>VXBR01007201.1:717815-768752 GCA_013400215.1 Cisticola juncidis
CAGGGCGGGCAGAGCCCCCGCAGCTCCTGCCGCGACCTCCCGGGCCCCGCCGGTGCCGGGTGCTGCGGGAGCCGCGCGGAGCCGACAGCGACAGCCGCGCCAGAGCCGGTGCTAAAAGCTTCCAAAAATAACCCCCGGAGCATCTCTGACTCAAGCGTCTAATTCAGGCGAAGGATTGATCCTCCTCCAACTGTTGTTTCACGGTGTTAAAAGCAAGATTGATTGTAAATTTATGTTGTAAAAGTGCATCATTATTTCGGCGCATTAATGCAGCGCCTTTCTGTGCAAATTGATGTTATTTTTATGATGTTGTTTATGGGCTTGAATAATCGGATTGATTCTTAATTTCTGAGGCGCTGTTGGGTACACAAGAGGAGGCTCCAAAGGCAAACTCCATCCCAGTGGGGTTGTGGGGACACTGGGGTGCCTCCGGTGCTGCCCCTTCGCTCGGCGTCAGTGACTCTGGACCGCTGGACCACAGGGGTGGTTGCCATGGTGAGAGCATCCCTTGGGGCCAATATAGAGATGTTGGATGTGCAGGGACTGGGAGCATCCACGGGGATGGGCTGCTCCTCACTCCCCTTTGGGTGCCCAGGGCTGGCTGTGGCTGGAGCAGGTTTGGGATTGATCCCAGGGACTCGGCAGGAGGGGACAGCAAACGGCCGGAGGCAGCACTGGCCTCAAAAGGCACCACTGGCTGCAGAGCCAGCGCCTTCCCACAGCCAAAATCTCATCCCTCAGATGTTCCTGAGTCTTCTGGTGCTGGCAAGAATCCTCCCACCCCTGGATCCTCTGGGAGAGGGACACAGAGCTGCTCCCCAGCTATGCCAGCTCCGGGGGAAGGGACACAGGGCAAGAGCCACCCCCTCACTGCTATCGATTTCCAGGTGGACAAACAAATCCTGCCGAGCTGCCGGCCATGAATAATTAATTCCAACCTGCCCACACCCAGATCTCCTGGCTGAGGGCTGCTCCCTCCATTTCCTACCACATTTCCCCTGCACCAGCGCTCCCAGCCCAGCCATGACAGATACAGAGGGTGAGAAGCCTCTGCTCCTGCAGAAGAACTTTGTTATGAGGCCATTTAAATCATTCTAATTACTCCAGAAACACACCATTAACTTTGCCAATGAGGTCTGCAGAGGGAAGGAAGGAAAAAACCCACATATATATTTATATGTATGTGTGTGTGTATATATATATACACACATACAAGGAATATGTGTTATGCAGCTCACAGGAAAAACGCAGAGGAAAAAGAAGGGCAGGGAGAAAACAAGCAGCAGCACAATGTCCTGACATCAGGAATTCAGAATTCATTAGAAAAGCATTGATTGCCTCAGACTGATTTAGCACAGAGCGTGATTCCGGGCATACAGTAGAGCCTGCAGAAAGGCATTGTAATTCAGAATTAAAAACCAACAGGAAATAGCAGCACTGCAAGGAGGAACCCAAACTGCTCCCACTCGTGTCTCCATCCTGGCAGGATTTTGCCCTGCTCAGAGGCACGAGATGGAGAGAGACCAGGTACTGCCCTGGCTGGGGAAAACTAGCTTCTGCTTCCCAGATCAGCCCAGATCTCACTCTGTTGGAGGCAACCCCCTGTCCAGGGCCCCATGTGTCCCTCCAGGGCCCCGTGTGTCCCTCCAGGGCCCTGTGTGTCCCTCCAGGGCCCCATGGGTCCCCATTCCGGAGGACCCATCCCTCCAGGGAGCCCTCAGCACCCAGCAGGGCAGTACTGGCAGGAGTGAGCTGGATTCAGGACCGATGCTGCTCCCTGGATCTCAATTCCTGGCTTGAAATGAGATTCCAGCCACTCCTCTGCTTTCATTTGTGTGACACTGGTGCAAAATGAAGCTAACACAGAACTGTCCCACTTCACCAGTCACTTCTGGGGTATTTTGGTTGAGGCTGGCCCCTGTGTGGGTCATTATTTCCCCGGAATGGCCCCACAGCCAGGAGGCAGCTCCAGGCTGTCCCACAGCGCAGGGCAGGAGGTGAGGCTGTCACCTGGAGAGGGGACACTGCCAGCACTGCCCTTGGACACAGCTCATCCCCCTCCAGGTGATCTCCACAGCTCCAGAGGCTCAGACATGAGCTCCTGTCCAAATCCATGGTGGAGCACCCCCGGCTGGTGCTGCCAGGACATGGGAGAGGGAGGGGAAGTGGGGAGCCCCTTCCCCGTGCCCCCCATCCCACAGAGCCCAGCCTGACTCTGGCACTGCCTGGCAGTGCCAGTCCGTACCTCACATCCTCCCCTCCCGTTTCCAGCCCGGGATCGTGGGGTGTGCTAATGAGCATCATTTTTCCATGCATTCCTCAGCTGTTAATTACTTCTCTGCTGTGTTCCCGCATCCCACTGTTAATTACGGAGCAGTTTGGCACCAGCACGCCCCGGGGCTGGGCTGGGCTGGGCTGGCAGGGCCGAGCACATCCCGGGCACATCCCGAGCACATCCCGGGCACATCCCGGGCACATCCTGAGCACATCCCGGGCACATCCCGAGCACATCCCGGGCACATCACGGGCACATCCTGGGCACATCCTGGACACATCCCGGGCACATCCCGGGCACATCCTGAGCACATCCCGGGCACATCCCGGGCACATCCTGAGCACATCCCGGGCACATCCTGGGCACATCCTCGGCACATCCCGGGGCAGGGAGGGATCAGGAGCACCGAGACTGAACCTCAGCATCCAGCCAGGACCAGAGTTAGCATTGAACACCTCCCTCCTCCAGTTAATTGTGACTTTAATCAAGCAAAAGACAACTTGCTGGGCTTTTTAAAAGTGATAAAAAATGCAGAGTTGTTAAAATAATAGTTTCAATTCTGTAAAATTCAGTCCTTTTTAAGGAGGGCGGAAACAAACTCCCTTTGAAGGCATGAGGAGCGTGGGAGGGGACAGCCAAGGCCAGGGCTGTGGGACAGGCAAAATAACGGGGACAAAATGCCAGGAAATGGACAAAATTCCAGGGAGATTCACTGCCCACTCCTCCAAAGGGCCCAGCAGAGTCCAAGCAGAGCACGTGGCCACTGCGTTATCTGTTCCCTCCCGCCTCCCATCGGCCTCGCTGCATAATCCTGAATAAACCAATCTTTTGCTAAATGGAAAACCGGGAGATCTTGGATGTGAAGCGACACTTATTTATCCTTTTACCAGACGGTCTAATGAATAATTTCATGTTTGCAAAAGCTCATGTTGAAATTTGAAGACAAGAGATATATTGCCAAGGCGGCTGGGAGACTGCGACATTCATTTTGTGCTGAAAGATTTACTTAAAAATTAGATTTTACAATTTTAATGCCTCCATTCTTTTCTTTAAATAAGCTGTGAAATGCAGTTAATTAGACTTAAACCCTAGAAGCTCAGACATTTGGGCTGCAGCATCAGCTACAAAAGAAAACGCTCTTTTTCACTTGCAAATTAAATCTAAATTTATTAGGTGGCGAAACCTTCCTTCTCCCTCATGGAACCCTAAAACTGCTGGGATGGGGGGCCAGGAGCAGGCCCAGGGGTTCCCCCAGCAAAACCCATGGGGATCCCCCAGATATGCACAGGGAAGGAGGAAAAGAGGGAGAGAGGCAAAGCAGGAGCTGGCACATCTGTGGATGCTCAGCTCTGGATCCGGGAGCTGAGGGAGGGGTGATGGGCTGGCTAAGGATGGGGAGCAGGGGGATTTCTGCCCCAGCAAGGACAGAGGGTCCTGGCAGCCCCACAGGGGAGAGAGGCTCTCCCAGAGCATCCCCACCTCAGAGGGGCTGGAAGCACCAAGGACCCGGAATGAGGAGACACCAACCGGGGATCGCTCTGCTCATGGGGCCTCCCTGGGATCTGCCTTTTGTCCACCTGCAGCCACCTCCCATTCCAGGCACACGAATTCATTTTCCAGGAAAGGCAGGTAAATGGCAAAGACCCCAATAAATTAATCCCTGACAGTTCCAAAGCGAGTTGTGTCCCAGGAGGGAGGGCTGGTGCCAGCCTGGCTGCTCTGAGCGGGGACGGGCCCTGCTCATTCCCGGGTTTGTTTCCACCTTCCAGGGAGCACCACGGGGCCACACCCCCATGGGGAATAGATGACAGCAGCTGCCCGGCACAATTTGATTAGTCCTGGCTAAATTCATTTTTCACAGTTTTTTAATGGGGGGCAAGAAGCTGCAGGTTTGGGGGGTGGGTAGCTCCGAATGAGAGAAGAGGGAACAGGAGTGCTCTGCTCTGCCAAGGCCCTCGAAGGAGGAGAGAGGCTCTGTGGTCACTGTGATGAATCCTACTCATATATATTCATATTTTTATCTATTTATTTATATACACACAGAGGAGAGCCCCGTGCACAGGACCCAGGTGAATTCCCAGCAGTGCAGGGGTTCCAGGGTCTCATGAGGGTCACAGCAGGGTCTGTGCTCAGCCAGGGCAGCCCTGAGTGAGTTTAGGCAGCAGCCGGCTCTGGAGGGGCACGGCAGGAAATTGGGAATAACCTCAAATAAAAAAGGCATCTGGAGGCCCTGGGGGAAATCTGTTAAAATGCAGAATTATGAATGGTGTTAAACTGTAGAAGACAAAACGATGTCTCTGTTTAGATGCTGAATTTACAGTAAATACCAGGCTCTCCCTGTGGCTGCTGCTGTATTTATTAATGTTATTTGAATACACCATAATGCCCGTGTTCAAGGGGCTGCCAACACCAGCAACAGATCTTGCCCAGGGCCCTCCAGGCAGAGGCTGCCCGAGCCCCAAGGGCTCCACCCTGCCCAGGGGCTGAGGGGCAGCTCCTCCCCAACCCCTACCCTGGACAGGAGACCCCTGGCTCCTGTCACTTCCTGCCCTGCAGCAGGACCTCTCTTGGGGTTTCACCCCGTGCATCCTGTGCAGCTCCGGGAGGGACAGCCCAGAGCTCCCACCCCAAACACCGGGACAGGGCAGGGTCCCCCAGCTGAGCACCCAAAGGGGCTCCCCAGAGCCATCGGGGACCCCACCTCAGCACAAGGATCAATCAGCAGCAATGCCACCAGGGTGATTAACCAATTAATGCCTTTGGTCCCCAGCCAGAGAGCAACTGGTTAATGAGAGCACTGCCAGGGCTGCCACGCTCTGGGGGAAACTCGGGGTTTGTGCCATCTGCCTCCCAAGCCCAAATGGTTAACCAGGAATATTCATTCTGTTCCTATTAAGTATAATTACCCCCTAATCTGTAGGAGCCTTTTATTTCTCCATAATTGCAGGATATTTAACAAATAAGGCAGGGGAGGGTGGAGTTGGCGGGGCTGGGGCTGGGTGCTGGTGGCAGAGCTGGGACCAGGAGCAGGTGCCAGTGTCAGTGTCACAGTGTCACAGTGTCCCAGGGATCAGGCACTCGCTGTTTGCTGTTCCCAGGGCTGCCTGAGAGCACAGGGAAGCTTCTCCCAAGGAGGAGCCTGGGTGGGAACACCCCTGCCCAGGACAACCCTCGTGCCCGGCCCTGCAGAGCTGTTCCCCACCCCGGGGCACGTTAGCCTGCTCATTTTTACCAAACCAAAGATTATCCCTGCCTAATTTACAACCCTGATTTCCCCCTTGAAGAGTCCAGCTATTTATTTAGCTTTTTTATTTACTGCCTCTCTCCCTGCCTTGCCTGCATCAGCTGCCTGAGCTGGGATGGGAAGAGGCTCCAGGGGCCTGGCACGAGCAGCCAGCCAGGACCTCGCTGTGCAGGGGGGCCTGGGATGGGCCCTGCACCCCCGTCCCATCCATGCCCACCCACACCCCCTCAGCTCTGCAGCTCTCAGGGGGCTCCCAGCACTCCCAGCCTGGGTTTGGAGCAGCCTTGGGCTGTGGCAGTCCCTGGGAATGAGCCCTCACTGTGCCCACAGCCCTTATCTCACACAGCTGAAGCACCTTTGGCCAATTGGTGTTTTAAATTAAAAAAAATTTAAAAAAATCAAAGGCATAATTGCTTAATTTAGAGTGATTTATTCCATTAAGCAACTCTTTACCATAGGCCTTTTTTAGATGTTCAAGTGTATTTTTCATTAGTGCTGCATAATAAAATAATTGCAGACATAGGATGGGATTTCTCCTTTTTTCACAAAATTGAAATACAGAAAATCTCCCCTATTTTCTGCCCTTTTTGCTCTTTCTTACACAACTCAGGGGTCAGCCAGGAGTGAGGAGGAGACACCTCACACTCCCTGTGAGTGAGAGATCTCCCTGTTCCCCTGGGTGAGACCCCGAGGGGCCCCTTCAACCCAGCTGTGCCCCCCTACCTGGCAGGAGGGCACGTGGGTGAGCACCCACCGGTGTGAACACATGGAAACCCCGCTGCAGGGGCAGGGTGAGGATGAGGATGCTGTGAGGAGGAGGATGAGGATGCTGTGAGGATGAGGATGCTGTGAGGATGAGGATGCTGTGAGTGGGCACTGGCTCCCCAGGGGCAGCAGCCCTGCCCTGCCCAGGCTCCTGCCGTCCCCCCGGGCACACGCACAGGGATGTTCCGGGTGGGGAACACCCCCCTGTTGTCCCCAGCGCGGCCGGGACAGGCAGCTCAGCCAGGGGCTCTCCGGTGCCACCGGGACCCTCGGCGGAGCCCGTCCAGCCCTGCACGCAGCCGAGGAGAAGGGAAGGAAAGGGCTGAGCTCCCCCTCACGGCTCCCAGCGGCAGCGCCGGGGCGCGGGAGGAGCGGGGATGCTGCGGGCACCGGGAGACCTGCGGGCACCGGGAGCGCTGCGGGCACCGGGGGATGCTGCGGGCACCGGGGCCGCTGCGGGCACCGGGGCTGCTGCTGTGGTTCCATCAGCCCTGTGCTCTCGCCCTCCGCCGAGCAGAAAAGGGCTCGAACGGCGCCTAAACACAATCAGGGCTCTCCAGAGTCTCCAGGCAATTCGCACACAGCAGGGAGCGAGAGGCGAGGGGGAAACTGTAAATAAACGATCCGGACTTTCCTGGGTGCCTCCAAGGATGCAGGAGGCGCATCCCGGCAGCTCCCACGGGACACGGATTTGCCCCTGGGGGGTTTGTGAGAGGTGGGCGAGGACCCTCCTTGGGCACAGCTCTGCTGGTGCCTGTCCTTGTCCCTGTGCCCACTTGGCTTTTCCAGGCCATCCCCCCTGACCTCCTTGTCCATTCCTCCCTCCTGCAGGACCACACCGGAGCAGTCAGGACCTAAAGGCGCTCAGGATTATTTCAGAAATGCTGAAGCATTTTGGGGAGTTGATAATTTTCCCCTCTGCATCATCTTGGCCAGGACCATTTGCCACATTCAGTCTCAGCAGTGCTGATCCTCCACAGAGCCAGTGGGGAGCTCATTTGCCAGGTGTTTGGAAAAACACCCGGTCGCCCACACCTTCAGCCACCAGCTGCTTTCAGAGCACGCCTCGTCTCTGTCCCTGCTCCCCTGTAATTTATTCTGGGAAAAGCTGCCCAGCTGCATCCCCGGGGGTTTGGGAGGACAGTGCTCAGGAGCTGGGCATCCCACAGAAAATCCTGTGGCCGTGATTCTCCCAGCGCAGACAAAGAGGAGCAGCAGGCGGGTGCTCCATGGAGACGCCTCTCCGAGCCCTCCCGGAATTTAATGGAGTTGTTTGTTTCCCGGGAATTGCCGGTGTCAGGTGGCATTTGAGGGGCCGGTGTCGAGCGCTCCCTTAGTGTCAGCCCTGCATTAGTTTCCATTAACTATTCCAGACATCCCATCAGAAGGGAGAGGTGAAATCCCAGTGGAAGACCCAAGACACCACATTCCCCCTCTGGCAAAGGGCAGTGCCAGGCATCCAGGAGCATCCCTGGCAGCACCACCAAAAACAAAACCGAGATCTCCAACTGCAACTCAAGAAAAGAGCAACCTCCCTGCATCCCCCTCTCCTCCCTCATTCATCACCCCCCATCTGGAGAGGGGCTTGATTTTAGCCATCAATTTATTTCCAATCTCAGGCTGGAGCACAAACCCACCAAAGATGCCGGGGCTGGGAATAGATGGAGGAGCCACAGTGGTTAATAAAAAACTCCTGTCAAAGTCCATCGGGCAAGAGACCTGCTGGAGAGAGCCTGCAGGACACCAGCAGCGAACATCCCCCTCTCCTCCTCCTCCTCCTCCTCCTCCTCCCCCCCACGGCCACCACCGGGGCCTTTCAGCAATGGAGATTTATTTATTTGCCTCCCAGATCGCCCCGGCTCACCTTGGGAAGGCAACAAAAGCTTGCAGCAACAATTTATAGGGAGATAAGGCGAGGGGCTGGCAGGGAGGGCCCGGCGTGGGGAGCTGTATTTCTCGGGGAGCCGTACCCTTGCCGGTAAGGTCATGTTGCAGCCGTAGATGTTCTCTGCAACAACAATTACTCTAGATAAGAAAAATCTAACTGGATAAAGGGACAGCTAATCAAGAGACTACAAGCCCCCGAATTGCTCAAGGAATCCTTATTGATCTGAACAAGATATCAAATGTAAAATAAAGGATTTTGCTAACTCCACAGGCTGCTTCAGCCCCTGCAACCTGGCACTGGATCAGCAGGCGGAGGAGCCGGCAGCCTGCAGCTCCTCTCCCAGCAGACACCGCCTGGCTGCCCCTCCAAAGTCAGCAGCTGCCTTTCCCCCACTCCAACCCCTCCACAAGCTCCCAAACAGGGCAGAGGCAGCAGCCCCTGCAGAGGGTCCCTCTCTGCTGTGCTCTCCTCGGAGAAGGGGCCTGGCCATGGCTGTTCCCTCCTCTGCAGGGCCACCCCCAGCTCGGGCTGTGTCTGGCCAGCTGCAGCTGTGCCCTTTGGGGACCAGGGGGGACCAGGGGGGTGCCAGTGCTCCCTGTGGGGGGCTCTGTCCCCACCCTCACACCAGCAGGGATGTGCTCTCAGCACATCCCCAGGAAGGAGCACAGCCCTGGGGAGCCTTTCCCAGCACCCAGACCCACAGGGAGCAGCCAGGGTGGAGCCAGCAGCTGTGCCCATGGCTCAGGGGCAGCTGGCAGTGAGGGGCAGGGGGATGATGCCCTCCCAGCCCTGCGGAGCGGCGCTGGCAGCCCTGAGTCATGGCTGTGGACCACGTGCTGCTCCTGCAGCCATTTAGCAGGGGAGTTGGTTTATGCTAAACAAACACTGCTTGATTAATAAAAGCATATTTATGGAGGCTTAGCAGCTCTGGTAGCAGAGACAGGGCTGGAGATGGTGCCAGCAAGGCAAGCACTCCTCGTTTCAGAGCTGCCCAGGGGCAGCAGGATGGTGCTGGTGCCAGTCCCAGTGCCAGGAAGGAGCCTGCGTCCCCCTCTGGAGCAGCACAAGGAGCCACCAACAGCAGTGCAGGAAACCCAGCATTTTCCTCTTTCCACACGCTGTTTGCACCCAGCACTTGGCTGGCACCCCAAAAGGAGGTGCAGGGGACAGCAGTGTCCCAAGGGGCAGCCAGCCCCCTTGGCTGGGGATGGAGCAGACACCCTGGAGCTGGACCCAGGAGCTCCCCTCGTCTCTGTGCTCCTGCTGCAAGGCAGGGCTCGATGGCGGCAGGGAGAGCTCCCCCTCACCAAACCCCCTTCCCTTCCCGCCAGGCTCTGCTTCCTCTGCTTGGGGCTGAGCAACAGCGGGAGGAGATGCAGGGAGCCCCCCGGGGAGCATCTCTCTCCCACTTGTGTTTTGATGTTGCCATGGTGATTGCCAAGCGATAAATCTTGATTATTATTGCCCAGCGCTTTCAGCCGCAAGCAAAGGCAACCTTTCCCGAGCCACGGGGGTGCCTTTGTTCCCGCTCCCACCCGCTCCTGGCTTTCCTGCTCCCGGCCCTCCCTCGCCTGGGCACTCACACTGGGCAGGTCACGCTCCAGAGAGCCTGTCCCCACTGTCCCCAGCCACCTCAGCTGGGGCACCACGCAGGGCACTGCCAGCCCCACCCCGCCATGCCCCTGGCAGCCAGGAGGGTTAAATTCCCTGGCACTGTGTCATGGCCCGGCCAGCTCGAGCCCAGCAAATCCTCCTGCACCCCGGATTCACAGGAGCACCCCCAGGCCATTTCTGTGGGGTTTGTCCAGCTCTGATCAAACCCCTCAGATCCCCAGGAGGAGCTGAGAGCTCTATCGGGCACTTATCAGCTCTCCCACACACCTGAGCACAGGTGATGCCCCCTGGGCCTCCACACCTGGGCCAGCTCTGGGAATGCAGGGGCTTTGTCCCCAGAGCACAGCCTGTCCCTCCCGGACAGATGCCATTTGCAATGGATATTCTGGGCTCTGCTTTCATCTCGGTCCCTTTCGTATTTTGCCAGAATATTTCTCTGTATAATTTCACCCAGGGGGAAACAGGCATCTGAAATTTTGCTTTTAAAATTCCCTTTCCTCTGCCTGCCCGGCTCTCTCCCGTGCTGGCTCCCTGCTCCGCGGCCGCCACTGCCGGTAAATCCATAAGCCAGCTCCTTCCCCTTTGAAGTGCGCCCGCCGCTGCTTGGATTCCCTGACTTCTTGCTCCTTTTATCTTCCCCCCTATTTCACTTGTGGATATTCAGATCCTCAGATTACATTTGTCTTCCAAAATTGCTTTCTCAGTCGCTAGCGCCTTTCCCCAGCTCTTCCTTGCGGGGTTTGTTCAGCCACTTCTGCAAACCTTCCTGGCTCTGCTGGCTCTGTGCTCTGGTCACACTGAACCCCTGGGCGAGCCCGGATGCATCCCAGGGGCCAGACCTCCACACCAAGACAGGCAGGAGCAGGGGAGGGGCCAGGGATACCCCAGGATCCCTCCCTGTCCTTCAGATTCCAGCAGCGCCTCTGGGGCATTTAGAGGGCTGAGGTTCTGAAGGGAACACTGAGCCCAGGGTACCCAGAGGGATCCAGCCCTGGGCTCCAGCATCGAGGGAAGGTAATGAGGGCTCCATGTCCCTTCCAGGGAAGGTAATCAGGGCTGTGTCCCTTCCAGGGAAGTGGATGTTTCTGCTACCCATGTTTGTTCCCCTCCTCAGTCCCCCAGCTCTCTTTCATCTACAAAATCAGTAACTGAATTAACTCAAAATTCTGGGCAGGCTCCAAATGCCATCCTGGGTACCAAGAGAGGTCAGGATGAGCACTGGACACAGGAGCAGAAGGAAGAGGCCAGGAGAGAAGGGGATGCCCAGGGACCGGCCCTGTGGGTCGGAACACCCAGAGAAACTGCAGCCACAGCCAGCCCAGCACTTCCCTCCATTTATCAAAGCCCCAGCAGTTCCTCTTTCAGGGTGAGCAAAACAATAAAACACGCTGAGCATAGAGAGCAGCTCCAGAACACTGCATTAAACACGGGGAAAAAAATAAAGTGGGGACCTGTTGGCTCATGCCATCTCTCCTTCTATATCAACTGCCTCGCTCCCAGACTAATGGTGTTATGTAGACTGTTATATTGGCTCTTTGCTTTACGGCACTGTGCCTCCACCCCAGCACTGCAGATTTATTCTTCTCTGCTCAGCAATAAGTTGCCACGTTGTCCTCAAATGTCACTTTGTGCACCACAGTGCTGAGCCTGGTGCCAGCCCTGCCAGGGCTCACTGTGCCCAGGCACCAACCATGGGAGAGGCACAAAAAACAGCCCCAGCCTCCAGCCCGGGGTCTGATGATGCAGGGAAAACAGGGAGAGGGGAACAGCACGTGAGAATACCCCAAACCCCAGCCCCTGAAAGTGCAGGCTTGTGCTCTTGGAGCAGGGGTTGAAGCCCAGCACTGGTTTGTCCCCTCCCCTGTGCCCAGCACAGCGATGCTCACTCGGGAATGGGAATTTTTCATCTGCAGGGTTATTGGCAGCTGTGCCAGGACACTTTGCTACCGAGGGATAAATCCCTTCCTTCCTCAGCAGCTGACTTGTCTGAGCTCCCCATTTAAACATTTACCAGAGGGCACGGCCTGCTCTCCCTCACAAATGGGGTGCTGGGGGCTGGCACATCGGGACCACGGCGGCAAAGTTTTGTCACCCCGATGTTTCCCCGTGTCTCCTGTCGCACTGTGAGTGCTGCCTGTTCAGCAGGTGTAACCATCCCTTTAAACACTGCTACTGTAATTAAAGTTTCATACACACCTTCCTAAAGGAGGGGAAGGGGGAGAGGCGTCTTTGAAGCTGGGGATGTCACAAAGGGATGTCACAGAGGGGGAAGGGGAAGTGTTGACACCGCAGCAACCACCGTGTGCTGCAAGGGTTCCCCGCGGCACAGGCAGCTTCCCCTGCCACCAGCCCTGCACCAGCACCCCCTGCCCGAGCCCTGCTTGAGCCATTCCTGCATCCCCTTCCCTCCTCCCAGCTCCGCGGGGCTCCCAGGGGGGTTCTGAGCATCCTCAGTGCTCTTGGCCAGCATCTCACTGAGGCACGGAGATGAAATGGGAGCTCCGCTCACGGGGCTGGCTGGCGCCTCGGGCAGTCTGTTCGGATGATTCCCTGGATTAGCTGAGGCTCTTGAGCCTGAGCCGGAGCCAAAAGCTCCTCTCTGTGCGGAGCGCTCCGGCGCCGTGCGGTGCTGCACGGCCAGGGGAGCGCGCAGGGAGAACCAGCGGGGGCTGAGCCTCGCTTGGTGCAGGAAGGGCTCAAACCTCAGGGGAGCGGGTTTGGAGTCCCCTCGGTGCGGGCAGGAGACCCCGGCAGGAAGGTTTGCAGGATGCCCGGTGTCTGTGCCCTCCTCGGTTCCCCCTGAGCTGCTCCATCCCCGCTCAGACACACACAGGGGACAGAAACAAAGCCACCTTAAGTGTAGAGGAGGCATTTCCGAGTTTGGCTCGGCACAGCTTCCCCCGGAGATGCGCTGTGCCCTCCAGCCCCGGACAGGCCCGGCAGAGCAGGCAGAGACTCCCCGAGAGCACCCACGGGGCCTGGGAGCGGCTGAACTACAGAAGTCCTGATAGACGGACACAAAAAGAGCGAGGAGTAAAAGAACGCCAAGGCCTGTCCTTGAACCAGGAAATGCAGAAGCTGCTGGATTCCCTGTGATCACACCCTGCTGCTCCCGGCCAGCTCCCTCCGCCTGGGGATGCAACATCATCGATCCAGGGCGGCAGAGACGGGAGAGGCGCGGGAATGCGGCACAAATCCCCTCTCCCTGCTGCGGGCTGGGGGCTGAGCCGCCCCCAGGCACCCACCTGCAATGGGAGCGGAGCAGGCAGACCTGGAACAGACAGACCTGGTGCAGAGAGACCTGGAGCAGACAGACCTGGTGCAGAGAGACTTGGAACAGACAGACCTGGAGCAGACAGACCTGGTGCAGACAGACCTGGAACAGCAACGCCGAATACCCGAGGGAGAGGGGACACAGCGGGCCGGGTGTGCAGCTCCACCTGTGCTCGGGATCAAAGCGACTGAGCTCACACAGTTCAGGTGTTTGCTTGGCACTGAATTGTGAGTGGATTCAGCCACTCAGATGGCAAAGCAACAATAAAATTGTCCTCAAAGGGTGACATTCAACCTCCTCAGATTTTTCTCCTCTCCCTTTCCCTTTGCTTTTTCTCATTCACAAAAGATTGGAGATAAAAGCCTGAGGGAAGGTGACTGTGAGTGCTGGAGCGAGGGCAGAGCTCTGCCCTACACCCCTGGACCCGCACCAGGCTCCCCCCGCCCCAAAAACCCCCTGAGATTCCAACCCGTGGCATTCCACTGCCTTCCCAATCCATCCACGGCCGCCAAGAGCCCCCCGCCCCCTATTTCCAGAGCCCCCAGCCCACCAAGGGAATTTATTCCATTCCATTCTCACTTCTGCCCAGCCGGCGCTGAGCTGGAGGAGGAAAACATCAGGTGGGAAAAAACCAGGAAGTTTCTCACCACCGCTGAGCACGTTGGTGACAGGGACAGATATTCATTCCTGTGAGCGTGTGACAGCCCGAGCCAGCCTTATCTGCCCCGAACACTTTGCTGATCAGAGGAGCACAGCCCGGGCAGCAGAGCCAGCCTGGCACAGCACGGGAAACGCCGGCGGGTCCGAGGTGCTGCTCAGAGACAAGAAATCGCCTTGGAGTTCAAAGGCTGCGGAGGGAGATTGTCACCTTGGAAACCAGCCGGGCACGGCATCAGCCGCTGCCCAGCCCCGGGGGATGCCGCCCACGGAGCAGGAGGATGCTGGGCACCAACAGCGAGGGTCCCACCCCGAGTGCAGGCAGGGAGAGGGAGGAACCTCCGCAGGAACAGCGGCTCCAGCAGCAGCCTCGGGATCCGAGCCGGGTTTGGGCTTTGTGAGGAGGGAAGGGATTCCCAGCCCTGGGGGGGTGGGTGCATTCCTTCCTTCCCCCCTAAACACGCGGACTGCAGATCCATCATCCCCCTCCATGAGCAAGGTGCCTTTCAGAGCTGTTTTCCTCAGCGCCGTGGGCAGTGTCCATCAGCTGCTGCAGCCCTCATTTACCTGAGGTCGTGGATCACAGCAAAGCCCTCGAGCCAAGCAAACTCTGAGCTGTGTTGGAGTGAGCTGGACAGGAGGAAAGACCAGGACAAGGCTGATGAAACTCAGATCTATGTCCCTTGGCTGCCCAGGGACATGGTGTGGGGACACCTCTGAGCCCTGACATTAAATTTATTTTCCTTTCCCACAGTAACAAAGCACAGTGGGGATGAAAGTATTTACAAGCACAGCAGAACTCGCCTGTGGAGTGTTTGCAAAGCACCACGAGGGCAGAGAGGTCTCCATGAGTCCAGTGGGTCCCAGGCCCCCTGTCCCCTGCCCAGGGAACACCGCAGCAGCATCGCCACCGCAGGGGAGACCGAGATTAAAGTTGTCCCTTAAAAGTTTGCTGGCTGCTTTCCCCCTGGGCTGATAGGAATCATCTGCTGGCACAGAGCGGCGGTGCTGCTGCTGCCTTGGCGGTGTGTACACACACACAGACACAAACGTGTTTATAAAATCCCCAACTCGGAATTGATGATGCCTGGTACGAAGCAGTTTGTCACCTGTGCTTTTATGATTACAGCAACTAAGGGGAGAGAGATGTCCTTTCAGATAAGCATTGAAAGGGGGAAAAAAAGGAGCTTTCAAAGGGTCTTTGTTCTCTTGAAGTGCTCGGCTCCCGAAGCCGAAGCCGGAGATTTCTCAGAGGAGGGGGAGGAGGGAGGATTTAAAAACAAAATGCGTCCTCATTTTCCAACTGTTTCACATTAGCACTCATCAATTATAGAATTTGCCTTGACTAATGTTTCAGGCCATTATATTACCCTCTATGTTTATAATTGGATCCTAAATTAGGATTAATTCTCAAGGAAAATGTTCTGAGCCGAACAGGTGATTTCTCTCTCTGGAGCTCCGACAACGTCCTCATTACCCAACGTTTGCTTTTTACATCAGTACAGAGAGACCGAAAACCCTGACGGGCCTTTCACAGGTCACCCCAGGCTGCATTTTAAGGGCCAGGAGCTGGTGGGGGCCCCCACGGCTGGTGAGGATGGGGCAGCCAGGCCCTGCAGGGTGTTCAGAGCTCCCACAGCTCCCGGCAGCCCCCCAGGGCACACGGGATGGCGCAGGAACGGAACAGGGAATGCGGCTCCACACCCCTCTGCTCCCAGCCCTCTCCCTACCTGGACACACCAGGGCCCTTCCCTGACCAGACACTGAGGCCTTGTTATTATTTATTAACCAGTCAGTGTGTGCTTAATAGAAATTTCATTAGGAGCATTCAGTATAGATAGTCACCGGCCCAGAACCTACAAGTAATTATGTTTAATTATTATGCCAGTATGTTTGGAATAACGATAGCTCCCGAGCACCAGGATTAAGGAGCAAAGTCAATTGGAACAGGAGCCATTTGGGTTTTTTGCCTTAACAGTTCCCCTCTGCTCTTAATTGGTTTTCACATTTCTCAGCCATTGGTGAAAGTGCCGGGGAGCAGCACCAGGACACGCCGAGCCCTCCCCGTGCCAGCGGCCGTGCCAAGCAGGGAGCACTCCTGGCACAGTGGGATGCCCACCCGTGGGGCAGGGATGGGTGGGAGCCCAGGGGGAAACTGGGGCAGGACACCCAGCACATCCCTCCTGGCTCTGTGCAGACCCAAACACAACCTTCTCCTGCACCTTTCCTGGGAACACCAAGGGTTTTACCCCAAAATGCAGCTTTCTGGAGGCTTCCTCTCCCTTTGGAGCACAGTGTGAGCTCCCAGCCTAGGACTGGGATCTCTGCCCTTTGGCTTCCAGGCAGGAAAGGAGACACCGAGCAGGAGCCTGCAGGCAGCACCAGCCCAGCCCCTCAACCCTGCCAAGGGTGCCCGCCTTTCCCCGGCCTCCCCAGCTGGGAGCCGGGAGGAATTAGAGCATTTGGGAAGGAAAACAGAGCTGCAGAGAGACACTGTTGAATGTAAATACCAGTTAAATATGCATTACCATATGCCCGCGCCTTCGCGGTCTGTTCGGAGGCAGCGCCAGCCAGGGAGGAGACGCAGGAGCAAAGAGCTGGAGGCTGAGCAGAGCGAGCTCCTTCCCTGCCAGCCTGACACCCCAGCCTGGCACCCCAGCCCACGCCACAGCCCAAGGAAATGAGCAGCTGTGGAGCTGCTCCTGCCCCTTGCCCAGCGCCCTGCCCGGGCTGAGCCCCCCCAGGGCCCGGGATCTGCAGCGATCCCAGCCGGGAGCCCCGTCCCTGTCCCCGAGTGCGGGGCCAAGGGACGGAGCCCTGCCTGCTGTGGCAGCTCGTGCCTGCAGAGTGAAAACACTTCACAGCTTACACAAATAAACCTGCCCTGCCTCAATCTCTGTTTTGCGAGGTGATGGTGAGCAGGGAGGAACAAAAGCACACGAAAGATGGACTGCAGCAGCAGCTCCACTCCTCTCCCCAGGGAGGGCCGTCCTCAGAGAAGCTGTTCCAGGAAGGGACTGACACAGGCAATTACCGGGATGTCCAGAGGAGCCGAGGCCCCGCAGTTCCACAGCCCTGAGGCACAGGCACAGCCCCACGGGCCCTGCCCCAGAGCTCACGGCCACAGCTCTCACCAGGACAGGATGAGGCTCCTGAGGTCAGCGGGTGCCTCGAGTCAGACACGGATGGCACCGGGCTCTCCTGGAACCGGGAGAGAGGTGCTAAAGGGGGGCTGGAGCATTTCACACGGGTCAGGCAGGGACAGACCCTGCACCCCGGGGTGTTCCTGCCCCCAAACCAGCACCAGGCACAGGGAAGCTGCTCTTGCATCCTTAACAGACACACAAAGCCCTTCTTGGGGGGTCACACAGTGCAGAGTCCCCATCGCTGCTGCCACAGGGTACCTGACACACCGGCACAGGAAGGGCCAGTCTGGATGGCATTTCTGGGTGAAAAACAAGGCTTTTCTGGCTTGGAGAGCACCGCAGTGTTTGACCTCGCTTTGTTCTGCTTCCCTGTGCAATCTCGGCAGGTTTTGGCCACTCTCCAGCTTCTCCAGCCATTTTTCATCTCTCTGTTCAGCAGCGGGCTGGGCCAGCCCGGCAGCTCCGCAGCCATAAACCTTTGGGGAAACTGGGAGCAGGGGGAGCACCCAGCCCTGGACACTGCCCGGGGGGCTCAGGGCAGCCCCCCAGGGCAGGCAGGAGGGGCCCTGCCCCACCCCAGCGCCTGCTCCTGGAGCTTTTGGCAGGGACACAGCCAACTCTAATTGCAATTTCCATTCTGGTGGCTGCGCTCCGCAGGCAAAATCGGTTCTGTCTCTGTAATGAGTCACTCCTGAATATCAATCCACGCAGGGTAAAATGGAGACAATAGCTGCTTACATGCATAGTGAGTTAATTATGAGCATCTGCTATTAATCTTGCTATCAGACTGCTAATTGCTCCTTCTCCTTCGCAAAGGCAGGCTGGAGGTGAACGGGCTCTGCCGCCCTTCCCTGAGCCCCGGCTCATTCCCACAGCAGCTCTGGGCTCCTGGACCTGCAGCCGGGACATCATCCCCAGGGACAGGGCTGTGCCCACACCCCCAGGCACCAACGAGGCTCATCCCCAAAAAGAGGAGGATGAGCCAGCCAAGAACCCGGCTTTGGCTGAAGGACCTCCCAACAGGCTGGACACTGTCCAGAGGGGGGCAGAGGGGCACAGCACGGGACAGGAGCCCCTCTGAAGGGTGCCAGGCTGAGGAACAACACTGGGAAAGTTGGGGCAGCTCCCCCCAGAGCCACATCCGCAGGGACCCTGTCAGCAGGGGCTGGGAGCCCTCTGGGGGAGGCGGACGGGCAGGGGAGATGTCGAGTTGCACTCTCGCAGGTGAGGACTTGACATCTCATGTGTAATGAGGAAAGAAAATGCATCAGGAGCATTTGGGAAAGATGACAGCAGATCAGAACTGCCTCCTTCTCCCACAGATTTATTGTGTCAAGCAGTCACTCAGGGAAGTGGCAGCAGCCCGGGCATGGCAGCCTGGAGAGCCCGGCCCTTTGATCCGGCGGCTGCTCCGAGATGGATTTAGACAAACTCCGGGTGATTGCCTAACAGGAGAGCAGCTCGCACACCTCAATTAGCTGCCGAGCAAGGGAAGAGCCCGAGCTCATCTCATTAAGGGGCTGGCTCGCTTCCCCCGCAGCGCACGAACAAGGAGCTGGTGCAGGACTCTGCGGTGGGAGCGATAGGGATCGGATCTGGGGGGCACTGACCCCCCTGCTCCCAGGCCCACGGCCTTGGTGCTTGGGCAGGAAGGCAGCCAAGGCCACTTGTAGCCTCTACAAGGCTTTTCTGGCAGAGAAAGGGATGGGGAAGCTCAAACAACAGCTCCTGGAAAGGGATGCTCAGGGCCTCATCAGCATGTGAATAAATGGGAGATTAAATCTGAGCCCCGAGTATTCACTGTGGGATGTAGGAAATGTTTGCTCCTGTGTTCTGAAAAGCCTGAGACAAAAACAAACCCGGCACAGCTTCCTCCTCCTTGTCCTCATCCCCATCCAGCCTGGATGGGTGCCCTCTGGTCCCTATGGCTCCTCTCACCGGGAGACTCCCGCCGGAGGAGCTGAGGCCCCAGTCTGAAAGCTTTGCAGAGTCCGGTGCTCTCCAGCCGGCTGTGCCAGCTCCATCCCTCTCCCTGTCAGCGCTGCCCATGGCCAGAGGCAGCCAAGCCTCCGTTCCCCCAAATTCTGCTCTCCCACACCCGGTCAAGCCCCACAGGCTGACGCCTCATCACCCACACACTGCAGAGCTCCGCCGCAGCCACCATCAGCCGCCTGAAAGGGAGGGAATTCAGGATATTTTAAGACACTTGGAAATCTTCCGTATCGATTTCCCCGTCTCGGTAATTAGATGTAGCGATTAGACTCTTTCACTACACGGCGGGCGGCTCCGAGCGGAGCTTCCCGGCAGTGTTTACATCGGGGATGCTCCCGCAGCCTCATCCTCATGCACGGCAAACAGCCCAGCTGTGTGACCGGAGACACCTCCCCGCGAATCTGGCACCGGGATGCGATATACATAATATACAACAGCCGTGTTTATCAGACGGGAACACCTCGCAGCTGCTGGGAAACGAGCGCGCCAGCCTCGAGCTGCACGGGAACTTCATGTATTATTTAAAATACTTTCCCAGGAATGCTGTCAAGTCAAGCCCAGGCTGTGCCCATGAGGATGGCAGTGCCGTGCCTGGCACGGTGCCCGCCCGCCTCGGCCGGGAGCCGCACCCCGCCGGCTCCAGCCCTTCCCCGGGGAATCCCGCCAGGCGCCTCCATCCTCCCACAGCCAGGGATTTGCAGGTGCTCCCCACGCCCAGGACCCACCAGAGCAGCCCCATCTCAAGCTGTTCCTGCCTCTCGCACGGGTTCGGGTGTTCCCGGCGCTCCTGCAGGTGGGACATCCCTCCTGCCTGGCACGGGTGAGGATTCAGCACCAGCTCCCCCCTGAGAGCTGCAGTGGGCACAGGAAATGTCAGTCCCTGCTGAAGCCCCAGAGGGTGCAGCCGTGCTTGCTCAGAGCCAGGATAATTTGGAGATTGCTCTGTAATGAACGGGTGATGAATGTTCCAATATCCAGAACAAGGAAAGCAGTGGAGATCTCAGGTGGGTAAATCTGTGGCTCTCCATGGATGTTCACAGTTCCCCAGGAAGTGAAGCCCCAGAATCCAATCCCAAGGAATGCTCTGCAGAGGAATGGTCAGAGGGAGAGATCATAGACTTGTTTAGGATGGAAAAGGCCAACCCAGCACTGCCAAGACCACCACTAAACATGTCCACAGGTGCCACATCTACGTGACTTTTAAATCCCTGCAGGGCTGGACCACAATTTCAGTGAAGAAATAGGTCCCAATACCCAATCTGACCTCCCCTGGCACAACCCAGGCCATTTCCTCTCCTGCTACTCCCTGGTACCTGGGAGAAGACACCGCCCCCACCTGAGCACACCCTCCTCTCAGGCAGGACATGTGGATGGTCAGGGGGACATCGAGACAGCCAAGCAAAGGACCTTCGAGAGCAGTGTAAAGCAGAAATCCCACCAGGCTGGGAAGATTCTGCCACAGAGGGAAGCAGCTCAAGGAAAGCCCCCGTGCTCTGCGGAGCTCAGCCCTCTCCCCCAGACCCTGCCTGCCCTGCTGGATTTCTCCCCAGATTCTGGGGCTGCAGCAGCCCCACGTGCTCAGCAGGGGAGAAAAGACAAATGGTTTAATATGTGCTACATCCAGGCTCCAGCTTCAGAGCTTCCTTTTGTCTGCTTTCCTCGCGGTATTTCCCAGCGCTGCAGATAAGAATGGATGCAAGGCTCTCATTAAAGTCCTGCTCCGTATCGTGCGCAGGGGTCACGGCGGTTTGCCCCACTATCTGCATTTTTAAAGGTGTTTCAAACCCAGGCTCGCTTTTTCATCGGGAAAATAAAAGAAACCCGCGTGCCAAGCTGGAATAATCCATCGTCGGCTGCAACTGAGACGGAGGCTGCTGCCAGGGCCGGCAGGAGGGAAGGATCTCTCTGCCAAGCTGCATCTCTGCTCCCCGCCTCCGCTCTCCCACCCACAGATGATGATGCTCAAGTGCTTCCCCAGGAGCAGAAGGCTCCATCCCTCCCTGCCTGTCTGTAATTCCTGCACTCCCTGCAGCAGCAGCCGCAGGGTGCAGCCGAGGATGGATTAATCCGTCTCAGAGGCACTTCCCACAACACCCACCTTCCCCTGAACCCTGTGACCCGTTGTCCCCTGCCCCCAGGGCTGGGGTGGGATGTGAGCGGGCACCACCTCACCCAGGCCAGGAGGGCTCCCATCCCTTCCGCTCCTCATTCCCTTATTGCCTATTCAGCCACCCACAACAGCCTGGGACCTCTTTTTGTTTGGGGAAATAAAAACCGCCATAAATTTATGTACTTAAAGGATTTCTCACCAGAAAAGAGCCCCTGGAGACTCCCATTTTGCGAGAGTGAATCTCACACCTAATCACAAAGTGCTGCTATTTGCCGTATCTGTGAGGAGGCAGCAGCTCCATCCTGCCTTTCCCAACGTCTATTTACCAAACCCATTTGCAAGTCTAAAATTTAATCAGCCAGGTTTCATCTTGGAGGCATTAACATTCAAATGGGACTCGCTCCGAGGGATGGAGCTGGAGTAACCCGGGGCATTGACACGGGGCAGCTCCCAGAGCAGGGTGCAGTGATTTGCAGCCTGGCACCACCAGCAGGTGAATAAGTGGGTGACCAGGGGGGTGGCAAGGGCAGGACCCCCCAGTCCTGATGGGCAACACAGTGGGGTGACACAGGAGCACCCCCACCCTTCCACATGAGGGACCCCAGCGAGAGCTTGGGGACCCCTCCCAAGAAAGGCCAATTCTTTGGAATGGAGGGCCAGAGCCCCAAGGAAATCTGCTCGAGGGGATGGAGAGGAGCCATTCCCAGCACATGCCTCAGGGGAGGGATGCCTCGGGCAGCGCTCATAAAATGTGTTTTATGGGCTGCCCTGCTCATTGGGATGGACGGGAGGGCCCCACTTGACCTCGGGGGGAAGAGGAGACGGATGGTGACAGGAGCCAGCAGTATTTTATCCCAGCCAGATTAACGGGCCCTGCAGAGCAGCCGGGCTGCAGCATCCACCAACTCAGAGGGACACTCCAGCACTGCCGAGTTGAATCCAGCAGCTCCCTCTAAAGCAGCAGGACTGCACTTTTTGGGGGATCTCTTGGGATTTGGGTGTGCAGGCAGCAGCTCTGCAGACCCTGGGCACAATTATCCCTTCCTGGGCAGCAGCATCCCTCCCCGGGGACTTTAAAGAGAAACATTAAGTTTCAGGCTGGTTAAACCTTTTTGTCCTAAACCAATCCTCACTTTGCTAATCCCCCTGCTCCCTGCAGTAGAGAAGAGACCTGGACGGGCTGCCCAAGGTGCCACACAGAATCCAGCATCATGAGGGGACATTTCCCTGTCCCTGCACCCTGCCAGGGCTGTGGCACCACAGCAAAGCACCTCAGTGGCTGCATCCAGGGATCACCAAGGCTCCCCTCACTCCCCTCACCTCCTTCTGCCTCCAGCCCTGACAGATTTTAATTATTTGCACCTCTTTCTCCCGTATCTCATTAAATCAGCTGCGGTGCCTCTTGCTGGGGCCGCGGCACTCGGGGCCTGCCGGGGCTGGGCGGTGCCTCTGGCTCTGCCCCGTGCTGGGGCTGTCCAGGACACACCGAGCAGGGAGCTGTGCTGGAGAGGCAATGAGAGGCCCTGCGAAATGTGCACTGAGGGCAAAGGCAGCACAGCTCATCTGTGCTGTGGCTCAGGGAGGGGGAGCACCAGCCTGGCTCTGCGAGCAGGGATGCTCCATCCGGCACGGCAGGGTACCGGCCCCGCAGCAGCCTCTCCCCTCTGGAAATAACCTTTGCTGGGCTTTATTAGGAGCTGTAAAAAGCAGGAGAGGGAGTGTGAGGGAAGAAAGGCGAGAGACATTATGTGTCTCGCTCTGGGAGCCAGCAATGGCTCCGACGCCAATAAATAAATAACAGAAGAAACATTCCCCCGGGTCCCTCTGACATATCTAATTGATATCACCAGGGATCTTCCATGAAGCAAACAGGAATCTAATCTATGGCCTGGCACAGCCGAATGGAAGCAGCGGGGTGGCTGCCACGGAGCCTCCCACTCCTGACAGGCAACAAAACCAATTCCAGGCAGCCCAGTGTCCCAAAAACAAATGGAAGGCCTGGAGAGGCAGCAGCTGCCCTGGCCTTGGGGAGGAGCTCCTCTGGAATTCCTGGGAAAAATATCATTTTGCAAAGATTCCACGGGGGAAAGAAAGGAAAAGCAGGGGCCCAAGAGGAGGTGGCACCACACTGGAGCTCTGCAGCTGCCCCCAGAAGTGCCAGCATTGCCACAAGCACACAGTGGTGCCCAGGGCTGGCTCTGTCTGGCACATTGTCCTGCTGCTCTTGAGCTGTGTCTCCACGGAAATGCCATCAGCCACCACCTCCCACCCTCCCTGTTTAATTAACTCCCTCTTGATGCAGGTAATGGAGCTGTGGAGCTCTTAAACAAAGATTTAATCAGCCCCAGCTCTGCACTGGCAGCATCCAGCTTCCTTTGTTAGATAGGTGTGAAACCCAGGGCACGGCCTGCCCGTGATGCCTCCTCACTGCTAATGGCTGCCAGCATCCCCGAGCCCCTGGACAGCCTGGCTCGAGTCCTCTGGACTCTTTTCCACCACCAAAGAGTCGCCCGGGTCATTGATTTTTAGCATCATGCAAATGGAGCCAGCGGGGAGCTGGCAGCTCCAGTGCATTATTATTTAGGATGGATAAACTCCCATTCCAAGTTCCCAGCTCCTTGCTGAGGCCAGGGGAGGGTTTCTGATTTATCCTGATTGTTTTCAGCCCGTGCAGGAGCAGCAGCACGGGGGAGGGGCTGGGAGGGGAGCGGGCACAGCCACTTCCATCAGCAGGCCCTGGCAGCACAAGGGCAGAGCCTGTGGCTCCATCACATCACTGGAGATGGGCACTGAGGCAGCGCCTGACCCTGCCAGGGCAGGGAGGGAGCAGCCACAGAGCTGCAACCCCCGGGGCAGCAGCAGCCACCCCTCACTGAGCCCCGGCACATCCCGGTGTCACCACCAGCCCCGGAGTCGCTGCCCAGCCAGGAGTGCCTCTCCTGCCCGTGGTGGATGAAGGAGATCCGATCTCTGGGCACACAGCAGCCCCCCAGAGCCCCCAGAGCCCCCCGAGCCTCTCCCAGCCCAGCCCTGTGCCCCCGCCCCGCAGCCGCTGCGGATGGATCGGCTGCCGGCAAACGGCGGCGGCTCTGCAGAAAACCATCTTAATAAGAGCATCTCCCAGCCAGGGGTGAGGAGCAGCAGCTGAAGCGCCGGCGTGGATGTCAAGTTACAAATGAGACATCCAACTGCTTCATTTATTAGAGAGAATCAATTCTGCTTTTCATATTCACCAGGAGTCGCAGGCAGGAAGGGCCCGTCAGGCGCCGGCCCCTGCGCTGGGCTCGCGGGGAGCTCGGGATGAGGAACCCCCGGCTGCAGGGCCACTGGAGCTCACCAGTGCCGTGCTCCTGCCCCAGGAGAGGGGCAGTGAGGGGGGAATTCTCCTCCCCACAGCTCTGCTGGAGCCACTGCAGGAAGGGCAGGCAGCAGAGGGGCTGTTCCAGGGGAGGCGGCTGCCTGCGCTCCAGGGAGCCGCGGCTCTGCCCTTTAGATGAAGCCAGCGGGCTCTGTGCATGTGTGAACACAGTTTAATCCTCCAAGAGCTGTAATTGCCACTGTACAAAAATATTACAGGTCACTGGAAGCAATTTAATGATAATAAAAATTAGAAAAAAAACCAACAGGAAATGAAGCAGCTGCCATCCTCGATTTTCAGGCTTCTTTATCATGCAAAAAGGGCCTGTTCATTTCTCCACAAATATTTGACGTGTCTGCAACTGCAATGGAAAGACCTCCTCATCCTGCCCCGCACTCCTCATCCTCCTCTGCACCTCCTGGGGACAAGCAGCAGCATGAATATCGTGCCAAGGGGCACCAGGAAAGGCCACAGTGTGCCCTGCCTTGTGCTTGGCCAGGTGAGTCGGAGCCTCCAGATGAAAAGGTGGAAACGCCTGTGTGCAGCACAGAGCTCACCTGGTGGGTTCCTACAGACAGGAGTGAACTCACACAGCCCCTGAGAGCACAGAACTCAGCACTCCCTGCTAGAGAGAACTGTGGCAGGTCAGTTATCCGTGCCCGTTTCCCCGTGCCCACTTCCCTGTGCCCAGTGCCAACGTCCCTGTGGCAGAGGGGAGGCTCTGAGCAAGCAGTGGCACTGCCAGGCTGGGGGGGTTGACATTGCTGGGAGAGCCACATGAGGAGCAAACCCTTGGGCAGACACTGAGCCTTGGTGAGCTCCTGCTGGAGCCAGAGCAACCACAGGAAAGAAAACTCCCTGTGCCCCCCCAGGCCTGGAGAACCCCAGGGGCTGCCTGGGCAGGCAGGGCTGCTGCAGAGCTCCAGCAGCCCCAGTGCAGCCCAAGCCCTCAGAACAGGACTGCAGGAGCCTCTGGGATGCAGGAGCCCAGCCCAGACCCATTGGCAGCTCCCAGTGTCCCAGGAGGGTGCTGGAAGCGGCTCTGCCCGCCGTGCTGGGGAGCAGAGGGTGCTGCCTGTCCCTGCCTGTGGCTCCCTCGCCAGCTCCTGCCCCTTCCATGCCCCACGCAGGGCCAGGGAGGAGCCCCAGCAGCGTCTCAGGCCCTTCCTGCCGGTGCCACGCTGGCACTTGTCAGAGCAGCAATGGCGACACTGTTATTATACATGGCCTCAAAGCCCATTCAAGGCACTGAAAGATGAATTATGTTTCATTTATATCAAAGAAGCAATCTCAGAGCCCATTTGTGATCAAATTTGCTGTCAGAGAAACTTTGCTTTATCTCATTACATCTGATATCTCTTGGCTTCTTGTCCTTGAGACTATTAAAGTTTAATGTCAAATTCGAGATGAAATGGAATTGTTGCTGTATCATCTCATCAGGACCCGGTGCGCCCCGTCCATCCTCACCATCCTGACAACTCATTACACCAGGGCAGCTGGGGAGAGGAGGAGGAGGGAGGAAGGCCCCGTGGGTGTGAGGGAGGGTGAGCTCAGCACCCAGCAGCACCCAAGGGAGGCATCCTCAGAGCCAGGGGTTGGGGGGACAAGGGCTGGCACAGCCACCACCCTGCTGGGGAGCTCGGAGCCACAGCCCAGGCAAGCCCGGGCTGGGATCCATCAAACACGCTGCACTTTGGTCCTTTGGAGACCGAGCCAGGCCCACAGCTCAGCGAGGGCTTTGAAATGCAGAGCCGGGCTGGAAAACAGAGGTTTCACCTCTTTGAGGTGAAACACTCTCTCGGAATCATTTAGTCTCTCCGCAATCCTGAGTCCCGCACAGACTAAACACCTTTGATGATCGGCTTTAGCGGGCTCCCAGGAGAATTCCCTGGAGCCAGCCCGTTCAACCTCCCGAAAGCGCCGTGCACAGGGCTCTGCTGGGCCCCGTGAAAGTCCTGGACTGATCCACGAAATCATCCAGAGCCAAGCACAGCAGAGCTTCCAGGAAAATAAAAAACCCCATGTGCTGCATCCCCACCTCTCCAAACACGGCCAAGGGGGCTCCCCGGGGCAGCAGAAGGGCGGGATGGGGCGGGTGGGACACTGGGAAGGACGGGAAGAGGCAGCGACTCCCCAGCTCCTCTGGACCCCACAGATCCCAGCATGGGGACACCGGCTCAGGGCAGAGAGCACACTCGGCGGGGAGGGCTCAGAGAAGAGGCAGCGTTTCTCTGGGAAATCTGCTTCTGAGAAGGAGTCATTATCCATCACGGGAGAAAAAAGGAAAAACGCGATCAGAAACTTCCCGACAGTCACTCCACAGTGTCAAAGCCCACTGCAAAGGGAGGGAGAAGCACAGAGCCCTGATGGGGCAAGTTCTCCAGGTACCCTCTCGTTTTCAGGTGCCCAACCTTCGACTCTCTGGCTGGGAATTTCAAAGGAGCCGAGGGACACAGAGGCACAATTCCTGCCTCATTGCAAAAGTCTCAAGGAGTTCAGTCTCTGCAGATTAACAAAGGGAAGGTGATGAGGTGACTTGATCAAAGTCTTTAAATACCTACACAGAGAACAAAAAAATTGATAATAGAGGGCTCTTCAGTCTAACAACAAAGGTGGAAAAAAAACAGTGCCTGGGAGCGGGAGCCAGACGAATGCAGCCCAGGCACCAGGCTGAGGGGGAGGAAACATCGGGAGCTGGGGAGGACATCTCAGCACCTGGAATGCTGCAACACCGCGGGGTGTTTGGGCAGAACCCCCCCCCCAGTAAAGGAAAAGCACATCAGGGAACTCCTCCAGTCCCTGTGACACAGGAGGGACAGCGAAAAGCAGCCACCACTCTCCAGCTGTGTGATTTATGGGAGAAGCTATTCCTTGTGGAGAGCTGGCTGAGCAGCCCCCGGGGATATAAATCAGGACACCTCTGTCCCCGTGGCTCCAGGCGCTGATGGAAGCCAGGCCAGAGCCGAGAGAGCTGGGCCAGACCCCGGGGCTGGGGCAGTGAATCATCCCGGGAATCATCCCGGGAATCACCCCGGGAATCACCCCGGACATCCCCGCAGCCCCTCGGAGCCTTTGCACGGAGCTTCCTGCGGAGATCAGCTCCTGTGGTCTGTGTCCCGTGGGTCGGACCCTGCCCCGCGCTCTGCCAGCGCTGAGGGGCGGGAGGGAGGGCAGGGTGGGGAGATCCAGCCGGGAGCTCCAGCCGGGAGCTCCAGCAGCATCTCCAGCAGCATCTCCAGCAGCATCTCCAGCCGGCTTTCCCCGGAGGAGCTGCGGTGGGAGCTGTGGGTGTGTCTGATCGATGAGTGTCCGATCAGTGCCTGTCCGATCACCCCCAGCGCCAGCTCTGCCTCCCAGCCCGGCTCCTTCGCACCCGGAACTGAGCGGAGCCACCAGGATCCATCCCACAGGGAATCCCCCAGGGAGCGGCAGCGCTCTGGGATCCCCGCACACTTCGGGGTCCTGCAGGCGCCCAGCCCTGCCCAGCCCCAGCCCCCGGCGTGCGGAGCCCCCGGGATTACAGCAGCCGGCACCGGGGCAGGAGCTGCACGGATAAACACCAAGTCCTTTCTTCAAAGCGTCAAGCGGCTTTTGCAGCCTGGGCTAAACCCCTGGCATCAATAGCCACTAAACACATCATCATCCACACTTAAAAGAATCAACAGCAGCCTTCATTAGGGCAGCAGGCAGGGGCCGGGGCTCTGCTTTTGTGCTTTCCTGGCTTTAATGGGTTAGTTATGGCACTTTCAAAATGAATGAACTCCGAGCCCAGAGCCCCCAGCTCAATTGTCAGTTATTGCTGGCAGTTTATCAGCATTAACTGATTAGGCTCAGGATGATGGATGCCCCTGCCTGTGCCTGGTGCGGGCCGAGGAGCCGCCGCCTCTCCCTCGGTTCCTCTGTCACCCAGCAGTAATTGCTGGCTCTAATTCCCCCCCACCACCACCTCCAGCAGCAGCTTTTGTTTTCATCCTCTCGCAATCACAGAGAAGTCATAATAATAAAATAAAATTCAAATGAGAGAGAAGCTCAGCCCCGGCAGAATTTAATTGATGATCATTACACTTCGGAATCTAAACTCTTTTAATTTCATTGTGTTTCACAGAGATGAATTATGAAATTACGGCTGGCCAATTACTGATCCTGCCTCGGCTTTGTGAGCCTTCCTGCCCCTCCAAACAACCCAACCCTTTCCTTCTGGAAAGATTGGTGGAAAAGGGGAAACATTTATCTCTAGAGCAGCTTCACAGTGGGGAAAAGCAGCGTGTGGGGAAAAGAGAAAGGCTGAGGTGTTTAATCCTTTGGTTCCCAGCAGGAACTGGGGATGGTGGCTCCTCTGGATCCTCCACCCCAGGGCTCTGCCCTGCTGCCACCAGGAGCATCCTGAGGACGCCCAGGGGTACCAGCAGCAGCCCCTGCGTGCCACAGGTGGCTCTGGAGCAGCTGGCTCTGGTCAGGGGGAGCCCACCACGACCTTTTCCGGGACTGTCACAGAGGGACGCCTGGAGAATGAAGGCCACTCTCAGTGTGGTGACACAGGAGCCTCGTGTGACACAGCCCTCCCCAGGCAGAGGCTCCAGGCAGCCCAGCAGACACGCAGGGCATCATTCCTGCAATCCCATCCAGGGAAAGCTGCAACGAGGCTGCTCCTCAGGGCCCCCTGAAAGCCTCCACGCTTTAAATTCCTCCTTGTTTTGCTTCATTCGCTGCCGGGATTTCGCTGAAAGCCGAGCTCTGCCTGCCTCAGGAAGGGAGAGACGAGCAGACACTCACAGGTCTCTCCCACCCTGCCTGCTCCCCTCGGGAGCTCCTCCACAGCACTTCCACACAGCCCAGAACCCACTGGGAAGGGATCAAACTGGGAAAACCCATCCCAGCCCCAGCTCTGTCCCCTCATCCTGCACCTCGCCCACCTGGGCACGCTCAGGAGCTCATTTGGCAAATCAGTGGCTGCTCCATGGGGCCCAACACAGTCTCAGCTCCCTCACTCCCTTCCGGTGGGGTTCATTCCAGAGCTGTCTCCTCTTTTGGGCTGGGTTTGCTTTTCTCCCCTAGGGCTGAACAGGAAAATAAAGCCTTTTGCAAAACGTCACTGGAAGAAAAATACAGGCCACCACCAGAGCCCCACCAAATAAATAAATAAGTGGAAAGTGATAAATTTTGGCTGTCTTATAAAGACAGACCAGCATTGCTTATCGGCCACGATGTAACCAGATAGCTGCCTCAGAAAACAGGCACTGGGCCCTGGGTAATAAATGGAAGCAATAAAGGCAAAGTGGCTCCTCTGAGCAATAATTGAGCCCCGTGGTGCCGCCGGGAGCCGCTCCCCTCCCGCAGGGGCTGCCCCGGGAGGGGGCGGGCATGGGGGTACCCAGCGCCCCTCCGCGGGGATGCTGCTGCCCAAATGCCCCTGGCAGCAGGGAAGCTGCTCCCGCTGCCACCCAGGATCACAGGGCAGAGCAGGAGGGAGCCCAGGGCTGCGCCTCTCCCGATAAACAGCCCCGGAGCAGTTTTGCTTAAAGAGGTGTCTCTTTAGCACCATTTCCGTCACAAGCGGCTGCTTTGCATTTCTTCTGCCTTTATTAAAACTGATTTTCTATTTGCTCCACACAAGCCGATCTGATTACATTTCCATTTTCCCTTGAAGAGAGGGTCTCACTCTCCTGAGGGAGAATGGAGCAGGGGCTCAGCCCCTCCCGCCCCCTGCTCGAGGGCTCTTGTGCCAGGAGCGGGCTGAGCTCGGGGCTGCCAGCTCTGCTCTGCTCTGCTCCGCTCTGCTCCGCTCTGCTCCGCTCCGCTCTGCGGCATCCCGCGGCTGTTTCCATGGGGACACGGAGGCAGCGATTCGCGGGCCTGGTCCTGCCTGTGCCTGCACCAACAGCAGCCAGGAGCCGCTTCAGCCAAGGGCTCGCCTCGCAGAGGAGCAGCAGCAGGTGAATCCAGGAGCCAGCAAGGATCTCCCTCTGCGTGCTCCCTGCAGGCTGGAGCATCTCCAAACCCACCCAAAATGCAGCTTCCCTCCTGCACAGAGGCTTCTCCCCCTTCCCGCTGCCCCTGTGGCATCCCCCGTGCCCCGAGGGCTGCTCGGCGCTGGCAGCTCAGGGAAAGACGCCGCGAAGCAGGTGCTGATAAATGGGGCAGCGATTCATCCCCAGCACGGCCTGTCGGGGCTGGCACGTCCCGAAAGTGACTTTAGAAGCCGCAGCCAAGCACGGGAGCCCTCCCACTGCTGGTGAGGGACGGGCCAGCAGCAAGGGCTGGGACAGCCTCGGCATCCCTGTGGCTTGCAAAGCCCCTTCCAGTCACTCCGGGATGAAACAACAATGAGGAGTTTTCATTCTGGATAAGGATTTGTGAAATTCATTTAATTAGAAAGCACCCATTAATGTCCCTGCCCTCTGCAAGGCTCAAGGCTCTCTCTCCATCTCTGCCTTCCACTCCTCACCAGCCTTGTGGAAAGCCATTACCAGGAAGCAGCTTTGAAGTCCCAACTTTATTAAGATTGATTCCACCTGCCTTCAGTTTTGACAAGTCCAAAGCAAACATGCAGGGCCACGGGGAGATTTGGTAATAATTACCATCTTTAATTACTACTAAAACATCAATTGCTCTTGTTCAATTAGTATCAGAGATCCAGGCATGGCAAATTTTGTAGCACAAAATAAGCTGAAAATTGATTTCTGAGCACTTAATGCAGATCCCAAATTGCAAACCTGATAAGGGGCCCTGGCAGAGCACGGGCACCAACAGGGAGGGATCTCACGGGTGGAGCAGCTCCAGAGCAAGATTGATAACTTGGAAAGCTCCAGCTGTACCTGGAGCAGGAGGACTCGTGAGGGGAGTGCAGGGAGAGGAGAGAGCCTTGACAAGGACTGGAGGTGGAACCAAGGGGATCCACAGCTGGAAAGGGGACACAGCTCCCCCCTCACCAAGGCAGTGCCACCCACCCTGGTCCTCACAGGGTCACTGAGGCTGGAAAAGACTTCCAGGATCATCAAATCCAGCCTGTGCCTGATCCCTGCCTCATCACCAGCCCAGAGCACAGGGAGCCACATTCAGTCATTCCCTGGAGGACTCCAAACCTCCCCCTGCAGCCCCTTCCAATGCCTGACCCCCCTTTCCATGGAGAAACTCCTCCTGACATCCAGCCTGAACCTGCTTCCAAGGAAAGCACTGCCAGCCCTTGGAGGACCCACACAGAGCCCCCCACACCACTGGAGATGTTCCTGTCAGAGAGGGAAGAGGGTTCAGCTCTTCTCCAGCTGCTTCCCCTGGATATTCACTGCCCAAAGCCTGGCCAGGGCACACCACAGCCACTTCTGTCACCAGAGGTGACAGCTCACACCACAACATCCCAAAACTCCGCTCCAGCATTACAGATCCACAAGCAGCCAATGCTTTCCCTTCCTTTCCCGGTCAGGAAGAGGAGGAGAAAGGCCCGATTTCCCTGGCCCCAGCTCGGGGGAGCAGCTAATTGCTGCGGCAATGGGCAGAGCCATTTGCATAATGAAGCGTGGAAAGGATGTTTAGCTCATGTATTTTTTAGGAGGTTTATCTTTCATTTTATTTAGCTTAAGAAGGGCACGTCACTCAAACCCGGCGGTCATTTATAAAGACATTTCCACCGTGCCTGTGCAGAGCTGTCTCCAGGCCTAAGTGGCTGCTCCGACCAGCCCCGAATACTAATGGGATCCACGCAGGAGAGAGGGATGAGGAACTGTCTCCAGCAGACTCCCTTCCTGCTGTTCCCATGTGCAGCTTTGTGCACAAACATCTCCAACTCCCCCCTTGTGAGTAGCAGATTTCTCTCTTCAGCCTCCTGAGCACCATCCCCTGAGGGAGACACCAGGACTGAGGGGACAGGTGCCAGTGGAAACCCATGGACAGGGTGTTTCTAAAGAAAGCTTTGAGCTGAAGCTGCACCCAAGCTTGATGCAATTTTGGGAAAGTGCCTTTGCTGTAAGCAGGGAGCAGAAGAGTTCTCTGGGCCCTTCCAGCCTGTCCCACATGTGTCCAGTGCACAGCTGGGGAGGGGCTGGGACTCTGCAGTGCCCCAAGGACCCCCCTGTCCCACCAGGAGGAACCACCTGGTGCCAGCCAGGAGCTGGCACAGCTCCTCTCACCAGCTGCTTCTCCTTTGGCACCAGAGCCCTGGGCTGGGAGGGGCCACCCCTGTCTGAAGGCTCTGGAGCAGCCCAGGAGTGCCCTGACTCCAAGGACAAAGCTCAGACGGGCAGCAGGGCTGGCACCCTCTGGCAGCTCCTCCCGAGCTGAGGAACCCGGCACGCTCAGGTGCACCCGAGCTGCAGACAGGGCTCCAAACTAATTAGCACACGCACAGCCACTCATTACTATTATTACTGTGACATTATTAATTTCCCCACCTCTCATCTGCAGCTTTCGGTGCCTTCGTTTCAATCTGCCTCAGCATCAGGAGATGGAAATTAAAGCCGGGCGTTTATCCCGCAGTCACACAGCCCTGCCCTCCCCATCCCGCCCTGCTGCTCCCCCTGCACCACGGGCTCCCAGTGTTCCCAGTTTGGGTCAGAACTGGCACCTACGCCCCCACTGCACCTCTAAACGGGGATTTGTTAACTCCAGGGCAGCAGCCAAGCAGGGGAACAGGATGCAGCCGCTGAGATCTATTTGTTGGGAGTCATTAGCTACTCTGGGCCATCAATCCATTACCATAAACTTAAGCTTCCAGATTCTTTCATTTTAAATGAATTTTCACATCGTATTTCCAAACGAGCTCTGCCTCCAGTCAGCTCCCCTTTATCTAATAAAGCTATGCAAATATTTTGTTATATTTCAATGAAATATGTCAGAAAGTATTACCCAGTGCATTATCTCAGCATCAGCAGGGAGGCTCTGGTCCCTGCCACGGGCAGGCTGTCACTCTCACGGCCCTGAGGTGACAGAGGACGAGTGTCCCCTGCCCCACTGCCACCTCTGTGAAGGTCACCTGGGGCAGGTAGTGCTGCCCTGAGCCATGGGGGGCTCGGGAGGGGCAAAAGGGACACGGTGCCATCGAGCACGAGGAGGTGGCAGCTCCCCTGGCACCTGGGCACCAGAGGCCTGGGACACCTGGAGAAACACCTGGCTGCCTTTGATGTGCAGCAGGGACTGCTCTTCTTGCTAAAGGACATTGTGTGCCAACCTCCCCCAGCCCCCTCTCCCCATCTCAGAGCTCGCCTTTACTGATTTATTTTTTTTAAAGCACTTTTATATTTTTAATTGGTATTCTGCAAACCCAGAGCTTTCCCCAAGGAGCTGGGATGTTTGCCTTCAAAAAAGCCTTTCTTTTCCCAACAAATTTTTTCAAGTACAAATTTTGCTGGCACGGATGGATGAGCTGCCATGTGCCCCCTGTGACCTGCCTGGCTTCTCCTGTTCCCAGGCTGGGCGTGAGGGGGAGGAGAGGCAGCAATGCAGCATCTCCCAGCAGTGAGCCCACCTCTCCCTGCCCTCCCCAGGCAGCTCCTGCCAGGCCCAGGGGTCTGGATCCCAGCTGGGCAAAGAGCCACTGCTCCCCCTGCTCCTGCTCTCCTGCGCTGGCACCAAATTAAATAACTGCAACTCCCTTTTTATTCTCCATTTGACAGTAACGTATTGCAAATGCAGCTGGTTTTGACATCCTAATATTCAGGCTTGTATCCCTTGGGATAAGCACGTCATCTGTTATCTGAGCAGATGATTTGTACCGGGGCAGCAGGGAGTGGGGAAGTGGAGCAGGCAGGCGGAGAGGGGCTGGGGCAGTGCCCAGCCCGGCGTGGTCCTGGCACAGCATCCCAGAGTCCCCTCCCACACACACATGATGTCCCCGTGCCCTGAGCATGGGGCTAACCTGCCTTCATCTCACTGCCCTGGGCCACAGCCTTTCCAGGGAAGCTCTGGCAGCTGGGACAAAGGGCACAGGACACAGGGCATGGCCATGGGCAGAGGCAGCTGCTGTCATTAGCAGGGTGGTGGCCCAGCTCTGACTCCTGTCCCTCCTCCAGCCCTGCCTGTGACCCACTGGGAAGGCAGCCAGCACATTGGCAGTGTCACACTGCCGCTGGCACACGCCCTGGCTGCCCATCCAAGGACTGGCCTTTCCCTGAGGTCACTCCCTCACCTACACAGTCACAATGTGCCTGTCACAGGGTGATTTTATTAGGCAGGATCTCGAACGTTGATTTCCTTTCAGTGATGAACAAACTTGAAGAGTCTCAGGTCTGTTTTTCACACATTGATAGTGCAAAAAGGCAGAGCAGGACTAAATCCCCGGAGGGTTGTTCTGACCTGTGTGAGAAAACAATGGGCACAGGGCTGGGCAAGCACAGGGATCCATTTGCTGGATCCAGTGGGGGCCTGGAGCAGAGCATGGCTCATAGCTGGTCCTGCCAGGCCCCACACCAGGGATGGGCAGTGCAGTGCCCTTGTTCCCTCTGTCCAGAGCCCCTGTGGTAGGCTCGGGGCCCTGGGAGCACTGGGAATCCCAGCTGAGCCTTTTCCTGTGTGTGTTCCCTTTCCGACTGGAACAGCTCCATCCACTCACCAGCGCTTCCCACGAACAGGGGAAGGGCTTAGGTGATATCAAAACCCCATTGATTGTTTTGCTCTGTGTTTAAGGAATGAAAGTGGTGGAGCTTTCCCAGAAATCCTTTGAGCAGCAAGACACAACTGTGGCTCGGGGCTGAGTGCAGAGCAAACGCAGGGGTTTATTTCTCTTCCCAACACAGCTCTGGACTTGCTCTGCAGAGGAAAATGATTGTGGAAGTTATTTAATCAAAGGCAGGAGCTGATTCCTGACTGTCTGACCTCCTGCTGCACTTGATAGCCTCCCTCCCACTGGCTCTAATCCAGGAATCCGTGTGGTGCCCCCTGTGCCCCGATCCAGTTCCCTCCCCTGCAGACCCACCTGTATCCCCCAGCCAGGACCCTGTGCCAGGGGCTGCAGGACCTGCTCCCACCTGCGCTCCTCACCCACCAGGATGTGGTGCCCCAGGAGAATCCTGGCAGCTGCCAGGCACCCTCAGCCCAGGCTCCTCACAAGGGACTCCAGGGCTGGGGTGATTTCACCTCATCCTTCACCCCCCACTGCCACTGCTCCCCTTTCCCTGCCCATCAGGCTCAGAGGGGGGAATCTGGCATGAGGCTTGAAGGTTTATGCTAAAATCTGCAGGAAGAGGCTTGGTGCCTGTGCATATTCCGTAGGAGGAGATGGATTAGTGACTGAGGCATATCTGAAGGGATTTGTGAGGAATTATTTATGGTGGTAACAAGTAAGCACTCATTTAGCTTATATTATACATTATCCAAACAAGGCGTTGAGCTCTGGAAGTTAAGGCAGTAATGCCACTCCAAATTAAATTCATCAGTGCCTTAATTAAGATCTATATTTAGTTGTTAATTACGGGGAGCGGAGCAGAGGGTGAGATGCTGCCGGGGAGCGATGCTGCGAGCGAGGAGAGCACGGTGGGCGCTCGGTGGGATGGGGTTTGGGAGGGAAAAGGGAACGGGAAACCCGGGAAGAGAGGAGAGGACACAGCTCCCCTCTCCCGCCTCCCCTGCACCCACCTCATCAGCGGCTGCAGCCGCCTTTGATCCCAGAAATCAAACCCCTGTCTGATGGGTGACTGGATGTTATGCTAATCCTGGTTGATTGAGCTGAGATAATTACACTCCATCCAGGTTTCCTGGGAGTTTTGAATAAATATTGATGCACAGCTGTCCCCTCGCTCAGGTACTGGTGCTGGAGAGGTCTGAGCCTGCTCCGGGCTTGCCCTGGGCCCGTGGGTGGGCTGGGAATGGGGCCAGGGGTGGGGCAGGGGACACCGGGATCCACCAGTGGCCCTCCTGTGCAGGAATCACATCCCAGCTCCCTTTCAAGGTGCCATGGGCTCATCCTGCTTTCTCCTTATCCAGAACAGCACCTGGCCAGGGGGCTGAAGCTGCTGGAGCCTGTGGCCAGGAGCCACCTGAGCTGCCTTGGGAGCAGGAGACACGAGGAAACAAGAAAATCAAATTATATATTCCTGGGAAGCATTTATAAGCTGTGTGCATCCTTTAATCTTAATTAGAAATCTTAGCGGCTCCTGCCGGCTCTGTAATCAGCGCTGGAGCGCGGCTGAGCCCCGCCGTGCTCACCTTGAGAGCCGGGAGCAGATTTGAGGAGGGAGCCGCGGCTGGAGCCGCCTCCGTGCGCTGGGGCAGCCCGGGGGAGCCGAGCCGGGATCGGAGCAGAGCGGCGGGGAGGGATGAGTGTGAGCTGAGCTCTAATTAAACATCCCGCACCGACAGTTCCAGGAGCCCCTGATCCTCTCTTTGCTTGGCTCAATAACATCCCTGTGTGCAATAAATGGGATTTCCTGGCGCCCCAGGAGAGCGGGCAGCTCGGGGGGCAGCGTCGGGCATCGACACCAAAGAAAACAGATGCCAGTGCCACTGGAGAGCCTGGGCTCGCTGGAAAACTGGTGGTGAATGGGTGTTCCCTGGAAAACTCTGCCCTGTCCGCATGCCCTGACCACGCAGCGCCCTTCTCCAAGCTGTTAGTGTCGGTGCTCGTCTCTTCATTAGTGAGAGGATAAAGAGCCGCTCGTTTGCTCACCGCGCTCCGGCTGCAGCTGAGCAAACGTGGAGAGGGCTGGGCAAGCAGGGGGCTCCCGGCCGGGTCTGTGGGGTCACTGCTGCGGGAGAGCCGTGCCAGGAGCCCCGCACCCGGCGGGACTGGGGCTTGCAGGACGCTGGGCTGGGGATCCCCTGCAGCATCACAGAGCTGCTCTGCACCCCTGCAGCCCAGCCCTGCAGCGGGTTCTGCTGCTTCCAGTTTGATTCTTACACTGGGAGGATGCACAGGATGTTTGGGGAGGAGCAGGAGGGGCTGGCAGAGCCCCTGCAACGGTGCCTGCGGCAGCGGTGGAGAAAGGAAGGCAGTCCTGCCTCCCCCGTCATCCAGGGGGCTCAGATGTACCATCACTCCTGTATTTTGGATGTCTTCCAGGGCTTTTTGCTCTGCCAACCCCTTCCCACTGTGAGCTGCGTGCTTCCCAGCCCAGCCCTGTTTGTGTATATATATTTATATTTCTGTGTGTGTGTGTGTGCGTGCAGCAGGCACATTCCCAGCAAACACAAACAAACAGAGCTCTGTGTTTGTACACAGAGCAGGAAGCGCTTCCCGCCCGCCTGTGCAGCCCCAGCTGGGGCAGGAGCGGGGTGGGAGAGGAGCTGGGGCAGTCCCGACCTGCCGACCCCACAGTGAGGAACTGGATTTGTACAATCAAAGAATCCCAGAAAGGTTTGGGTTGGAGGGACTCCAAAGCCCATCCATTCCAGCCCTGCCATGGCAGGGACACCTCCCACTGTCCCAGGGTGCTCCAGCCCCAGTGTCCAACCTGCCAGGGATCCAGGGGCAGCCACAGCTGCTCTGGGCACCCTGTGCCAGGGCCTGCCCAGCCTCAAAGTAAAGAATTTTTCCCCAATATTTTTTCTCTGGGAGATCCCACTGGGATGGGCCTCTCTGATGCCACCACGATTCTGTTGGGCACTGGCTGCTGCTCCAAATTCTTCCATTTCTTTCAAGGCTGGGAGTAAACAAAGTGATTCCAATAAATGAGAAGCACCATCCCGGCACTCCTCGTGTAATTGCAGTTATTTAATAACCTCCTTGTGACTTAGGCAAGGCAGCCAAAAATCCTTCCCTCCGAGGGCGCAGCGCTGGGGCACCGCATCCTGCACTGCCACTCACAACTGCTAATGAGCAATAAAGGCTGAGATTTTAGGAATAATTAAAGCTCCCAAGGGCTCCCATGTCCGCGGTGGTGGCTGCAGAGAGAAGGAGAGCTGTGCCCCCCGTGCCACCTGTGCCATCCCCCCTGGGTCATGGCACAAGGTGCTGGCACGTCCCTGGCATTGTCCCCATGACACCCTGCCCTGCCAGAGCCCAGCCCCTGCCTGGGTTATTTTATCAGGCACCCTCAGCACAGGCAGGACTCGCAGCTCTGACCTGCTCCATCGATTGGATCTCTCAGAAACTCATGGGCTAATTAAGCTGTGTCCCTCCCTGACTGCCTCGGCCACGGGGCTGCGGGGAGGGACAGCAGGACCTGCACGGTGCCATCGTCCCCGGTGTCTGCAGTGCCCTGGGCCATGGGGGACACCAGGACCCCCCAGGCAGGCCACACTGTCCCCTCCAAATGGAGCAGGGGAAGGCGGGATGATTTGTTGACATGTCTGCTTCTGGTCACGATAAAAATAAATAAATAAGGGAGGAGAAAAATCCCTGTGAACATGAGTAATGGCCCAGGAATGAGCAACCCGAGATAAAACTGAATAATAACATGTCAAAAACTACACGATGTGGGTTTTTATTCCCCAGCGGAGTTTCCTTCCTGCTAATCCATCACTGTAGAAGATGCAAGATTACTGCTTTCACAAAAAACTCCGGGAGATAAATGTGAGTAAATTAGGGTTTATTATATTATTTAGGGCAATATAATTTCAAAAGTTCCTTTATTAAATTATTTATGCCCCTGGTGGTGGCTCAGCTGGGCAGCGGCCCTCCCTGGCAGCATCCCCCGTGCCGGGTGGCCGCGGTGGCGGGTGAGGTGGGGACAGCAGTGACAGCCACCGTGTCCCGGCAGTGGCAATGCCAGCCTGGGCGGGTCCACAGAGCCGCGTCCTGCCCACCTCCCGCTCTGCAGCTCCCGGGGGTGACATCCCTGCCACATCAACGAGGGGCAGTGGCCCCCTGGGCCCCCCTGTCCCCGCTGAAGGCGCCACACGAGGACGTGCCCTTGTCCCGCTGCTGCCTACACGAGCAGTCAGGCACTTTTCTGAAATTGCAGCAAAATTACAGCCCCATCTCTAATGGAAGGCTCCCCTCCGGAGGGGAGGCTGGCAGGAGCCAGCGGTCCTGCTGCAATTCAGGGGCAGCCTGTGTTTAAATCCACCAGCGTAGGCTCCGGCCTGTGTGAGGCCTCTCCACCAGGGCATGCAGAGATCAGGGCTGCCAGGGCAGAGCCCTGGACAGGACAGGGGAGGCAGGGAGGGACAGGGGAGGCAGGGAGGGACAGGGGAGGCAGGGAGGGACAGGTGAACTTTGTCACGGAGGAGAGCGGAGGCTGTGGGCAGGAATTTAATGGGAACAGCTCCTCTTTGCCGGGACAGCTCTGTTCCCTCAGGCAAGCGCATCCCGGATGGGAATGCCGTGCATCTCACACGGGAACTCTGCGCATCCCGGATGGGAATGCCGTCCATCTCATATGGGAATTCTGTGCATCCCAGATGGGAATGCCGTGCATCCCGCCAGAGCTGGGCAGCTCTGCAGGGCAGCAGAGCTCCCTCTCATCCAGGGCATCCATCACCCACCACTCCCAGCTGGCCCCAGGCGCTGCCAGAGGGAACGGGCACAGCTCAGCCAGGAGCAGCAGGAGGGGAGGGAGGGCCAGAGGAACCCTGCACCTGCACGGACACAGAGCCCACCGAGCCAGCAACCTCCACCAGAGGCTGCTGCTCTTGCAGGGCCACTCCCGGGCAGGGCAGGGCAGGGCAGGGTAGGGCAGGGTAGGGNAGCCCAGCCCCGCGGCCACGCCCGCTCCCGGTCCCTGCCGGCACCGGCAGCAGAACCGAGCTCCCGGCCATTCCAGGCCCACCGCGGGCTCCCGAGCGCTGCCGTGGCTTCCCCGCTCGTTATCTCCCGGCCCCGCCGCCGCTAACGAGGCCGGAGCTGACAGAGGAGGATTACCCGCTCCCAGGAAGCCGGCGTGATTGTGTTTACTCCAGAACCTGGGCCGATTTACTTGTCGGTGCGCATCATTAATCTTCTTCTACAATCCCTTCCCCATCTGCTCCCACTTTTTAATGAACTGCCACTTGCCACACTCAATAAAATCAACGCTTTCCTGGGATCGCAGCACGAGGGGAAGCAAGAGGCAAGGCAGGGAGGGAGGGATGGAGATAAAGAGATGCACTTTGCTTTGGGAAGGTGTTTTCTCATCTACATGGGCAAACAGAGCGCAGCAGCTCTCCCTGAGACACTTTTGGCTGCCTTGCCCCGAGCCAGTCACAAATAACCACATCAGACTGTGCCCAACGCGAGCCGTACAATGCTGAGTGTCAGCCCAAGTTTGATCCCAGCTCTGCTGTTCTACACAATTATTTTCAGCGCATCAGTACTGCAGGCGGCACCGAGATTGTAGTTTTCCAGCTTGCTGGCAGCTCTGGGGATTCATCCGATATCAGGCTATTACCTTCTGATTACTTTCCTTGGCAGCCAACCCGTTTGGAGCTGGCAAATAAACAATAGGGAAGAGTGTGATGGGGAGCTTAGCTTTCAAATTACACTTTTCAATCATTTGTCACACCAAAGGTATAATGAGTGTTTCATACAAAACTCAAAAGGCTGCGGGGCTGGTGGGGGGGGCTTGACTTAATGTGGAGGGTGCTGGGTTTGGGTGGAGCTCAGAAACTTCATTTCCATTTCTCGGGGTTTTTGTTTGTGGATGCAGCCAGCCCAGCTGGGCAGGACCTGTTGAAAAGCTCTGTGCTGGGGAAAAGAGCCAGAAAGCCCAGGGAAGGGAAGGACAGGACAGATCCATCCCAACACACCCGCAGGTACCTCCCTGTCCCTGGGGATGCTGAGGATCGCTGCACATGAACTAATCCCTGAGCATTTGTTCCTTAACATTACTCAGGATCAGAGAATCTCATGTTAATGTGGATCTAACGCAGAAATCCATACGAGCCATTGGATACTAATTAAATGCCATCATTCTATTGATATTCTCGGTGTTTATTGCTCGCTGCAATTAGCGCCGAGCCCTCACTGCCCCTGGCACGGAGCATCCCCTGCCCCTTCCCGCCACCACCTCCCGCCCTGCACGGAGTTTCCTGCGGCAGACTCGGAGCAGAAGCTGCTCTGGGAGTCAGGAAGCTGCTGGCTCGCCCTCAGCATCCTCCCCCGAGCTGTTTCAGCCCTGTCTCCTCCTCAGGCTCGCAGTCCCACTGCCCACATGTCAGACGAGAGCAAGGAATAGAAATCGCTCCTTAAAGTTCACAACCCGTCACTCCGCCTTTCAGAAATACAAGCAAAAATGGCAAAGCAGTAGGGGGAAAATCCATTTCTTTTGAGATGATCTTTCCCTGGAACATGTCCTGTTGATCTGCAGTCAGGGAAAGGCGAGTGTGTTTGTCTGAGATAGGGGAATCAGATCTGTCTGAACTCTCCTTTGCTCCCAGCTCCCCCCTTCAAAAGAGCTCGTAGGAAAAGAAAAGCCTTGAGACAGAAATCTCTCCTGTTCCAAGACCTTCCCTTTGGGAACGTGCCCCAGAGGGAGGAGCAGCTTTCCTGACCCTCTCCTGTGCCAGTGGGAACAGCGGGATGCCTCTGGCAACACCCCCGGCAGCTCGGGCAGGACCAGGCTCTCCCCGGCTGGTTTGGGGCTGGATGCTGCGACCTCAAAGGCACTGGGGGCGTTTAGGGCAGGGTGCTGTGGCCCCAAAAGCACGGGGGACTGCAGGGACCTGTTGCATCCCGCCGTGTGGCTGAGCTGAGCACCCGTCAGGGGCAGAAAGAGCCTTTGTCCCTACAGGGACAGAGGGACTATCTCTGCCACAGCTCCTGGGGCACCGCACAGCGGTGAGACAGAGACAGCCCGTGGGGACAACACTCAGGGCAGCCCCGTCACCACAGTGTCACCGCAGTGTCACCGAAGTGTCACCGCAGTGTCACCAGCGGCGCCGCTCCCGACCTGGGGGGACCAGGCTGCCATCGGGGTGTGGGGGACACTGCGGCCGGGAGCACCGCGGAGCCCCGCGGGTCTCATCAGAGCCCCTCGCTAATTGCAGCGAGCGGCGGCGCGGGGCTGCGGGTCCTGTGCCGGTGCAGCAGTGCCACCTCCCGTCCCCGCACCGCTGCGGGGCCCGCTGTGCCCGGGACATCCCCCCCTGCCCGGCTCCGGTGCCCGGTGCTGCTGCCCGCGGAGAGGGGACGCTGCAAAGCGGATCGGCACTGGCAGGGGAAACCGGAGAAAAATAAAGAAAAATAAACACTGCGTCGAAAAGAAAGGGAAAAACCAGCAGCGTGACCTATAAACATCTGCTCCTGTTCCCTCCAGTTATTGCAGAGAGCGAAGGCAGAGATATTTCAGGCTGCTCGTACATCTGGGAAGGGGTTTGGGGCTCACTCGCTTCCCCCACCCGCAGTCACTTTCCAGGCTCTAAGAACCGCAGAAAGGATTAGAGCTAAACCTCTGTCGTTATCTGGAGGCAGTGTCCCTAAATGCTCCCCCGAAAGGGGTGGGCCGTGGGAGGCCTCTGCCGGGGGGCTGGAAGGACTCCCAGCCCCTTTCTAGCCCTGGGGAGCCCCCCTGTGACAAGGGGACAGGCAGAGAGACACCTCGGGGCTCCTGTGGGGGGCTGAGCCTGCTCCTGCCCCCACAGCTGCCAAAGAAATAAATTCTGTGTGTTCACGTTCGCTCTCCTGCCCGCATTCCCACCAGGATGAGCAGCTCTCCCAAGGCAGCCCCCGCAGGAACCCGCCCTGCCTCGGGGGGAGCTGCCCGGGGTCTCCCCGGGGGCCACCAGCTCAGCCGGGATGCCCTGGAGCGGCCCTGGATGCCCAGCCCTGAGTTAAGGGGGAATTTCTCCAGAGTGAAGGAGCAGCGAAGTCCTACCCTCCCTTCAGTCAGGTGCAAGCGGTGCTCTCCAGGGGAGGGTGCAGTGGTGGGATGCAGAAAGGTGCGGGAGAACAGGGAAAGGCGGTGAGGAACAAAACCCAACTGGTGAACAGCATCGGGAAATCCCGCTGGGAGCTCAGGAGAGGAGCGGGAAGCGGTTGTGTAACCTTGGAGACGGAGACGAGGAGCCCGAAGCGGAGGGAGCGCAGTGCCGGGGCGGCAGCGGGAGGGGGACACCGCAGAGGGGCTCGGCAGGGACGGGCGGGAGCCTCTTCCCAAAACTGGACAGAGCCCGGGAATGGAGCCCGTGGAGGTCCTGGAGGGGCACAGAGCGGTTCTGTGGAGAACCCGTGGCAGGGAGGGGGGCAGGAGGGCGAGGCAGGTGAGACAGCGGGAGAGAGAAGCGAGGTGGGAGGATAGAGGAGAGAAGCGGGGAGGAGGAGGTGGTGCAGGAGCGAGAGGGAAGATCAGACAGCAGCAGGGAAGAGCAGGGTAAAAGCTGTACCCGGGCTGCTCCAGCCACCACTCCACAGCCAGAGCTGTCCACCTCGGCAAGCAGTGTCCATCTGCAGAAATCCATCCTCCAAGGAAGCAAAGGCTGCAGTTCCCTCGGAACTTGGGCAACCTTCTGCTTCTCTAACTCCATCCACCCCATCCCGATCCCTCTTTGCTCTTTCCCTTTGGCACAAAGCTCTTTGCTCGAACCTCCACCTTCCCTCCCACCTGTCCCCAGCTCGGCATGAACTGGGCACTGTCACACGTCCCTCGCTCCTCCCTGGGGGGAGCAGAAGCCCAGGGAGTGCAGCCACCTCCCACTGGCTGGGCAAGGGACACCTCGGGTGACGCAGGGCATCAAACAGCCACAATTAGCTCTGATCTTAATTACACACAATACTGATGAGCTCATCAATTTAATCTAATTAGTCTGCAGAGCTCAATTGCCTGTCCCTTTTTCTTAAATAATGCGCTGTATAAGCCTATTATCCCTTTGGATACAACCTGTTCCCTCCCACACCCACCAGCCAGGCACGGCTGGCCTGGCCACGAATGGCACCTGCCACTGTCACCTCTGCATCCCTCTGGCCCCCGAGGAGGGGAAGGTGCTTTCCTGAGGGGCTTCACCTGCACAGTGTCCAGGCTCTGGACGTCCCACCGGCTCTGGGCAGTGGTGGTCACACCCAGGGAGCCCAGTGAGCCCCCGGCCTCACCCCTGGAACCTGCCCTGGCCCTGTCCCCGAGCAGGGATCAATGAAATCCCCTAAAAGCTCATAACTCGGAGGTAATTATAAGAAGCATCAATTACCCAGCCATGCAGGTTTCATGAATTCAATTAATTTGCATAGTGATCGATTGAGGCAGGGCCCCCGGGGCCCCGGGGAAGGGAGGACATTGTTCTGCACACCATTGATTCCACAATGTAAAACCAAAGCGCTCTCCCCTCATTCAGAGCTGCTCATTCAGCCATATTAACTTTCAGATCATTTATTTTTGTACGTCTTTCAACTCTGTTTGTTGCTATCACACAAATGCAGAGTATTACATTGTAGAGAATAATTGAATCAATACAGTCATGGTGCTCTGGGTCTCCCAGGCCCGCAGGAGCGCGGGAGCTGGCGGGAGCCACGCAGCCGGGGAGGGCTTGTTTTAACCTTTGCAGTGATTAAAACGCCCGTCTGGCTCTGGATTAACTTTCTGCACCGCGTGGTTGTTATTGTTTCTCCGGGATCGGAGCGGGAGATGCCGGCGCTGGGAGAAATCCGCGGAGAGGCGGCTCCCGCTCCCCGAGCATCCCCAGGCTCCATGTCAGGGTGCAGACCCAGCAAAGCCCTCCTTCCCCTCGCCGTCCTTCTCCATTGCAGGCGGCCACACGCAAATCAGGGCCTGGGAGAGAGGAAGAAGCCCCTTGAAATGAAAAGCCACCGCATAAAGGAAGACTCCTTCAGATTGAAATGGCTCTGAAAAGAGACGGGTTTTAATTCCGCCTCCCCTCCCGCTGGGATATTAGACAGCTAAATAGCAGCGCGCCTGTTTCCCTCAGATAACCGGCTCCCAATGAGCACCGTAATTGTCCCCGGCCCCTCTCCGGTGCCGCGCGGAGCAGGTCATTTACCGCCCGGCACACGCAGCTAAACACAAATCCATTTTGCAAGGGAAATTTCTATTCTTATCTGCGCTCTGCAAGAGGGTCGCACGCGGCCCCCGTTAATTGAAGCTTTGATGTTTGTTGGAGGAGGCCTCTGATCAGCTCTGCCGAGGGCTGAGCCGCCAGCGCACGCCCGCGCCCGCCGCGCCGGGCACTGCCGGGACGGCCACTCTGGGGAGGGGACCCTGGTAAAGGAGGAGGAGCACCACCGCTCCGCCTGCTGATGGAGCGGGGATGCCCCAGGGCCACCTGCCCCAGCCCCGGGCCGGTGGCCCAGGCAGACCCGGTGTCCGCCCAGGGCGCTTCCCCTGATCCGGTGTCTTCTGAGTGCTTTGGCTCGTTTGCTGCAATATCCTCCAGCAAATCAAGCATCCCCTTCTTGGGATGTTTTCAATCTGTTTTATGTTGATTTTAATTAAAGAATTTGAAACTGAACAAACAGTTCGTAGCAGGTGGCCATACGAGTGTGAAATAAGCAAACTGTTCTTTCTGCCACAAACCCCACCAGTAAATTCCTTCAAATTAATCCCAGCCTCTGAGAGGCTGCCGGCTCTGTCTGAAGCAAGCTGGGCTCTGCCGTTCTCCAAATATTTGCCTTCATCCCTGTGCCAGGAGCTGGGGAGGAGGGATGGACAGAAACCATGTCCTCAGCAGGGATGCTGTCCGCCCACCTTCACTCCCTGAGGGCAGGAGGGTGGGTTTTCCACTGGGAAAATACTGCACCACGGATTTGGGAGCTGGCCCTGGAGCCTGCTGCACTCTAACACCACCAGCACAATCCAACACAAACCCATCCTAATCCTCCTCCTCCTCCAGGGCAGCACATTCTGCCCAAGCACCCCTGCTCTGCTCCAGGACCATCCTTGGCAGCCGGGAGCTCCTGCCGTGACCTTGAGGGAACAGAGGGAAAGGGCCCTGCCCAGGTAACAGCCTGTGCATATTGATGGTCCCCAGGGAAGGCAGAGCAGAAGCACAGATGCCCACAAGCTTTTCTTCTTGCAAGGCTGTGCCGGAGATAGCGAGGGGAGAGAAAAAGGAGGGAGAAGAAACACCACACTCCCCTTCATCTCACACGCCTGCCCTCGCTCAGAAACCTCATCAGCATCTGTGAGGGATCACATTTTGCCCTCTGGAAAAGGCAGCACAGAGGGGCTGCCAGCTCTGTTGGTGTCCTGGGTTCCATTTGCTGCCCCCAGCCCGGGGGTACCCAGGGTGCAGGGGCATCTTGTGCCCTCAAACCATTTGCATCTCCCTCCTGCTTCCCACCTCACCCACTCTTCCCACTGCTCCCGGCACAGCCAGGGGATGAACAGATTCCCTGTCACTCACCCACTCCCACCCCAGCTTTTGGTCCCAGCAGCATTTTGGGGAGGGGACCAGCTCTCAGCTCACCCCAGCCAAGCTCCCCACGCTGTTCCTGGGTCACACTTGTGCATGGATCCCTTTTCCCCCTGCAATGCTCAGAGCATGTTTAACATCCCACCTTCCCTGTCTGCCCTCTGGGTGACCCAGAGCTCCCGGGAGCCCGTGTGTGCCCACGCCAGCCGAGCTGCCCAGATAATTACGAGATGTTCCACTTCCCTGGGATTACCGAGTTTTCCTTCCCTTCCCCTCAATAAATATGGATGCACAGCTGCTAAACACAACCAAAGGCAATGAAGAGGGGCAGGCTGCAAGGCACTGCTCCCTCCTCCGTGTGCTCCCGGTGCTGCCACTGGCCCGGGTTCAGGGGCTTGGAGGGGAGGGGGTGGATCGGGATTTTCCTCCCCAGGTGCCAGGCTCAGGTGTCTGTGAAGAAAGAAGAATGCTAACAAACACTTGGGGAAGAGGATGGGATTTAATAGAAAATGAGGCAGCACAGCTTCTCCTGCAGCCTTACCCCAGAGCCTGGAAGGAAGAGTCGAGATTAAAGAGTTGAACACTTCCCGTGAAGGCACCACGGGAATGCCACGTCCCAGTGCTTCCTCCCGGCCTTTAAAGGAAAGGATATGCTCTGCTCCATTTATTAATCTGCTAATCACTAAATTAATTTCCATCTCAGTTACAGCACTCTCAGAGTCTATTAGTAAATCCTGGCCTGGCTGCTTGGCAACTTTTGTTGTAAGATTCCTATTAGATCATGTTTCAAACCGGCGGAGATGGAGCAGTTATTATCTTAATAAGTCCAACATTAAAGGCGCTGCCGTGGCGATGGGAGCGCTCCCGCTGCTCACAGCCCTGACAAGGCAGAGCCCACCTGGACCCACAGCGCCCTCCCGTGCAGAGCCCACCTGGACAGACCCCCACTGCCCACCCGTGCAGAGCCCACCCCGCCCCCCGAGCATCCCAGGGCCGGGTCCGTGCCCTGCCGGACCAGCCTGGGCTCCTGCTGGGGCTCATTCCGAGCCTGAGGCTGTCACTCGTGCCGAGGAGGAACAACCAGGAGGGTTTTTGCTCTCATCTGTGAACTGATTTTTGCCCAAGCCGGGGCACAGCCCCTGCCGGGCACGGGCAGGGGGGCACTGGGCAGGACGGGCTGGGCACTGGGGGGCTCAGGGCCAGCACAGGGGGACAGGGGCAGCACAGGGGCACGGGCGGGCACCGAGTGCCCCCCGCTCCGGCCAGGAGGCTGTGCCAGCTCTGCGCCGTGCCCGCGCCAGCCGCCCCTCTCCCCCCGCACCGCACGCCGGCTCCTCCGGCTCATTGGCGTGAAATTTAATTTGCAGCAATCAGCTGGAGGTGAGGCAGGCGCTGAATTAGCTCGACGTGGCGCTCTCGCCTCCGCCCAGGCGCCCTCCCTGGCTGGCAGGCGGGGACAGGCGGTGCCCTGTCCATCCCAGGAGGGGTCACCCCGCCGGGGCAGGGCCGTGCCCGGGGTCAGCCGGGGCTGCCGCGCTCCCGCCCGGCCCTCGGAGGGGTGAGTTATGGCGAGCCTGGATGCACACATATTCTGATAAGGAAGAATAATAACTTGTCAAAGATACATATGATATGTGTTTTCTTTCCAGACAGAATATATATTGGGATAATTCATCAACTCGGCCTGGCACTGGCCAGGAGAGAGAAAGAAGAAAAAGAAAGTCAATAAAAAGAAGTCAAGGCAGAAAAGGCCCTTGGCACCGAGTGCTGTCTCCCTGCAGGATCCCTCTGTTCTGAGCCGTGTCTGGCAGCAGCTCCTCGGCTGCTTCACTGGAATCTGGACTGCATCCACAGGGATGGTGTTCCACGATCACCACGGGGAATGGAGTGGGCACAGCCCCAGCCACGCCACGGCTGCAAAGGGCAGTGAAACGGGAGGGAAAGAAACGCTGGTTTGGGCCCCAGCTCACCCAGCTGCTGCCAAACCCTGCCCTGAGCACCCAGCGACCCCTCCTGAGGAGGAGTGCGGCAGAAACACCACAACCCCGAGGGATGAAGGCTGGCACATCCCAAACCAGCACACCCAGGGACTGTGAAAGGATGCCAAGGGGTTTGTAAAGTGATTTGTCAACTGACAAGCAGAAATATATTACCAATTTAGGCCTGTGATTTGCCTGCAACTTTTTTATCCTTGAGATGTTGTTGAACAGATTAAAGTGTCAGCTTTGATCCATGCATTTGGATGGAAACATAAATATTGCTGGCTCTTCTCCTCCCAGCCAGCACCTGCCCCAGGTGAGCGTGCCCAGGGGTGCTGCCCACCCACATGCCCATCCCTCCACCCCAGCACCAAGGCAACAGCATCAGGAATGCCAGGATGGCAGGGCAAGGCCTGGAATCACCCTGGTGTTTCATTTTGTGGGAATTTGGCTGGACCTGCCCATGTTTTAAGGTTTGTGTAGAGCACAGGCTCAGCTGGGGAGTGCAGGGTGGATTTTGGATGCACCTGGGACGTGGGATGCACATCCCAGCTGCAGGAGGAGCCATGGGGACAGTCCCAGCCCCGGGCACAGCAGACATGGCCCAGCCAAGCACCTGCTCTGGAGCAGTGAGCAGAGCTCGCTGTTGTGGGTGATTTCCTGATGCAGAAATATGCAGCATCATTCCATTCCCAGGCAGGGAAACAAATGAGTCTCTGCTTGCTCCCCTCTCCTGTCTTCCCCTCCTTCCCACCCTCATTTGATCCCACTCCATGTGGCAACATCAAACGAGTGTTGAATATTTTAGCTCCTGTAAAATATTTATGTTATAAGGCACGGAAGGAAATCGGTCGCTTCCAGGCCGTGTAAACAGATGCCTGGGAACAGCTGGATCCCTGGGAGAGCGGGGGCTGCAGCTGCTGCACTCCAGGTACAGAGAGCCCCGAAATCCAGAGAGCCCCGTGTGGGGCAGGCAGGGAGGACCAGGACCGTGGAGCCCCAGGGTCTGCCCAACCCTGACCCCAACACTCAGCCCCAGCAGCTCCTCTGCCCTGCCCTGGGCAGGGGTGGGCACAGGGGGTGCTCTGAGCCCCCAGAGCAGCGAGGGGGTGGTGAGGGCCCGGCCTTTGCCCAGTGACTGGAGATTAATTGAGGCCTGCCATTAAATTGTCACCGAGAAAATTATTAACTTAAGGTAAACCACTTCCACGCGTCAAAAGCAAAGGCAATCAGTCCCAGGCATGTCCCCCTAGGAAATTATGTGGAGTAATTAATCAAAAAGCTAATGAGAAATGTGTTTTCTTTCCCAGCCTAACACCACATCATATTCTTATTAGCCAAGGTTATTACAATAGTAATCATGCATGCTCCGAGTTCAGATTGGGTTTTTTGCTCCACTGCCACCAATTTAGAAAGCCATTAATGGGAAAGATAAACCCCGATACACAAACCAGCCCTTTGTGTTTGTGTGCCCACGGGTGCTCCTGGCCACACACGACCTGTGCCCGCTGTCACACATCCCCTGTCACCCCATCCCTGCCCACCACGGTGCCCCAAACCAGGGATCTGCTGAGCTGAGGCTGCTGGGTCCCCTGGCATCCTGCTCTGCTCTCCCAGCCTGCCCCAGCATGGAAATCACACCCAAACTCCAGCTGCAGCTCTCACTGCGCTCAGAGATGGACTCGGAGGCAGGGAATGGTGTGATTTGTGAGCACCCTGCTCTGGCACTGCTCATCCCTTCTCCAGACCTATCCCCCTTGTTCAGATGCCCAGAGGGGCCCAAGTTATTCCATAAATCTGGCTGCAAGCAGGTAATCTGCTGCTGCACTGGCTTCCCCTGGGCCCAGCTGGGAGCGCTGCCACCTGCCAATCTCAGCAGCCCCAAAATGCAGCGTCAGCAGCCGGCACAGGGAAACGGCCCTGCTTGATATTCAGCATTAAATAATTCAGCCCCCACAGAGAGACCGGGGAGAAGAATGAGCCTGACAAAAAATATAAAGATTTCCTATGCCCCGTTAAAAATGCATTGACCTGATTAGCTGAGGAGGCTGAGCCAGCGCCGGGCAGGGAATCCCAGTCTGCAGCGACAGCGGCACGGAGGGGACCTGGGCAGGCAAATCCCTCAAACCAGCACCTTCTCTGCTTCATTTTTGTGTTTTCTTGCTAAATCTCTTTTCCTTGCCTGCACATGTGTGACACACGGGAGATGCTGCTGCAGGAGGGCCTTTTCTTCGCAGAACCACAGAATCATTTGGTTGGAAAAGACCTCCAGGATCATCAAGCCCAACCTCTGAGTGATCACCAGATCAGAGCACTGAGTGCCGCGTCCTGTTTCTCTGGCCTTGCTCAGGGACATCCCACACCTTCCTCTCTGTCCTTGCTCAGGGACATCCCACACCTTCCCTGTGCAGTCCCTGGTGGCTCCCCGGGGCTCTGTGGGCACAAGCCAGAGGGTCAGAGCTGCCCACCCATCCCAAGGGACCCCGCAGTGCCCC
>VXBR01007201.1:769111-782238 GCA_013400215.1 Cisticola juncidis
AGGGCACAGAGAACAGGGCTGATGGCACAGGGCACAGGGATCAGGGATCAGGGCACAGGACAAAGGGCACAGAGAACAGGGCTGATGGCACAGGGCACAGGGATCAGGGCACAGGCACAGGGCACAGGACAGAGGGCACAGGCACAGGGGCTCACCTGCAGTGCTGCAGCCCTAGAAGGGCCGTGGTGCTCCCATGCCCGCAGAGGGACTCTGCTCCAGGCTGGGCACCTCTCGCTGTGGCACCTGAGCAGGGCTGGGCTTGGCCAAGGTCCCGACACAGCTCCAGAAGAGAGAACCACGCCATGGGCAGCACACACCCCGGGGAGGCACTGCCATGCAGGGAACTCCCTCCTAATGTGGCCACAGGCACCCCCGGAGCAGCTGAGCCCGTGGGATGGCTCCTGCCAGCCCTGCTGTCCCTGTCCCAACAGCTGAGGGCACCAGGCCCTGGGCACTGCCATCCTCACCTCCTGCACCCCGCAGGAGCTGCACATCAGGCTGATGAAGTGATAATTCCTGAAGTTGCTCCAAAATGAATATGGATGCACATCTGCCTCCACCTAGGTGTAACAAATTGGGAGGGATTGTGTTAAATTGTGCTGAAATCGTGTCCACTGCCAGCATCCCAGCCATGCCAGGCACGGGGCTGCTGTGGCCCGGAGCTGCCGGAATCTTCCACGGGCTGGAAGAAAGAAATGCTGCAGAGCTTTAATTCTTCATCAGTTTAGTGCAGTGAGGGTCCTCTGCAGCCTCCTGCTCCTCGGGAGGACAGGCAGACACTCATGGAGGCCCCATGTCATCATGGGGACACGGTGCTGTCCCCAGGGCTGGCTGCAGGGACACTGAGGCACAGGAAACCTCCCACAGCCCGGGAGTGCAGCCGAGCGTGGCCGAACCGTGAGCCCCATTACCCCAGGCCTTGCTCTGCCCGCCAGATAACGCATCTAAAACATGTTTATTTCCATCCAGGCTGCTTCTCAATTTGATTATTTATCTCCCGTTTAGCCTCTGACAGATCAAAGGCTCGGCGGAGGGGAAGCAGAGCCGGGCCACGCATGAAAATGAGCCTTGATACATAATTAATTAACATAAAACAGTTTCATTAGGAGACGGTGTTACACGGCTGTTTGTCTTAAAAATTTAAGCTGTGTAAAGAGCAGGGGGAAGCTCACACCTCCCCACCAGCCCTGTCCTGTGCTGCCCTTCCCAACCCAGCCCCAGCTCCCCGAGCACCGGGAGGGGCCCGAGCGTGGCCCCCTCTCCCTGAATCCCATGCAACATCTCCTACCCTTGATTATTAATCTGTTTTTAATTCTATTAAGAGATAGCCAGGAGAAAGAGTATCAATTTTAGATTAACAAGGTTATTAGCACTTAATTATGTGAGGTGTCTTTGTAATTGAAAAGGAAAAGAGGAAGCACCATAAATATCCCGGCCCCCGAGCTCCTGGGGGTTTGCGTGTGGCTCTTTATTCACGAGGCTGTGGAACCATAAATATTAAATATCTGGTAAAAAAAATTACAAGGCAGAGAGAGGATGCCCTCTGGATATTCCGGCGCTGAATGTTCTTGCATTTACAAATATTCATTAGCTGGGATCTGCAAAGTTATTTCCACCAAGACTCGGTGAAGGAGGAAGAGAGAGAGGTTATTGAAAAAAAATGGAGTCTAGAGTAAATATTATTAGTAATTTTTATCTCTGCGTGTCCCTAATTATTCCATAATTAGGAAAAGTGCACATATGCATATACAATCACTAACCTGCCAGTCTCAGGGATTCTCACTCCCAGCCCCGCTGTGGGATGGAGGCACCAGGGAAAAATCTTCTTCTCCAAAATCAAGGGGGGTGTCTGTGCCCAGGGGCCCCCACTGTGCCCCCATGCCCAGGAGCTCCCTGCTGGAAGCCCCAGGATTTTTAGGGAGCCACCAGCTCTGCCAAGCACCCACAACCTGGAGCTGCTGCTGGTTAGAGACACATTCAATGACAAATCTCAGGCTCTTTTTAATTAAAAAATAATACAACTCAGCAGGAAATGGAGCAATAACACAACACTGCCAAAAGCCACTTTGCTGGAGCTGTTAAAAAAACAACAGCCAAGAGGCAGCTGGGGGGGAGGCCACATTCACCCCTGTGGGGACAGGGGACAGGACAGGCAGGGGTGTGAGGGTCCCTCCCAGGACCACCCCTCCCACCAGCCCCACTCACAGTGCTCCTGGGGACAGGCAGTGCCACACCCCAGGAATTAGGCTCTTAATCTAAACTAAACACATTACCACGAGCTCATCAACAAAAATCTAATTACACTGTGCGAGGCCAGGCTTAATTGCTCGTCCTTGACACAGGCAGTGCCCATGGAAGCCCAGGAGCAGCGAGAGACCGGGACTGGAATTACCCTGCTCCCTGGAAAAGGCATAGAAAGAAAACGGGAAAAATAGGGCTGTGCAATTAGCAGAGAACAGCAGACAAAGCAGCTGGGTGATTGCTGGGGAGCCCCAAGGGTCGTCAGGAGGTTTGGGAATCTGCTGGGATCCCTGACAGGCTCCAGAGGGACACACAGGCAGGGCCAGGAGCACTGGGACCCCAAAAAGGGGGAAATGCCTCAAACGCAGCTTTTCTCACAGTGGGGACAGGCTGGAGCAGCCCCAAGCCTGTCCCCAGCCCCGCTGGGCTCCTCATTTGCTGCTCCCACTAATGAGGAAATCGGGATGCAGGAGGTGGCTGAGCCCCACTGCCTCCCCTGCACGCTCCTCCCCGACTTATCACCACTCACAGGATGTTTACAATAATTTTTAATTTGCGCAATTATTAATCATTTTTCTATCTGTCTCATTTGCATAATAATTACTCTGCTTGCTGTTTGCCATGACTGTGAATGACAGTGGTTTAAATTAAATTAAGATTTTAATATTAATTTTTTTGGGTTAAAGCTAATCAAAGTTGCTGCTCGATGCCAAGACCGGGGCTCTGCCCTTCCAGAACCACTAATGAAGAGATCCAGTCCTGGTGTCACTGCTCCATCTCCATCACCCGGCTCATCCCAGAGGATCCTGCAGCATTTTCTGATTGCTTTGCTGCCAGCACTGCTCAGACAAGGCCACAGCTGGGACAGGGGATGTGGGATGCAGAACAAGGGCACGGGGACAAACCCAGCTCCCTTCTCCCCAGGCAGCACACAGGGATGGGGTCAGGGAGGAAGGTGTTCATCACCTGAGCCCCCCCTTTCTTCACAGATATCTCTTAAAAATAAAGTATCTGGTCCTGAACAAATAACAGATGTAGAAATCCAGCACCGTGCTGAATGAGGATGTCCCAAGGGTAGGACCTCTAAATTTTTCAAACCCCAGCCCTCATAATCAGCTGCAAGAGAAGAACTTGATGCCATTTTCAGGTCCTAAGCACATTTTGTTAAGTACCAACGTTTAAAAGTGCTTTGCCTCCTTAAGAGCAGCTTCCAGTCCCACGTGTGAGAGGAGCCAGCTGCTGGCAGCTGTGGCTCTGCAAGAGCAGCCACTGTCACCAGGCAGGTGAGGAAGGCACCAGCATCCAGCTCTGCTCACAAGGGCGAATCCAATCATCCCACAGCAGGTTCTTTACATCTCCAGCAGCACTCAGATTAAGTGAGAGCAAAAACGAATGTGTCAAGTGGAACTGCACTTGTCGAGGCTGCAGCTGCCTCAGGTTACAGGGAAAATGGAGCAGGGCCTTGGTGACAGAGGGGGGAACACAACTGAAGCACCTGGCTGGAAATGCACCACCACCCCCTGCTCCCAAACCACCTCCCTGCCCAGCAGGTACAACAGGGCTGGGAACGGCTCACCCGCCTTGGAATAACCTTGGAAAGACCACACCACACAGAATGGAGTAAAAAAAGAAAGGTGTTATTTACAGGTGCACACACAAATTCCGGGGCTGCTGGAAATGTTACACAGGGATGAAAACACACAAGTCCCAAGGGTCTGGCACTCCAGAGCAGACTTTGCTGCTCTCCCTCCCACCCACAGCCCTCCCAGTGCTGGAGAATCCCTGGAAAGAGCGATCCTGCCCTGCCCCTGCCCACTGCTGCAGCCAAGGCATCTCCATGGAAACTGCTGCCTGCTCTCATCCCTGCTCCCTGGGACCTCAGCAAGAACAACTGTATTTATTTCCACAAGTGCTTCTGGCACACAGGGATTAAAGGGAAGCTCTGCCCGGCCTCCAGCTCTGAGACTGACAAATGTGGTCACAGAGGAAGGGTTCTTACACCTCCCACTGGAGCAGAGCACAGGGGAAGTGCTGACATCAGCCCCAAATCCAGAGGGCTCTGGGGGGACCAGCTGCTCCAAAATATGAGGGAAGCAATTCCAGTCTTAAGTCCTAATTCTCCACACATTTACTTCCACTAGAAATGGACCCCTGAAGAATTGCTGGGGCTCCTGCAGATCTTGCTGCCCAATGCAGCACTGCAGGTCCCTCTTCCAGTGCCACCACATTCCCTGCTCAGTTTCCTGTCTGGACAGGGTCAGGAGAAGCTGAGTTTGAACTTTCCTGCATGTTGGTGACCTTGGGATCTACATGGTGAAATAACTGCAGAAACTCAACAAAAGTTGAGAAGTTCAACTTAACCTGAGTTCTGGAGCAGACTGAGCCAAGGCATGAGGGCAACTCTCCCAAGCCCAAGTGTTCAGCAGATTTTCACCTGAGATTTAGGACACCTGAAGACTTGGGAACTGTCCTCAGAAGTCAAAGCATTTGGCATAGAACAGAAGTTTGTTACAAAACCAACAAGAAAGGGGTGTCCTCCCCAGAGGGCTGGAGGCTCTGGCTGACAGGGAAATCCAGCTTTCCTCTTGGAAGATGGCCCAGTGGGCTGCTGGCTGCCGAGGACAGGGCTTGTTCCAGGGGAGCAGGCCCTTCCTGTGGGCTCTGGCAGGGGTGGTGCCTGTGGGCACTGCAGGGCTCTGCCCTACATGTCCTCCACACTCCACTTGTAGGCGAGCTCCTGCACCGCCTTCTTGTTGGCGATGCGGGCAAAGCGCTGCTGCTCGAACCCGTTGGACCTGCAGAGTGACAGAGCTGCTGGCCACGAGCTCTTCTGGCCAACACAACTTTTCCACTAATTTACTCTGGCTCAGTTTCCCACCTCTGGTTAACAGGAGCTGATGGCTCCAAAGTTCCTCACCTCCCCTTGTCCCATCAGCCATTTGTAACCTAACCCAATCAACCTTACGGCTGCCAACACCTCACTCATCCCACACCTGTGACCTTCACTCTGGGAACTCCCTGAAGCAAAACTCCTTGATTTCACTGTTTTCCAACAGGAACAATACCTGTCCACACCGTCCCAGCGATGCCCGGGCCAGATGTTAAACCTGTTGAGTGGAGGTGCTGGTCCCTTGTACCTGGGTTTTTCTGGAACACAGAGAGCAGAAGAGCTGTTTTCAGCACAGCCACGTGGTCTCATCCTCACCCACCCAGGAGGTGTCTGCAGGTGGGTACAGGCAGAGAGCACAGGCTCCTGACAGCCAGCTACAGCTCCCAAAGGCTCATTGTGACAAACTGCTGAGCTTTCAGTCCCCAGGCCATGCTCTCCCAGCTAAGAACTCAAGTAACTGTTACTGGTAACAAGCCAGTAACTCCAGAGAGTCCAGCAGTCCCCCAGGACTCAGCTGCTCCAGCAGCCTTTGGCTATTTACTGACTGCACTTAGTGCATTTCTGCACTGCTGATGCCTTAAACACACACAGGTGTATTCCAGAGACAAACCTTTCTCCTTGTTCTCCTTGGCCTTCCTTTTCTTGATGAGAGCAGCCATGGGGTCTCCTTCCCTCTCCTGCTCCCTCAGCATCCGATCCAGGTCCTGGTCATCGATGTAACGGGCCAGGGGCTTCTGCATCTCCTTGACTGCATCCTCCACATTCTGCTGCTGCTGCCTTTCCTGTGCCAGCCTGGAAAACACACAGTGTCACCCAAACCCAGCCAGCACTGCTGGGACTCGCTCAGTCTGCAGGATGGGTCACACCCCTGAACTCCCACTGTGTTCCCAAAGCACCTCCAGCAAGGGAAGGGATTCCAGACAGGTGGAACACACCAGTCTGGCAGCAGATCCAAACTAAAACCAGGAGATGGGAGGCCCAAGGACTGCTTAGGAGTCCCTTACTCACCCTTTCCCCCACTTGGCATACTGCTCTTCTCTCTTGGCCTCTGCCTCAGCCTTCTGCCTCTGCTCCAGCTGCTCCTGGGCCAGGTTCCTCTTGCGGCCGGATTTGTCTCGGAACACGGTCTGAGCATTCCGGGATTCCTCTGGCAGGGACAATGCCTCAAGTCACACACTGTGGGACATTTTATCACCTCCAGACAATTCAATGACTTTAGCTGTGACTTCTCTTTTGCTTGTCCTAATCTCCCAAAGAGCCTGTCCCCCAAAGCCAGGCAGGATCTCAGCTCCTGCTCTTCCCTGCTGTCCCCCACAGACCCTGAGCTCTCTGATTATCCATCAGCTCCTTCAGACTTGCAGAGGAAAAGCATTTCACACTCCCTGTGATTCCCTGGCATTGCTGAAATCCCCTTGTGGCACAGTGACCCTGGCCAAGGCGTCCACAGCAGGTCCAGCAGCAGCCCCACAGGGATGCTCCCCACCAGCATCCCAGTGCCAGAGGCAGACAGATCAGAGGAGGGGAAGGGGAGCTGGGGCTGTGTCACTCCCACCTTCCAGGTGCTTGGTGCTCCTGTCGGGCTTGCGGAGCTCCTGCTTCTCCCTCTGCAGCACCTCAGCTGACACCAGGCCAGCCCTGGCCCCGGACGCCATCGTGTGAGCCTGGAACCACACAGATCCCACGGTCACAGCTGGCTGAGAGGGGACAGCCAGGGAGGCACAACGAGGGGTGACCAAAGCACAGGGACAGGGCAGGGACAGCCCTGTCAGAGCCACTTGTACAAAACCTTCCCCAGTCTGTCAGTCAGTGGACTTCCCCAGCTGAAGGGAAAGAGGAGCCTTTACCTTCTTGGGAGAGCCCTTGGTGTCCCGGCCAAGGGAGCGCTCCGGGGGACTCCGTGACCGGTGCTGCTCCTTCTGGGAGGGTGAACTCTGACCTGGAGGAGATAAACCCCAGAGTGAGCATTTGCTGACTCCTCCACGAGGATCACGCTCAGGGAATCGCTGTGGACACAGCCCAGGCTGCAGCAGAGGCGCTCAAGGCTGGGTAAACTCTCACCCAGCTGTGCCTACGGGGACAGACACCTGCCACTGCCAGCTGTGCCAGCTGTGCCAGCGGAGCACCAGCCCACAGCACTCACCTGTGGCAGTGTGGATCCCAGGGAGTCCCCAGGACACGGAGGGGACACAGCATGTGACACCCACCTTTCGTTCGGCTCCTCTTCCCACTCGGGGACTGCGGCTTCTCTCTCTGAGGTGACAAATCCTGACGCTGTCTCCTGGCAGGTGACAGATCTGGCGTGTTGTGGCGCCGTTTCCGGGGAGGGGACAGGTCAGGGGTGTCGTGACGCTGCCGCCGCCGGGGAGGTGACAGATCTGGGGTGTCGTGACGTTGTCTCCGGGGAGGGGACAGATCTGGGGTGTCATGACGTTGTCTCCGGGGAGGGGACAGGTCAGGGGTGTCGTGACGCTGCCTCTGGGGAGGTGAGGGATCAGGGGTGTCGTGACGTTGTCTCCTGGGAGGGGATGGGTCGGGAGTATCGTGACGCTGCCGCCGTCTGGGGGGTGACAGATCTGGGGTGTCATGACGCTGTCTCCGGGGAGGAGACGGGTCAGGGGTGTCATGACGCTGCCGCCGTCTGGGAGGTGACAGGTCCGGGGTGTCGTGGCGCTGTCTCCTGGGAGGGGAGGGCCCCAGGGAGCCGTTGTGTTTCCCTGCTGGGGCCGAGGGCTCTGCGGAGTCGCGGCGCCGCCTGTGAGGGCAGAGAAGGTGACCGTGAGTTTGTGTTTGGTCTGTTTGGAAACAAAGCAGGACCCGCAGAGCTGGGAAGTCGGCCAAGGCTGGGAGCAGCTTTGTGAACGCAGATTCAGTTGGATTCTGCACCCCTGAGTCCCAGCCTTCCCAGAGCAGATCCCAGGAACCCTCCAAGGCAGCCTGGATCCCAGCAGAGCTGGAATTTTAAAATCTCCACCATCACCATCATTCAAACTGACAGGGACCATGACCCCAGTCTCCCTGGCAGTGTCACAAACACTCAGAGCTGCCAGTCCCCCGCCCCAGGCAAGGGTTATCCAGCAGGAAAAGGTAAACAGAAGTGCCCACATTTCCCAGCAAAGCACCTGGAAAGCGCAGGACCAGACAATCAAACCCAAAACACTGGAGGGAAGCGAGAGCAGAAGTCCTGGTTGGAGCCCCCATACCTTGTGGCAGACTTGGCAGGTCCCGAAATATCCGAACTCTGCGAGTCCTCATCTGAAGGGAAGCAATTGGAATCATTATTAGGGCTCAGCAGCCCTCCAACATCTCAAGGATTACTTTTTTTTTAGCTGATTTTTTTTTATAGGTGGCATCATCGTTTGGAGAAGCCAAACATTAGGGAGAGAGGGTGGAAAGGGCTGCTCTCACCTCCTAGAAGCTTCCATTTGGAGTTTGTTCGGAACTCCTCCATGAGCTTCACCTCATCGGGGCGCTCATCGATGAACTCTGCCACCTGCACGGGCACAGCGACACGGAGAGGAACTCACAGGGAGGCACAAGGCCCACCCTGCACAGCCTCTGCAGCCCAGCGGTCCCAGCCCCTGTGCCCTGCTCCAGCAGCTGCCGTGGAGCACAGAACCCCGCGCTGCCCCTGGAACACACGGGCACATGAAGAACGGGCTGCTTTGATCCACAGGGAGCTCATCTATTCCTCCAGAGCTCCCAGCAGGAGTCCCACCCACCCCGAGGCAGAGCCCCCCGCAGCAAGGGCAGGGAGGGGCGCTTTTTCTTCCCAAAGGCGGACACGAGTTGTCCGTAAGGAGAAACTGAGGGCGTGAGCCCGCGTCTGACAGGCCTCCCGCTCACCACAGGCATGTCCCCTTCGTCCTCCTCCTCCTCCTCCTTCTCGGGGGCGGCGATGCTGTTCCAGCTCACATCGTCATCCACGATCCGCATCCTGCGGGGGCACAGGCGCTGCCCTCAGGACCGATCCGCCCCGGCGGGGCAGAGGGAGGCGCTGCACAGGGACCTCGGGGGGTTCCCAACCCCGGGCACCGCACAGGGCCGCGCCTGCCGCCCCCTTCCCCCGGACTCACCCGGCCCTGCCGCTGCCGCCCGGCGGGTTCTTCTTGCGGCGGCGCCGGGGCTGCGCGGGCTCGGCGGGGCCGCTCAGGTACAGCCGCAGGTACTCGGCCTTGGACAGCCCCGGCGCCGCCATCGCGCTCTGACGGAGAACGCCTGCGCCGGCAGGAAGGGGCGGGGCCGAGCGGGCGATGGGCGTGGTCAGTACCGTAAATTGAACGTGGAAATGGGCGTGACCAAGCGGCGGAACAGCCGAAATTGGGCAAAGGGCGGGGCCATGGGCGTGGCCAAACCGAGGCTGAGACTATAAAAGGAGCGGGGCTTTGGGCGTGGCCACACTGCCACCTGGGCCATAAAAGGAGCGGAGGGCGGGGCTACGGGCACGGCCAAACTGCGGCTGCCATATAAGGAGCGGAGGGCAGTGCTGTGGGCGTGGCCAGGCGGCGGCCCAGGTTATAAATGAAGCAGCACGAACCCATCAATTTTATCGATCAGCTTTATTGGGGAGCCGCCTCCACTGCCGCCGCCCTGCCCCAACACATCAGCACCTCACACAACAGGCGAGGTGCACCCTGCGGGGAGGCCCCGAGGCCCAGCCCCGCTGCCTTCGGGCTGGAACAGCTCCTCTGGCCCCAGGAAGAGGAGAGCCCTGGCCCCACACGAGTCCTGGTCCCTGGAGCAGTTGGGAAGGGCGGTGGGAGGGCTGGGGTGGCCCTCGCTACCGGCCCGGGGCCGCCTCTGGCTCGTAGCCCTCTGTTTTCATGTCGTTCAGGCCCAGCTCTTCGTTCTGCTCGAAGGTGCGCTCGTAGCGCTGCACGCTCAGCTCCGGGTCCTCCTCGGGGGCGTACACATTCTGTGGGACAGGGAAAGCTCCTGCACTCCCCTCTGCCCAAAGGCTCGGGCACCAGCACAGGCAGGGTCCCAGACAAGCACCCCCAAAGCCAGCAGGGTTTCAGCAACCTGCTCATGCCCAGAGCTCCCATGGGAACCCCACTCCCAACATGTGCCAGGGAATTAAACCCCCCAGATGGCTCAGGGAGCCCACCCCGAGGGCCCAGGGCTGAACCTGAAGGTAACTGTTGCCTGCAGGGTCATCCATGATGAAGTGAGCCTGGGCCTTCCCCTCTATGATCTGCAGGAACAGAGCACATCCAGCAATTAAGGCTCTTATTAATCCTTCAGCACTTCTGGCACTGGTGCAGAGCACAGAAAATCCAGAGTAAACTCACGTCCTGCAGCTTCCCAATGAACTCCTGCAGCTTCCCTGTCCTGCTGGGTGTGGAGCTGTCCCCCAGAGTGAAGGGGTTCTTCTCCACCTGCAAGGGCAGGTGAAGCAGCTGTGAGGCAGCCGGGCCCCCCAGCCAGCCCTGAGAGGGGCAGGGAGGGGCTGAACCCCCTGGCTGGCCCAGGATTGCTCACCAGGTCCCGGATATCCTTCAGCAGCCCCTCCAGTGTGGTGAACTTCCCCCCCAGCGCTCCCATGCCCAGCTCAAACTCCAGCTCGGGGATCTCCACGCTGCATGTCTCTGACTGCAAAGGGGAGTGCCCCATGAGCCCCCAGGGCAGGAGCTGGGCTCCCCCAGACCCCCACATGGCACAGGAGGACAGGGCAGGCACCTTCAGGATGTCCCTGGTCATGTCGGAAGGGTCTGTAATCCGGAGGGTGATCCTGGTGCCCTGCGGTTCGATGGCTCCTCCAGACTTCACCTGGGAACACCCAGCAGTGAGCTCCGAAATTCACACCCAGGTCACACCCCCAGGCTTTAACGGGCTCATCCCCCCAGCCCAGAGGCCACTCCAACCGTGGGACAGTGGCCTCAGTACCCAGCATAAAGCACTCCTGACAATGCCCCCAGTCCAGTTTCCCTCCCAGCAGCCCTGCTGGGAAGCAGAGCTCGGGGACAAGGGCAGCACTCCCTCCCCTGCTGCCCTCCTCCCAGCTCACCTCATTGGTCCTGTGCCCACAGGAGTCGCAGTTGGTGGCCATGATAATCACTTCCTTAAAGTGAGGGATTTCTGGAGCAGGGAGTCAAGGGAAACATCAAAGCAGCAACCAAGGGATGGCAGGACCCCATTGGGAGTTGTGAGTGGCCCTGAGACAGCTCTGCACCCCAACAGGCACTGCCTGAGGGAGCTGATTGAGGCCTGTGGTGTGGCAGGGAGAGCCCAGGGCCATGCAGTGCCCCTCACCCCAGTGCAGTGCCCATGCCCTCAAAGGATACGCACTAACTTCATGTTGGTGCTGGCCGGGGCGTTGCACTCGGGGCAGTTGGTGTTGAACTGCAGCACCTGGGGGAGGGAAAGAGCGGCCAGAATGGCCCAGACAGCCCAGGGCAGCTGTCCTGAGGCTCCCTCAGCTCTGCAGCACCACCCACCTCGTCCCTCAGGTCCTCGGCAGCATCCGGCGGCTTCGCATCCACCTCCTCTCCCTGCAAGGGAAGCGTGAGCTCCTGTGCCCTGCTCTGGGGCGTCCCAGGGAGCCAGGGGCTGAGCCAGTCACCTCCAGTCCCAGCAGGGCACACTGCTGGGGGCTCCTCCTGTAGTGAGTGACCACCAGGGCCTCGTCCCTCTGCGGCGCGTGTGGGTTCTCCACAAAGCTGTTCCCAGAGGGATCATCCAGGATCTGCGGGACACGGGGGCTGAGAGAGCCATCCTGCACCCCTCACCCAACCAGGGCCGGACCCCTGACCCACCCAGGGCTGGACCCCTCACCCAACCAGGGCTGTTCCCCTCACCCACCCGGGGCCGCTCCCCTCACCCACCCGGGGACGCCCCTCTGGGAGACTCACAAAGGTGAAGGGGGATTGCACTTCCTTCAGCTGCCTCAGTTTACCGACGAACTCGTCTATTTTCCTTGCCACCTCTTTGTCTGTTGCCTGGAAGAGGACAAGGAATCACAGAATCCTTTAAAATGGAAAAGACCCCCAAGATGGGATTCAGCTGCTGCAGGGGCAGCCCAGGGCTACTGACAAAGGTGACCACGGCACAAAGCAGAGCCCCAGTGCTCTCCCCAGCAGCCCAGGGTGACACCATTGGGCAGGGGATGGACATCCCAAGCGTTTTTCCATCCCTGAGGAGTTCCCCCTTCCAGCTCCTTACCCTGCGGGTGGGCTGGTCCTGCTCCAGGCCTGCCACAGCTCTGTCAATGATGCCCTCGATGGTGGTGAGCACTTGGGAAGGGACAAAGAGGTGATGGCACCATTAACACATCCCCAGAGTGCCCCCAGGAACTGCTCCCATTTACCCACCTCCCTTCTGGCTGAAGGCAGGGATCTCAAAGTCCAGCTCTGGAATTCGAGCTGAGGCACAGTCGGTCTTCACCACCTCCCTGTTCATGTCCTGCACACACAGCCAGGGAGCAGCCTGAGGATCCCCAGGAGATCCAGGGGCTCCCACACGCTGGGGTCACAGGGAGGTGTTGGCCCCAGCGCCCTTTCCTTTAGGAATGGGAGCATTTGGGGCACGGAGCAGGGCGGGGAGGCCCTGCCCACCTGGCGGGAGGTGACAGCCAGGGTGTAACGCACGCCCTGCTCCTGGATCCTGCCCGCTGACTGGATCTCCGTGTTGGACCAGCAGCAGCTGTCGCAGGAGAAGGAGCTGACGATGATCTCTTTGAAGAAGGGGATCCTGGTGAGCAGGAGCCGCGTCACTCCCTGCGGCAGCGAGGGGCCTCGTGGGAACCCGAGCCCGGGGGCGCAGGGCCCTGACAGCCCCTCCCGGCACGGGCAGGTCCCTGCCCCAGCCCGCCGGACCCCAGAGCTCCTGGAAACGCCCTCCCAACCCCACCAGAGGCCCCTAACCCGAGACACGCTGTGGTCCCCGGCAGCTCCTTCCTCGCTCCTGCCCCTCATGGCCCCTAGAGCTCTGTAACCCTCCCGACCCCTGCCCGCTCCTCCCCACGACCACTGGAGAGCCCCGTCCCCTGAGCCCGACCCCC
>VXBR01007201.1:785511-860307 GCA_013400215.1 Cisticola juncidis
GCTTAATTCTGTGGGGGTGGGACGGTGCTGAGGAAAGCCGCCACCTTCTCCCGCACCTCCTTCTCCAGCAGCTCCAGGTGATCCTCGACGCCGGCAGCGCCCGAGTCCAGCTTGCCGCGCATCTCCTCCAGGCGCTGCACCAGCTGCTTCCCGAAGGTCTCCCCGAAGGGAGCCGCCTGCTGCCGGAACGCGTCCAGCGTCTGCCCCACGCGCTGCTCCNCGCCGCCGTCGATCTGCTGCTGCAGCCGGTCGGCGTAGGGGCTGAGGGAGGCCTGCACGCTCTGGGCGTTGTCCTGCAGCCGCTCCCGCAGCTCGGCCGCGTAGGGCTCCAGCGCCCGCTGCAGCTCCCCGGCGCTGCGGTCCACCCGCTCCCGCAGCTCCTCGGCGTAGGGGCTCAGCTTGGCCTGCAGCTGCTGGATGTTGGTGCCGATCTGCTGGTGCACCTCGTCAGCAAAGGGCGCCAGCTTGGCCTGCAGCTCCTGCAGCTCGCGCTGGATCTGCTCCTTCAGGCGCTGCGAGTCCTGCGCCAGCCGCGCCTGCAGCTCGGTGGCGAAGGGCACCAGCCGCTCCTGCAGGTCCTCGGCGTAGGCGCTGACGCTCTGCAGGTTGCTCCTCAGCAGGGTGCTGGGGACAGAGGATGTGTCAGGGCCCGTGTGCCCGCATCCCCAGGCCTGCCTGGCACCCCTGATCCCCCCCAAACCCCCCCAGCCCCTGGCACTGTGGCTCTGCTCACTTGAGCTGCTTGCTGATCTCGGTCTGCTGCAGCTGCAGCTGGTCCACGGTGTCCTTGGCATTGCTGCCCAGCTCCGTGAAGTACTTCCAGATCACGCTGGCCACCTCGTCAGGGTTCACATCGGCCCGTGAGCCTGCAGGGGTGCTGGGGTCAGCGCTCACAGTCCCACTCCCCCAGTGCCATTCCCCATCAGTGCCCCGGGGTAGGACCCCCCTGCTGGCACCAGGGACCCCCGTGCCCCCTCACCTGCGATCGCAAGGAGCACCAGGACAAGGGCGGCTGCCTTGGGAGCCATCCTGAGCGCTGGGGTCTCCTGTGGAGCACAGAGCAGAGGTGAAGGAAGCCCCAGGGACCAGCAGCCCCCCAGCCCCCTGCCGGAGGCCGTGGAGGCCCTGGCTCCCTCCAGCCCCTGCAGCTGCTCACCTGTGCTGCCACTGCTGCCGTACCTGCGGCTCCCTGCACTATTTATGTGGCCCCAGCGCTGCTGCAGCTTCCACGCGGCTGTGACACACCAAGGGCGTGGACTTTAGCACGGTCACAACGTGGAAGTGCCTGACGTGTGCCCAGGCCTGACATCACCAGAGCCCTGACATCACTCACCAGCCCCCAGCCGGGTGACAGGGACAGGCAGGGGATGGGGGGGACACAGGACACACCGAGCCCCTCCGGGGGACAGGGACCCTGGGCTGAGGGGACACCTCACTGCTCTGTGGGTGCACAATGGCCCCGTCAGTGCTGGCAGCACAAACCTGGGGTGTGTGGTTGTGGGATGGTGGCAGTGGGACAGGGCACGGGGTCTGGGGACGCTGCAGGGACCTCCCAACTCTGCCACGGGCTGTGCTGTGCCTGGGCTGGGCAGCAGGGCAGGACACGGGCTCAAGGGGACACTTGGATGGAGCTGGGGGACACGAGGCTGCACAGGCAGGATGGCACCGCTGCTTCCCAGTGCAGGCTCCTGGGGGAAGCCCTGGCACAGGAAGAAGCCACTGCAGGGCACTGCAGCCACANGCACGGGGTCTGGGGACGCTGCAGGGACCTCCCAACTCTGCCACGGGCTGTGCTGTGCCTGGGCTGGGCAGCAGGGCAGGACACGGGCTCAAGGGGACACTTGGATGGAGCTGGGGGACACGAGGCTGCACAGGCAGGATGGCACCGCTGCTTCCCAGTGCAGGCTCCTGGGGGAAGCCCTGGCACAGGAAGAAGCCACTGCAGGGCACTGCAGCCACACGGTGCCTGCAGATGGAGCTGGGGCCTGTGCGTGTCCCTGGCCGTGGGCAGGGGGCTCTGGGCACCCACCTGGGCACCGGGCAGCCCCCGGCCCAGCCCAGCCCCGAGGGCAGCGGAGCAGCGGCGCTGTCTCAGAGGGCAAAAGGCAAGGCGGGCAGGGACAGGGACGGCCAGGCAGTGGCAGTGGCAAGGTCCGAGGAGCCTCGCGGTGCCCGAGGGTGTTGTGCCCGGGGACAGGGCCGCTGGATGTCACCCTTGTGCCGTGTGTGCCTGGCGCTGTCCCCTGCCCGGGTATGCCCGGGTATGCCCACCTATGCACGGGTGTGCGCACTCACAGACACGCGGGGCCCCAGCAGGCTCCGTCCCGCCGCATTTCCCAACTCCTGGCTGGACGCAGCCCCCCTGCAGCCCCCCCGCGCCCTGCCCTGACCTTTGCACGAATCCCCCAGGGCGGCCGTGGGGAGGGTATAAAGAGGGAGCCCGGGGCTGCCCCCGCATCACAGAGCCCGGCACAGGTGAGCGGGGACATCCCTGGTGAGGGTCGTGCTGGGAGGGGACGGGGTCGGGACCGCCGTGTCCCCCCCGCTGCCCCGCGTCCTGCGCTCTGCTCTCTCCGCAGCCATGAAGGCGTCGCTGCTGTTCGTGCTCGCCTGCACGGCCGTCCTGGCGCTGGGAGCAAGTAAGGGCCGGGGGCTGCGCGGGAGGAGGGCTCGGGGTGCGGGGTGCGGGGGCCCACACGGGGGGTCACAGCCGCTGGGCCCCGTGCCCCCAGTCCCACCGGGCTCGTGCTTGCAGGGGCCGACTCGCCCGACGAGCCGAAGGTGCTGGTGCAGAAGGTGCAGGAGNCTGGTGCAGAAGGGGCAGGAGCTGGCCCAGAAAGCCTCGGCCATGGCCAAGGACGCCTTCAGCAGGTTGCGGGAGTCGGAGGCAGCTCAGCAGGCCAGGTGGCCCCGAACCCCGCCAGCCCTGTCCCTGTCTCTGTCCCTGTTCCCGGTGCCGGCAGAGCCCGGGCGGGGCCCCGCGCTGACCCCCGGCCCTCCCATCCCGCCCCTCCCTCTCCGAGCAGGCAGTGGCTGTCGGACAACGCGGAGCTGGTGAAGCAGCGGCTGGCGTGGCTCAAGGAGCAGCTGGCGGAGCTCTGGAAGAAGGCTCCGGCCGCGTAGCCTCCCCGGGGGCTGCCCGGGAGCTGCTGGGGCTGGGGACCCCCGGCTCCCACCCGCTGTCGTGGTGCTCAATAAAGCGGGGCTGACACAAACGCTGTGGTGGCATCACTGGGGGCTGGCAAGGAGGAGCGGGAGCGCAGGGAGAGGGAGGGCTGGGGCAGACACCAGCACTGAGGCACACGAGGCCGTGTCAGGGTGCCCAGGGTGGCAGGAGCCGGGCGCTGCTTACACGAGCCCCTGCAGATTCAGTGCCACCCTATTGCAGCACCATGTGGGGCTGAGCACAGCTGAACCCCGGGCAGAGCTGGAGTCAGTGCTGGGCGAGCCCAGGGCACCCCTCACCAGCTCCCTGTTCTCCCACTCCCTCTGGGTCCCCCAGCACCCCCAGCTCAGAGCACCCCTCGCCCCCTCCAGCATCCACTGCAAAGACTGAGCGAGCTCCAATAACTTAAGTCAAGTTTATTTGTCAAAAGGGAGGCAAAGCTGGGAGCAGCGCCGGGTTGGGGAGGGAATGCTAGGGAAGGAGGGGGTCTCTGGGGAGGACACCCTAGGGCTGGGCTGGCCCGGGCTCCTGCAGCCTGTCCCCAGAGCCCCCTGAGGAGAAGCTCCCGGGGCAGGGCAGGGAGCACCCGGGGCGGCTGCGGGGCGGGGCTGGGGTCAGTCCCCGGCCGCGCCGGCTGGCGGCTCAGGCCACGGACTTCTGGAGGTCGTCCAGCAAGCTGATGAAACGGGCCTTGAGGGTCTCGGTGTAGGGCGTGAGGCGCTCCTTGAGGTCCTGCATCAGGGGCGTCATCTTCTCACGCAGGTTGCTGAGCTGCTCCACCACTTTGGCCTGGTATTCGGCGGCCTGGGGGATGCCCTTCTCCCGGATCTCCTCCAGCTTCTGGCTCAGTTTCTGCCGCAGCTCATCGCTGAAGGGGGCCACGTTCTTGCGCAGCTCCTCGACGTGCCCGCGCAGACGGTCCCGCGCCTCCTCGGCCACTGGGGTCAGCTTCTGCTGCAGCAGCTCCACCTTCTGCTTGCTGATCTCCTTCAGCTCCTGGGCGAGGGGTGCCAGGCGTTGGCGGTACTGCTCCAGATCTTCCGTCCACTTGGCAGAGAACTGGTCCAGGAAGGGCTTGATCTTCTCCTTCACCTCCTCCAGGTCCTTGGTCAGCTCCTGGCGCAGGGACTCGGTGTCCTTCAGCCACATCTCCCGCACCTCTTTGTAGTAGGGGGCCACATCCTCTCTCAGCTTGGCGGCGGCCGCGCCCAGCGTGTCGAGGTTCTCGCCCAGCTTCAGGCTGTGGGAAGGGAGGGAGGTCACACGCCCTGCCCGGGGCCCCCCGCCAGCCCCCCGCCACACATCTGCCACTTACTCCAGCTGTTTGCCCACGGTGGAGGCCTCGAACTGGGCAATGGCTTCCTTGCCGCTGGCCTTCACTGTCTCCAGGTACACATCGAGCATGTCCTTGAGGCGATCCAGGGGTGCCTGGGGATCATCGTGCTGCCAGAAGGAGCGGGCCTGGGTGCCTGCGGAGAGAGCCGGGTGCGCTCAGGACGCGTCGCCCGGGGACGGCGCCAGCCCTGCCGGGACCTGCCCGGCTCGGGAGGGGACCCGGGAACCCCTTGGCTTGCAAAGCGCTTCGGAAACAGGCGGCTTCCAGCCGTGCCCGCGTCGGGCTCAGACCCCCCATCCCGCCCGTGCCGCTCCATCCCGCCCGCGCCGCTCCATCCCGCCCGTGCCGCTCCATCCCGCGGGGATCCGCAGCTGCCGCAGCCCCGTCCGGACCTACCCGTCAGGCAGAGCAGGGCGAGGGTCAACACCACGGCTCTCATCTTCGCGCTGGACCTGCGGGAAGAGCAAGAAGTTGGGCGCGGGGAGCTCCGGCAAACGCAACCCCGGCGGGGGCTGAGCGCCCAGCCCGGCTCCAGGGGTCCCCGCCGGGGCGGCGGGCGAGGGGCACCGCTCTGTCCCCGCTGGTCCTGCGGAGCAGTCCGGGCTCTTACCAGCTCTCTCTCCCGCCNNNNCCTCTCCCGCTGCTGCCCGTCCAGTGTGAGCGGCGGGGCTCCGCCGCCGCTATTTATGCCGGAGGGGCAGTTCCGCGGAGATAAGCCAGCGCGGCGGCCCCGGGCCGCGCTCCCGGCGGGCGATGTGGCGCGCAGGGTTCAAGGATCGCGGAGCATCGCCGAGGAGCGCGGGCTTGGCAGGGGCGGCGAGCAAACAGGAGCTCCCCGCGGGACGCGCCTCGCCGGCCAAGGAGCTGTTTACGCTCCCGCTGACCCAGATTCCCGCTGGCCCTGCGGCCTTGCCGGGGCCCCTCGCAGCCCCCAGGGATTGGCCGCCGGCCCGGGGACAAGGGTTATTCCCGCAGGGATTTGCCCTGCCGTACCCGGACCCCTCGCCTCGGGTCTGTGCCCCGTCCTTCACCGGGCCGCTCACGTCACCCCCTTTTCCCGCTGTGTCCCAAGCTCAGAGGAGCCGTGCCCTGCCCGCCCACGCCAGCCCTCACTGGGGACCCGGGCAAAGCCAAATCTCAGCTCAGAGCAGGCACCAGCATCGGCACGGCCACCCCAAAACTCCTGTCAGCCCGAGGGACCCCAGGTGCTTCCCTGTCCCATTGTCACCAGTCCAGGGATGCACAGGAATCAAGCACACAGGGCTGAGCCCGGCCTGGCGAGGGGAGAGAGGGGCCAGGGAGAGAGGGGACACGTCCCCAGAGGGGCTGCAGGGGTGTGCAGGGCTGGCAGTGCCAGGGGGAGCTGCTTCAGAGGCCGGGCACCTCAAGGGGATCCCACGGGTGCTGCAGGCACAGGCGCAGCTCCCTGCGCCTCCCAGACGCTCCCCGGGGCTGGAAAGGCCCCACTGCAGCAAATGCACGGGCAGGGGCTGATCTGCAGCACTGCCCCTCCCCACACCCGCAGGTGAGTTGGGCTCCAGCTGCAGGGGCTGCGAGTGCCAGGGGGGCTTTGGGAAAGCCAACCAGGGGGGGCTGCTGGCCCGGGGCAAGTGACAGACCCAGGGATGGACTGGGGACACAGCAGTGCCGCCCCTGAACTTAGGCATTGAGCAACAAGGCAAACAAGAGCTCGGGAAGATCATAATCATGGTTTTATTTGTTATGATCCCACTGTCCAACTAATTGACTAGTTGCAAGTGACCCACAAAAAAATGGACTGAAGATTTACGGAAACTCTTTTTTTTTTCCTGTTCGTTTTTAGTCCAACATAAATGAGGAAGAAAAAAAAATACTTCTGACATTTCCAAAAAACAGAAATAATAGCAAAGTATATTAATATACATTCAACATATACTGCGCGTATTGATTACTACAATACAAAGCCATGATAAAAAAAGTGTGATACTGCGGATGGCACGGTGACGCGGCCCTGGGGGCGGCTGCTGGGGGCCGGCGACTCTCCCGGGATACAGTGTCATGTAAACAAAAGGAAAATGAACCGAAGGGACAGAGCAAAAGGCTTTCAGCGTTTCCCACCCTTCCCGCTCCATCCGGGGCTCCCGAGCCCGCAGGCGCGGGTGAGGGGCCGGAGCTTCCCTCCTCTCTGATTTTCGGGATCGCGGAGCCGTCGGCGCTGCTCTCCCGGAGGAGGGGAGGCTGGGAAGAGGCACGGGGCAAGGACAGCAAAGTCACCTCTGCCGTGCTGGTTTCACACTTCCTTCTGTGCAAAGTCAGGAGGGCTGGGTCGATGTTTCCTTTAGTTTTAAAAAATATTCCAGAAAAAATGTCAGTAGGAAGGATCTGAGCTGGAGCTTGTCAAGTCTCAAAGGCAAGGGTGACACCTCGTGCTCCTGAGCCCCAGCAGCGGGGCCCTCCCGCTCTATCCACGACGGAAAGGATGGAAAGGGACAAAGAAGAGACCTCTGCACGTCCCGACTGTATAAGGAGAATTACCACTGTCGCCACTGGCACGAGAGAAAACCAGTCACAAGTACAATGTCATTAAAAGAAATAAAATACTTTGAACAAAAGGTGCAAGTCACAATTCATATAGAACAGAATCTAGTTAAAAATTTCTCTCAAACAGAAATTCCTTTTGCCTTTTATTAATAACAATAATAATAAAACAACATTTACCAAAAAAAACAATTCCTACGTGATCAGGAGGAAAAGCGAAGGAAACAAAGAAAAATCCGTCTGCCCTACATTAGCCAGGAAAAGAAAAAACCCCAAGTCGTGGCAGATTTGGAAAGAAAAGGGAAGGAGGGCAGGGCAGGGGTGATCCTGCCAGCACCCCGAGACACGAGAGGGAACAGAGCAGACAGAGGTGAGACAAGAGTGGATTGCACCGGGTGGGGAGGGCCCCCAGCAGCGCTGGAAGCCCCCCAGTGCAGGGGACAGAGCGGGAGGAGAGCGGGGCCTCCCTCCAGGAGCGGCTCCAGCCCCCTGGACCTGCTCAGAGCAGGCTCCAGGGAGGCTCAGCCCGGCGTGGGGCCCCGGGCAGGGCCAGCCCCGGGCAGGGCCGGCCCCCAGAGCAGCCCCGGTGCCGAGGCCCATCCTCCGTGTCGGGCTCAGGGCTCTGGGTGCAGCTGGAGTTACAGGCAAGTGTGGCAGAAATTGAAGAACCCAAAGGAACGACACACTGGATGAAGTGAGGATGAGGAAAGGGGCCATGGTATTCCAGTTAGTCAGAAATACTACGGCAATTTGGCGCAATGCTGCTAGATACTGTTGGTTTAAAATGGACCTTTTCGTTTCAAAGCTGTACACAAACCCTGCAAGAGAGAGAAAGAGAGATGTCAGGGGACACCAAAATGTCACAGCTCCTCCCACAGCCCCCCAGCATTCCCAGGCCATTCCTGAGCCTGCCCCAGGAGAGAGACCCTGCCATGCAGAGGGGTCTGAGCACAGCACAAGCCTGGAAGGAGGGGTGATGTCCCTGGGCAAATGAGGGGACAGCAAACAGCTTCAGCACAGGAGCTCCGGGTGGATGATCCCAACCCCAGCACCGGAGCAATGAGCAGGGAAGGTGACCCACGGAAGTGAGGCCATGGAAGAGAAGGACACAGGGATACTCACTCCCTCCTGGTTACACCCCCGCCTGCTCCATCCCAAAGGGCACCTCTGGGTGCTTGTAGCTCAGCAGGACGTCCGTGATACACGTGGAGGGGTAGCAGGAGGTGTTGAGGTGTTGGCTGCCGTCCCCCAGGCTCGCGTGCTCCTGACCTTCCAAGCTCTCCCCACACTCTGCAAGGGCAAAGAGGGCACTTGGCACCTGTGGCTGTGACCCGGAGCTGCCCGCAGCCCCTGCCCCGTGCCCGGGCTCACCCTCGCTGTCCCTGTCCCGCAGCTGCTGGCTGGACATCAGTGAGGACTGGCTCAGCACCGCGTCCGACATCCGAGCCGAGCTCAGCGCCTTTCCTGCCATCAAACTCATGCCGGGCAGGTTATCCAGCTGCACCTGTGGGGACAGCAGGGCACACTCAGGGGGGTTCAGGAGAGGACCCTGCTGTTCCCCATCTGCCCATGGACAGGGTGCCCAGGGAGCTGCTGCAAACCTTCAGCAAGGGCTTGGAAAGACAAGAACTGCAGCGGGCACAGCCTGGGTGCAGGCTGTCCCATCAGCAGGGGGATGGACTGAATGGTCCAAATCCCTCTGAACTGACAGAATCACGGCGTAGCTGAGTTAGACAGGAGATCTGGATATCATCCAGCACAAACCCCTGCCAAGGCAGGGACACCTGGAGCAGGTGACAGAGAAACACATCCAGGTGGTTTTGGGATGTCTCCAGAGAGGGACACTCCAGACCCTCCCTGGGCAGCTGTTCCAGTGCTCTGCCACCCGCCATGGAAAGTTCTTCCTCATGTTGAGGTGGAACTTGTTGTGTTTTAGTTTCTGGCCACTGCTCCTCATCCTGTCCCTGGGCACCACTGAACCAGTGCAGCTGACATTCTCATTTACATCAGAAGGGAGCTGGGGCAAAGCACACATCAAGATTTGGGCAGGACAGTTCCCTGCAGCCCACTCCCCACAGGGCACAGAGCACTGAGGTCTGGGCTACCATGACCAGCTCCTTCACAGCACTGCCGGACCCACAGCTGGGCTGGAGGTGTCTGCAGAGCCCTGGGTGGCCACAGCCCGGCCAGGCTGCTCCAGAGGAGGGTCCTGGAAGGCAAAGGCACCTACGTAGGCATCATCGCTGTTCTGGATGGTGTGGTGCCTCTGCAGGGCGCGGGGCCGCGGGTGCTCGCTGGGCGAGGGGCGCACGGGGTAGCCCAGGCCGTTGTGGTCGGGCACCTGCATGGCTTGGCCGGGGGAGCTCCTGTCCATGCAGTTCCCTACGATGGACTCTTGAGAAGCAGACAGGACAGAAAAAGGACAGGTTAGTACAAGGAACCTGCAGCTCCTGTGCCACTGCAGAACTGAGGTGTGATGCCACAACAAACGCTCCTTGCTGGCAGGGCAAGGACAGGACCCCCGGCTGCTCCAGCTGGAGTGTGCAGCACAACTGCCCCCACTTGCACTCACAAAGGCTTCTCTCTCCAGCATTAATATCCCAATGCCAGCTGCCTTCCAGCAGGTCTACAAAAGCAGCCTAAAGCTGCAGTGGGGCAGGAACCGGACCCTTTCCCACTCCTGCCTTCCCCTCGAGCCTGAGATCGACCCCCAACCTGCCCACATTGTTACACAAGAGCTGGGGGAGCCTCCAACACGGGATGTTCCAGCAGGGCCCCTTGGCAATTGTAAGCAACTTAATCCTGTTGGAAGAGCTGGCCAGGATCTTCACTTTTATCAGATGACTTCTCCCTGCCCTCCCACAATCTGTCTCCAGGAGCACACCAGAGTTCTGCCTGGCAAAGTCCATCTGCGCTGCAAGCTCTTGTGACTGAGGGCAAAGGCCACATTCCTATCAGGCAAAGCCTCTCGTCATCGAGTACACGATGTTTTGGATAAAGTCCTGAGCCATGGAGGAGCTGTCATCGGGGCTGAGCTCGCTGAGCCCGCTGTGGCTGCGAGCACTGGGGAGCTGCCCCGAGGTGACGCAGCTGCAGGTGCATCCCTCACAAAGCCAGAGCCTTCCCAGGGCTCTGGCCAGCGGGAAGGGATGTCCTGCTGTGCTGGGACACTGCACGGCCCAGCTGGCTCTGCAACTGCCCCAGAACTGCTCTTCAAACAGATCTCATAGAATCCTACAACATCCCCACCCGGACCCACAAGGATCATCCGAGTCCAGCTCCTGGCCCTGCACAGGGCAGTCCCAAAATCTGCCCACAAACTCAGCAGAATTCAAGGGAGACCCCATCCCACGTGGCCCCCACACTGCTCGCAGGCAGGTGAGCATGGCCAGCACAGGCAGCACATGCCCCCCTGCCCTTCCTCCAGCGGGAATGTGGCATTCCTGCTGCAGCCCTGTCCCAGGACAGGCAGAGATGCAGCCTCCTGCCTTTGCACAACCGTGGGGTTACGTGCGGTTAACAGAGCCTTCCCGGAACGGAGAGAGGGAAAACATGAGGTAACAGATGTGAGCGGATCAGTGCCACCCACACACTGCTCGGGATGCTGCTCCAACTGTGGGAACAGTGGTTGGGGCCAGCATCCTGCTGCTCCAGCTCCACAAACAGCCCCAGCCCCAGTCCCTGTGCTGCGGGTGACGAGTTCCCTGAGCAGGGAAAGAGCCAGGACCCAAAAACAGCTGCTCCCCAACGCCAGCACTGCACCTCTGGGATGCTGCTCTGGACCAAGGGACAGACACCCCGAATTCACACCCCCAGCCCTGCAGGGGAGAGCCTTTCACCCCCACATCCTTTGTGTCACTGTGGCATGTGACGCTGGCAGCGCCAGCCCGGCTCCCTCCGCGCTGAGCCCAGGCAGGTTTCCCACGGGCACTGCTCCCAGCCCAGGACGGCTCCGTTGGAGCAAACTGGAGCAGGGCTGCTCACAGGCAGCTCAGCCACATCCCAGACAGATCTGGTTGGCTCTCAGGGTCCCGCCTGCCATCCCTGGCAGATGCTCCACAGACATCCAGAGCTCTGTGCTCAGCGCCAGCACAGGCACTCCCGAGCACTGGGGAGTTACACCCTGCTCTGGGGAAAACTCATCTGGGCAGCTGAGGCAGGCAGAGAAGACACCCCTCAAACTGCACCCTCATTACAGTCTAAGGAGAAGATTGGGAAAAGCCAGGGGTGTAGGATTTGGTGTAGGTCAGTGGTGGGAAAACTGAGCGATGTAGGATCTGGTGTAGGTAAAAAAGGGGGAAGCCCAGGGGTGCAGGATTTGCTGCAGGTAGGGGTACCTGGGAAGCTCTGAGGTGGCTCTGCCTGGACCTGAAGTGACACAGGCCTGAGTCCAAGTGGGTTATGGAGGCCATAAGGAAAATGATACAAGCAGTTGCATCCCAGGACATAGTTTACTACAAACAGCCCTGTCAGAAGGGCTTTACACAAGCCTATTTGTAAACATTTATTTGCTTTTACTCATTTACAAGGCCTTGCAGTCTAAAGTCCTTCTCGTTTGTGTAACCAGTCCTTGCACCAGCAGTGTGGGGGCTGAGATTTGGCTTCTGAGTCCACCAAACCTCACTGTCCATCTAACGGGCTACAGGGACAAGATTCAGACTCAGGATTTCATACCAAACACCCCTCTGGAGCTTCCAGCCTCCACTGAGCCTGGGGCGCTTCCCTCCACTCTGAGCACAGCAGGGAAGTGGAGTTCTAAGAGCAAACACATTGGGAATTCAGGATTTAGGAGGATTTCAGCACAGCCCAGCCTTGTCCCTGCCCCCTGCCCACGCTCTGGGGGGTCAGGGCTTGGCAGCCCCACTCAGCCCTCCGAGCCAGCCTATTCCAGCCTGGTACTTTCCCAACAAACCCGTGCTGTGTCCCTGAACAAAGCTGGGCCTCCTATGCCCTGGACACAGCTCCTCTGCAATAGGGCCCAGAGTGCCAAGGGCAAGCTGGTGGCTCCAGCCCAGAACCCCGAGTCCTGCAGGGAATATTGATCTGCCTGCTCAGCCTCTCCTCAAAGCCCTCTTAGCAAGGGGCTCAGAGGGTGTTTTTCCTGCAGAGGAGTCTGTAATTACAGCTCAGGCAGGAATCCTCTGACAGCCCAGCACTGCCAGAGCAGCCACTGAGGAGCAAAGGCGCAGCTGCTTCCAAGGAGCAGGAAAGGTCTTCAGAACCTAATGGCAAGTTAAAACTCACTCTCTCCAGAATACACCCTTCCCAGTTCAAGCAGGGATAGAATCTTGCTGCTGCTGCTGCTTCCCAAAGTGTCAGAGAGGTTGCAAGGCTCCTGGAGCCACGGGACACTGACCAACACTGTTACTGTGTGTGTTTGTGGGAGCTTCAGCAGTGTCTGGACTTGAGGGTCTGTGCTTAAGAGCAGGAATAAATGTCTACACTGCTACAGCTGGGGTGTGCTGGCAGCTGAGCTGTTCCTGTCCTGTATTTGCAGGGGATGGGGAACACCACCACCAAGAATAAATCTGTGGCCACCACGCAGCATCCCCGAAAAGATGGCAGCAAGCTGGGCCCTGGTCTTTACCTGCCTGCAGAAGTAGGTCAGATTCCCGAGGGAGGCAGCCCATCAGGCTCCTTCCTTATTCAACCCTGTTTATTACAGAGGCTGTGCCTGCAATTTACCTCCGGCCACAAAAGCCAGAAAGAATCTCGGAAATTCTGTGCTATGCAAAGTATGTCAGGAAACCCTTGATGTGCCGGGTGGGACAGTGTCCTGGGCAGGAAGGTGAGTGGCTGCAATGGACACACACGTGGCCTGCACGGGCAGCAGGGAGCCTTACCTCTGCTGGGCACCTTATTCCTGAATCCAGGCGTGGGCTGGTGCCTGTACTGGTGCGTTCCCAGCTCCTGCGCGGGATTAGCAGTTCCTAGCAAAGATTCGGGGTCCCCGTGCCCTCCTGCGTTTACAAGCAGAGGGGTCTCGTGGCAACCTTTGGTCAATGTGTTTGAACTCTTACTGTCAGGAAAGCTGTCCCTGTTTCCCTCGCAGGCGCAGTCCTCCTCCATGCTCTCCGAGTGGAACAGGGCTGGCTGGTGTCCGTACCCCTGCGGCGGTGGCACGGCAGGGACCTGCTGGATACATTCTTGCGCCCTGATTTTTAAGAGATGCTGGGGGCTGTTCTGGGGGTGGTACGTGTCAGCACTCTGATAAGGCAAAGACAACGACTGGCGCTCCGAGAGGTTCTGTCCCATGCTGGTGCCCATACTCCCAGCATCCCCTTGACTCATATGCCTGAACAACTCTTGGAATTCTTGCTGCTGCTGCTGCTGCTGCCGCCGTTTGATGAGCTGTGCAAATTCCGCCTGGGGCAGCCGCATGTCCGTGTGCCCCGTGAGCGAGTGCCGGGGGGAAAGCAGTCCCTGGAGGATGTGCGGTACCTGCTGGTGTCGGCTGTAGTCGGGAGGTGTTGGGGACAGCAGTGCCTGCTGTAGTGCCGAGGCCGTGTAGTGCTGCTGCTGCTGATGTGCGTTCGGAGGGAAGCTGGGGTACTGCTCGAGCTGCGGGACCTTCAGAGCCTGCTGGGCTGCAGGGAACCCCACCCCTCCCGGCGGGCTGTAGTTGCTGGGGGAGACGCGGGGCTGCTCCGGGAACAGGTGGGGGTGTAAGTGCACCTGGTCGTAGTTGGCGGGGGGATACCTGTTCACGTTCAGACTGCAAGGACAAGGGAGAGGACGTGTGACCGCCCTGCTCGGCGGGAGCCAGAGCTGCTCCTGCGCCGGAGGGATTCCCCAGGCACGGGGACAGCAGCCCTGGCCTGGCTCACCAAGCCCTTCCCGGGGACAGGGAGGGAGCAAGCACAGGCCAGGCCGGCAGGGACAATCTCCTGCCAGATTCCCCCTCCCCGCTGCCTGCAGGGCAGGGCAGGGCAGGGCAGGGCAGGGCAGGGCGCTCACCTGTGCGAGTCGGCGCTGTCGGCGCTGAGCTGCTTGGACAGCTGCCGGTGGCCGTAGCTGAGGGAGGCCATCAGGCTGGCACGGTGCTGCATCTGCATCTGGCTGGCGCTGGGGCTCAGGGACAGCCCCCGTGCATGGGACGCCAGGCCCTGCCCGCCCACCGCGGCCCCGGGCAGGAGGCTGCTGCCCACCATGTCCCCGGGCTCCTGCACTTGGATGGTGACCTGCTGGGGCTGCTGCTGCTGCTGCTGCAGGGCCAGGCACGTCAGCCCCATGGCCGGGGGAGGGGAGCAGTTACCCGACTGCGGGAAGATCGTGCTGTGGGATGGCATCCCTTGGAACTGGGACTGGGAGGCAGCACCTGCAAGGAACAAAGACCCTCAGCACCCCTGCCAGCCCAGGGCGAGGCCTGGGAGCGAGATCTGCTCCATTCCCCAAAGGACAGGGCTTGGATTAACCTGGTTTAGTGAAAGATGTCCCTGCCCGAAGCAGGGGCTGGAAAGGGATGACCTTTAAGGTCCCTTCCAACCCAAACCGGGCTATGATGCCATGGTTCATTCCGTGACTCTGGGCCAGGCTGGGAGCCCAGTACGTGCCTGTATGGGTGCTCTGTCATGCTGTGCCAGCGTGCAAAGGTCACAGCCAGAGCCCCTTGCACCGAAACAGAAACTCTGCTGTTTCTGTGATGTGGAGCTGACAGTGATTTGCATAAACCTGAGCATATCAGCCCTTGCTCCCCAGCCCGGGGAGTGATAAGTAAGGATCTTGTGACAAGGAACCCAACAGCACATTCCAGCTGGCAGCTCTCGGTAACACCAGCCCTTGCTGCCAGATGGAGAATCTTTGACATCATCAGCAAACTGTGCAGGGCCTGGCCCAGGGGAACGGAGCCCTGGCAAACCCCACGCTGTTTCCTCAGGGTCTGATGGGGCACAAGGCCCTGCCCAGCTCCCAGACCTGCTTACCATGGGGCTGGAGCACGCTGCTGCTCACGGGGGGTGGGCTGCTGTTGGGCTGCCTGAAGAGATGATTGTTGGGGTGGTTCGGGGGCGGGCTGGATGGCTGGATCCGTAACCTACGCAGGGAAACAAGCACCTTCTCACCATGCCTGCTCCTTGGCAAGATGCTGTCTCAACTGTGAGAACTGATGCCAAACGCTCCGGGTCTTGTTCAAAACAAACACCATAAAGCCCTTGCTGGGGATCCCAAGGTCTCTGCAGCTTGGCTTCTCTTCTGAGAGCCACCTCACTTGTCCAAGTCACAGAAACCTGGGGACAAGGACACTGCAGGCTCACCTCCTGACTCACTGCACCTGGTGAGACACCCTGCTCTCATTTCCCATTACTCAGCCTGCCTCACCTACAAGTCAGGCTGCTGAGGGCAAGGAGGCTGAGCTCACCCAGGGCCTGGAAAAGTGTGAGACACCCAAGGATGCACGAGAGAGCCTGGCTGCTGAAGTGGCAGCTTCAAGCCACTCGAAAGGCAGGACTGTCAATCCTCTACTCAGAGCAGGTCTGTGCCTTTGAACCAATTTCTCTGATTCTGAAGTCCTTCAGACAGAATCCAGCTCAAAGGACCAGGCACATTCCCCTGGGAACTGGCTGTGTCATTCTGACTCCATAAACCTCCAACTCAGCCTGGCCTCTCCTGAGTGTGTCAGCTCATCCCTGGGCTTCAGCAAGAGTAAACCCAGAGCTGTCCTAAAGCCATTTCTTTACCTCTGGAGCTGGTGAGTGAGCAGAGCTGGCTGGTTTTCACATGGAGCTTGCAAGGGTGGAGATGGCTGGGGAGGCCGGATACAGTCCTGAACCAAGCACCACAAGAAAACAAGAAGTGTTTGCAGTCAATGTCTCAGTCAGTAAATTTAGAAACACTGCTGGGTGAAGCAGGACATATCCAGATTCACCGAGTGTCAGTGCCTGACTGCAGCCCTGGCTGCCACAGCTACCACAGCAGCTGTGCAAACATCTCTGCTGAAATCCTTCAGCCTTCCCGCTACAGCAGCCCAGAAACTCCCCTCCCTCAGTCCCCCTGGGACCTGCTCACGAGTTGTATCTGCAGAACACAGGAAAACAGAGCTGAGCCTTCAGCAGCTCTGGCTCGGGCTGCACTACCTGAATCTGCTGATGGAGGATCTGATGGTGCTGCTCCTGCTGGTACAACATGTGCTGCTGCTGCGTCTTCTCCAGCGTCCTCTCGTCCATGTGCCCACCGTACATCTTCTGCAGCTGCTCACACTCCTGCAAGGCATCCAGCACCCCCGTAAGTGACCTTCTGCTGCACAGCACTCTGCTGGGTGTGGAATGCCGTGCTCTGCAGCCCACCCCTCTGAGATAAAGCTGGCAGAAAAAGCCCAGTCCATTCCCTCAGACAGGATCGGGTATGCAGTGACATGGCAGAAAGCCAGGAAAGCAAGGGGTGCATGTGACACCGAGCTGGCACCGCTGTGCTCCCTTAATGCAGGCAGCAGGCTCTGGAAACAAGAGAGCTCCTCATCAAGGTGAGGAGAGCACCTCACTTGTGCCATGCTGCAGGGGGAAAGGCCTGTCCTGGGGCCAAATCCTGCTCCAGCCACTGGCAAGCTGTGCCTGCGTAGGGAATATCCCACAATACACTCCAAACTCTGCTGGTAGGAGCTGCCCTGTCCTGGGACACCCTGGAACAGCCCCAGAACTGCTGCCATGGGAAATGTGGGAGAGCAGGAGCCGCAGTCTGACAGTGCTGGTGGGCCCTGCAGGGACAGGCAGGACACCCATGGGTACGCACAGCGTGATGGTTCTCCCCAGAAAAGAGGGGGACAGGAATCCCCCAGGTGCCCAAGTGCAGGTGAACAGCTCACACATCCAGAGGACACTCAGGGTTTGCTGCAGCCACACAGGGCAAGAACAAACCCTCAGCTGCAAAGTCCCAACCGTGTCCCTCAGCCCTTCGTGTAAAGATTCCTCCTTTGCTTCCTGAAGCAGCAGGACTGAGGCAGTAAGAAACCCTCGTGGAGGCTGCTTTGAGGACCCCCAGCCCTCCCTCACCTGCTGAAGCTGTTTGATGCTGCTGTTATTGCCCATCTTCTCCAGGTGGGCTTTGAAGGCCTGGATGCTGGCAGCCCCGTCGGAGAAGCGCCGCACCGGGGAGAAGCGCTCGGTGGGGAGGTGCAGAGTGTTGGAGTCCTTGTAAATAGAACTGAACACGGGGAAGGAAGGGGGTCAGGGACACCAGCCAGAACACAAACAGAGCACAGACACTCCATTTCCACCAGCCTCCCAGGGCCTGGATGCTCCACACTGGGCAGTCAGAATGGGCACATCTGAACCAAGCTGCGCCCAAGGCACCACAAGCACTTCCCCTTCACAATGAGGTTTCTTTGCCATCAGAGGGAGCCAGATTTTTTTCAGGAGCTGTTTTCTCCCAAAGCTGGGGCTCCCCATTATCACTGAGCTCCTGCCTTGCCACTGTGTGCCAACTGTGTTATCAGGAGCAGAGATAACCTGGCTTACACTCATCACAATGTGCCTCACAACAAACAGCCCGGGCTCTCTGCCTGCCCTCAGGGCTTCCAGGCAAGTGCTACCTGTGGAACCTGATTTCTGAGAAATCACAGAATCACAGAATGCTCTGGGCTGGGAGGGACATCTGCCACTATCCCGGGTTGCTCCAAGCCCTGTCCAACCTGGACACTTCCAGGGACAGGGTAGCCACAGCTTCTCTGGGCAACCTGTGCCACGGCCTCCCCTCCCTCCCAGGGAGGATTTTCTCTTATCAGTAAAGGATTTCTTTGTAAAGATTCTGCAAATGCCATCTCCAGAACCCAGCAAGCAACACTCAATGCACAGACTGCAGCAGCAGCCTTTGTCTGTGAGGAGGTCATGGAGGTCTGGTCTTTACAGCCCCTCTGACACCAAAGCCAGCAAGAGCCCACCTGGCTGCAGCTGGAGGGGGCTGAGCTGCAGAGGTCACTCTGAGGGCCTGTTCAGGCTCCCCTTGTCACAAGGTGACTGATGCTGGACCCCTTCCAGCAGGCTGGCTTCTGTTTTGTCACTGTCTCTGCCTTAGGAGGGCACAGTTCAGTTTCCTCCCAAGGAAAGAGCTGTGCTCATGCCTTTTGAAGCCATCCCATCCATTATCCTGACCCATTTGTTCTCCTGCTGCACTGATGGAAAGCAGAAGCTACAGATAAAACCACACTGAGTTTTTGAAACCCGTGTGGGCAAGGCAGAACAGCTGCACTTCCTTGTACAGCTGTACTGCAATTCTGCTTTCAGATATTTAACGTGACAAACCAGGGGCTACATATGAAGATACATAAGATGGCTTAAAATAGGTTAAGGGCTAAAATAAAACCCCACCTGCCATTCAATAATGTGCTTTATTTACACAATTTCTGTGCCAGGTATGTCATGAACTCACTGTGGAACACTGTGTAGACCATGGTCAGATGGAATTTCCATGATTTCACAGGAAAAACACAGAACAGGCTCACAGCACGTTACAACACCAGGAGTGGAACGAGCAGATACCACCCTGCTCATGATGCAACAGCTTCAGGCCTCCGACCCAAGAGACAGAGGTGACACCAACATTATCTACAGGGTAAGTGTGTTTAAAGTCTTGCAAAAATTCCATTCCTGCTGTGCATGAGGGGCTTGGCTTACCTTTAGGATTTGCAGCAATCCTGAAAGCAGGACACAGCACATTCTGCTTGCTTTGCAAGCTGCACTCCTCTTCCTATCAAGCCCTAGAAATGTTTCCCCTCCTGCTCTTCCCATCCCCCAGGCACCTCTGAGGGAGTAACTTGAGGGCAGAGAGGTGCTTATCTTGGTTTTCCAGAGCTCCAGCGTGGCACTAGCACTGTCTGTCTGCTCAGAGTTCACCTGTCCCTGCTGATTACATCAGTGCTCAGCTCAGCAGGTCTCTGGCTACAATAAAAAGGTTTTTGTCAAGCCTGCCACTGGGAGCTGAACACCAGCACCAGCCTGGCCTGGCAGCCACCGCTTTCCCAAGAGGCAGCAAACTCCAGTGTGCAGCTGGATTGCTCCTGGCACTAGAGGGGTCAGAGCACTTTAAAGCATTTTTCAGGAGTTTTTTTTAAATTAAGAATTTAAGCTCTCTCTGTGGCATTAGCATCTCCGGTTGGCTGCTGTGACAAGGACTCTGTCACATTAACACCTCTCCATCTGGGCTGTCCCTCCCACACATCCTGAGTGTGTTTAGATCCAATCCAAAGGTTCCCTCTTTCCCAGATTTTGTGATTTTTTTTTTCCTTCCCCACCCAGCTTCCTTTTCTGACATTGTTCCCATCAAGGGTTCAGGTGAGAAATGAAATTACTCTTGAGGAGCTTTGCAAAGAGACTTTGCAGTCAGAACACACAACTCTGGTGCAGAACAGTGAGGGTTTTAAGCTCTGCTGTGGATGACTCTTGGTGCAATCGTTTGCCTGCATCTGCCTCCAGAAATGTTCTGTAGCAAATCTGCTACCTTGATGCCTACCATTACACAGGAAAAAGCTTTAACAAAAACAGCTTATTCCCAATATTCCTGTGATGGCAGCCATTCCAGCAAATCATCTCCAGCCACAAAAACGGGACTGGAGGGAAGAGCCAGCTGATTGCTGCTGGTCCCTGCAGGCAGGGGCTCAGACACCCTCTGCTCTGTGGGTCTGCTCTTTGTCCCTGCTCCTCCTCCTCGCCCCTCCCTGCCAGCGGGGTGTCCTCCGTGCTCCACTCCAGGGCCACCTGGGCAGGACCTGGCGCACTGGCCCGGCCGGTGCCGTTACTCACCGGTGCTGGTCGGGTCCCAGGTGTGGAGCCCAAGCCCGGGGTCGGAAGGACTGCTGTCCTAGCTGCCTCTGCAAGTCTGGAGGGATTTCAGCTGTAGGGTTGGTCATGGCCAGAGTGTGCCTTTTTGACCTATTTGCCAAGTATCTGCAACAAGCAGGAGCACATTTTATAAGAGACTGATGGGAGTACTCCGAAAACAGGGAGTGTTAGATAAGCCAGAGAAACGGGAAGGAAGAAGCTTGAGCAGAGCTCAGAACACAACAGGGACACGCTGCCCGTGCCCATCACAGCACTGCCCCACCAGTGCTTTGGGGACAAGTGTGGTCTCAGCTGCTGGTGCTCCACTGCCAGCCTGGGAAGGAAAGAGGAGCCGTTTGCTCCTCCCAGCAGGAAAGCCACGTTTCAGCTCAAGGGGAATGCTGGTATGTCCCTTTGGGAATACCCACCTGCCCTAGTGGATTCACTGCACTGGGGCAGGTCTGCCCCTCTGTGCCAGCCCGGGGCCAGGGCAGAGATAACCCAGAGGGAGCCGGGGCAGAGCGGGGCTGCTGCTCTGCCAGGGGAGCCTTCGCTCCTCACACCGACCTGGGACACCCCGGGTCCGGCAGCAGCCACCCTGCCCCAGCAGGGGAAGGGTGCAAGGGCACCCCAGGAGCACGAGGGAGGGCTGGGCTGAGGCAGGGCTGTGCCAGCCCGGTACGAGTGCGCCATCTAGTCCCTGCTCTGCTCCGGGAAAGCCGGGAATGGCCCGGGATGGAGGGAACGGGAACCCGAGCAGCAAGAGGGTCCCTCCCTCTGGAGCCACCAGCTCCAAGGCTGGGCTTGCCTCTCACACCAGAGCCGGGAGGCAACAGCTTAAACAAAAGCCTGCTGTGCACGGAAGAGAGCTGCAGGTCTCCTGCAAACCCCCAAAGATGGGGAGGGGGAACTGGGAGCTCCGGCAAGGACGCGAGGAAGGGCCAGGCAGTGCTGAGAGCTGCTGCTGCCTCCTGCTGCTCCTGCACGGCAGAGCCCAGGGCAGGGAGGGGCTGAGGGCCCTGCCCAGGGCTGGCACCGCTCCCGGGCTGTGCCCGCTCAAGGCCGCTGGGATGAACTCAACCCCTCCTGCTCTGTGAGCAGCAGAGGGGAGCTCTGGTGACCAGGCCAAGCCCCGCTAGGCCACTGACACCTGAGGATCCTCACCTTTGCTCTTCTCCTCTGCAGCTGCCCCTGGGAAGCAGAAAGAGCAGCAAGCAATTCAGACCTGCCCAAACCCAGCCTGTCTTTGCTGCTGAAGCCACTTAAGCAGAAGAAGCAGGTTAACAGTGCCCCGCCAAAGCCCGTGCCATTAGCTGTTTAAGAACCATTTGATGCAGACAGGGAAAGGTTCCCAAAGAGCTTTACTGTTGTGGTTTGCTCAGATCATTTTATTTCAGCCCTCCAGGGAACAATCCAATCACGAGCTCTAACAGCGTTTCGGGTGGAAGAAAGTTTCCCAAAGCTCAAAGGAGATGTGACTGTTCCCTGGAACAGAGAGAAGACTGTGCTCTGCTTCCAAGGTCAGATTAAGGAGGGCAAAAGCTGCTCACTGGTGGCTGCAAACAGAGTATTTGGGGCAGTGTTCTGAGAAGCTAAATATTTGCATCTGTCCCTGATGTTAATGCTATTTACTCTTCTCCTCTGATGACTACTGACATGTTGCAACACAAGGGGGTGGAGAACAAGTTAACACACAACCTGGATGGTGCCTTTTCAAGGCCATCTGGTGGAAGAAGAACATGTGCTGTGAAAGAACTAATGGCAGCACTGTCGAGAGCAGTGAAGTGACCCCTGAGTCCAAGGGGACTTGGTTTCCAGTGGATCTGAACATTTCAGTGCCTTGCAAAACACTGCACAGGGATTTCAAAATGTTTCCAGCTGAGCTAATGCTTTAAAGGCTCAGCTGAAACCTTCAGGTTTAGAATAGCAAAAAATCTGCCCAGGTAAGATGTCCAGGCAGCCCCTTGCCAAGAATGAGATTTCTCGTGTTTGCACAGCCAGAAGGACTGCCTGCTGTTGGAGGTGCTGTCAGAGGACATCACTGGCTCTACATTAAAACTCTTAATGGCTGTTGAAGCTATGACTGAGGCTACAAGTGGACTTTCCAGGCTGAGGTGGGCAAAAGGAGTCTCAGTGCACAGTCTGGCACTGCTCACACCCACCGTTCCCTGGGAGCACTGAGAGGAGCACGCTGGCCAAGGCTCTGCATGATCTGCACCCACCCCAGTCTGCAACAACCCTGAACCCCTGGGAGCCCCTGGGGAGCCACTCCCTTACCAGGTGATGACCTGTACAAAGGGGGGGTCCAGAAAGCTCTTCCAGTTTGAGGTAAGAAGCAGGAGCACCCACCACACGTAGTGCCCAGCTGGTTAGCAGAGAAGAAACTATGCAAAAGCTCCTAAGAAAATGTTAGCAAGGCCATGGTTAGTGTGTTTGTGGACTGAGAAAGTACAAGCACATTCTACCCACTTCTTACAATGTGTTTAGAGCAGACACAGAGAACAGAAGTTCCCAGCCCGAGAGCTAATAATGCTTTCCTTATTGGAGCAGACTATTTTAAGGCCTGATGCTAAAATTAGCAGCTAGAGGTACCTGTAATTCCAGCAAGCTCACTTTGTTTGAGGCATCAGAGTTGGATGTTTACTGCATGTCTTGATACAAAAGCTGCTGCACTGGTACCCAAGGCCACAGATCCTCCCAGCTCCAGCACCCAGCAGGGAGGGAATCCCTCAGCACTCACTTGGCAGGTTAGTGTGGATCGCATGCTGGTGCACACTAAGCAAAGGAATTTAGCAGTTCCAAGAGTTTCTGGAGAACCTACTGCTCAATCAGCTCCCCATTCCAGGGGAATCCAGCTCTGCAAGCACCCAGGAGTGCCAGAGGAGTAACTGCCTGCAGTGATCAACACCCACAGGAACAGAAACGTTGAGCCTTCGCTGTAAAATCAACAGTGGTGCCCTGAGGAGGTGGCTGTGTTTGATTCAGCTCTGGAACAGCCCAAGGTGAGCCTCGTGGAGGTAGGAAGGGCAAATGTGAACAGAGTGGGAGTTACCTCTGCACAGCCTCCTGATCCGGCTCCCCATCGGAGCTCTCCTCGTCCACAGGGGTGACAGCTGGGACAGCCTGCAGGGAGAGAAGCCACAGCTCAGGAGGCCACCCAGCACAGCCCCCTTCCCACAGGGGACACCTGATCCTCCCAAACAAGCTTCCACAGGGGTGTGTGTTGGCTCCTCTGCAGCACCAAGGAAACCTGGCCAAGAAACCCGTCCAACATTCCTTCCCCAACTGCCTGGGCAGGGCTGCTGCTGCTGCTTGGAGAATTCATTGATACAGATGCACCCAGGGAGGGAGAACACGCCTGAATGCCTGAGAGGGACACTTGAGCTTTCTCCATGGGATGAGCAAAGGACAAAAGGAGAGGAACACACAACCCCACCTGCCAGCTCCAGGACAGCACAGCGAGCGCTGCGAGGGGGAGCAGGGGGAGCTCTGGCAGCGAGAGGCACACCCTGCAGTGCCAGGCCTGCTGTGACCTGGGCACAGGCACCTCTGCCTGCGGGAGGGGATATTTTGGAGCTGCTGCCGTCCCCTGTACTCACTGGCGTCATGGTGACGAGCGGCGAGGGGCCCCGCGGCCGCTTCAGCAGCTGCTGCGCGTGCAGCTGGATGTTGGCCCCGCCGTCCGACGCCCGCCGGCCCAGCGGGCCCATCCCGTTCAGCAGCTGCAGCGTGGGGGGCTGCAGCAGGGACTGCTCCTGCAACACACACAGCACCCTGAGCCCGGGGTCACACAGCAGGAGAAGGCAAAGCCTCTGGGTGTCAGGGATGTCACCGGCATCCCGGAGTGATGTGGGGCAAGGGCAGGGGCAGGCAGCGTCAGGGGATGAGCAGGTTTAACTCTGCAGCTCCCTGCAGGGTTTAACCTGCAGCTCAAAGCCAGGCAGCACAGTCCCATTTCTCCCCAGCCCATTTATTAATTTCATATTCCACTGCTCTTTCATTCTTCAGCTTCTTCATGGAATCACAAAATGTTCTGGGTTGGAAAGGACCTTAAATATCATCTCATTCCTAACCCCTGCCATGGGGGGTTCCTTCCACTATCACCTTCCACTATCTCAGGTTGCTCAGAGCTCCATCCAGCCTGGCCTTGGACACTTCCAGTGATGGGGTATCCACAGCTTTTCTGGGCAACCTGTTCCAGTGCTTCACCACTCTCACAGTAAAGAATATTTTCCTAATATTTGAGCTAAACTTACTTTAGAGGACCAACTGGAATCATACATAAAGAGAGTAATTCTTGAGGCTCATGCAGTCCAAGGAGTGACAAACAGAGGGAGCAAGTGTGAGCACAAACACCCCTCCAGTGGCAGGGCAGAGCACACAGGGATCAGTACCTTGTACTCCAGCTGCCCCGTGGGCTGCAGGTTCTGCCTGGGCAGCACATTGTGCATGAAGTTCACATTCGGGGTCACCTGCAGGAACGGAGCCTGAGGAGTGACACGGGGGAAGCCAGGCAGGAGCTTCTGCAGGTCTTCCATGACCTCCGTCCTGTACAATCACATTTGGGGAGGGGAATTAGCCACAGTGTGAGGAAACCCCTCACAGACCCACTACACCCAACTTCCCCTGATAAAAACCTTCTTACTGCCCTGGAAAATGGTCCCACAGAGCAGCCAAGCCACTCTTTGGTTTTATTTGCTCCTTTTTTTTCCCTCCATGTTGAGATTTGCCAGAATTATCTCTTGGCACTGACCTCAATGGTTTTTATCACAAAAACCTCACCTTGGACATGACAGCAGTGCAGCTCAGGTGAGACACTTGCCTTGACCAAAAGCACAGCTTACCCAGAGCTGGTCAGGAGGAAAGTACCTCATCCCCATCTAAAATACTGACCAAGCTGTGCAGGGGGACTGGGACCCTTAAAGGAAGCCCCAGAAGGACCAAAGTGACGTTCTGGGAGTGAATGTCCAGGTCAGAGCACAGCACTCACCGTGGGTCTGCCACTCCCACTGTGTGCCTCCTCATGGAGAGGTAGCGGACCAGAGCCTCGGGTGAGGGCTCCTCCCCTTCATCGCTGTCCAGGTTCATTGTTCCATCAGTCTGGGCAGGACAAACATCAGAGATGTTGAAATGCAACGTGAGGATCAAAGGAAAGGCTCCAATGTGAGCCAGAGAAAGAGGTCATGGGGATGTGCCTCACCTCCACGATTTGGTTCTCGGGGTTGATGAGCTGGACTTGGGGCACGTTGATGTTCATGGTGTTGCCTGTCTGTTCTGTCTGCTGAGTGGAGAGACCAGGATCAGAAGGCACAAACACAGCACTGCTTTACCCACACTGCTGGGTTAACACCAGCCCTAAGCACCTGCAACAGGAGGTGACCCCAGAGCCAGGGAAGAGCTGCTCAATCTCAAGAGGTTGCCTCATTTATCCCCCTTTCCTTCTGCTCAGGCAGGGTCAGCATCTCTTCTGCTTCCCTTAGGACCTGGCTTCCCCCAAAGCAAGCGCTCACTGCTCCAACAGCAGCACAAGGTGGGGAAGAAGCATCAAACAGCAGCCCAGGGTTGGGGACTCCAGCTCCCAGTAACTCCCTCAGCTCTTTCCCCTCTGTCACTAAGCAAGCAGGAGACTGAAGGATGTTCAGCCAATGCACAAACTGTTCCTAACCTCAGGATTAGGGCACCCTAAGCACACACCACATTCTCAGGCGAGGAACGCTCTGACACTCCAGCCGGGGTGTGGACACCCACGAGCAGGAGTGAGTTAAGGGGCCCTTGCAGGGCTGGAAGAACCTGGCACAGGGGCTGCACCTGGATGTTGGCCGAGGTGGGGAAGGTGATGGTGCGCGGGATGCTGGGCGAGGGCGCGATGCGCAGGTTCTTGTGGCGCTTGAGGCGGTCGCAGAGCAGGCTGTAGATCGCGCTGTAGTGATCGTACGCGTCGGCTCGCAGCGACTGCAAGGCAAAGCACAGCGGTCACTCCCTGTGCAGGGATGAAATGCATTTCATACTTTGCTGGGGCTGCAGCTGCCTCCAAGCACAGGCCCTGATCAGCAGGAGGAGCAGACAGCACAGGGCTCACCTGCACCGTGCGCTCCTTGTCCAGCCCCATGTCGGCCATGGCCAGCAGCACGTCCTCGTTCAGCGGCTCCAGCTGCCTCTCGCTCTTCAGGTGCTGACACTCTGCTATGAGCTGTGAGGGCACAGGCACAGAGTCAGGGCTGACATTCCCCAAGGCACTCTGATGAGTCACTGCGCTCCCAAGAGCCCAGGCACTGCTCTGGCTGCAGCTGGAGTGAGCTCTGATGGCAGCCGATCTGAAATCCACTGCCCCCAGCCCCCAATGCCACGGGGGGAGATACAAAAATGTGAGTAGATAAGGAGTGATGTGGAAAGCAGGGCCAGGAGACACAGGAAAGGGAAAGGCCACGCCTGGGAATGAGTGTTCCCAAAGAGCAGAACCAATCCTGCAGCACCACGTGCCCAGAGCCCGTTTGAGTCACTGAGCAGACGCTGCTCGCTGCTGCTCACCCTGTCAAACTCTGCATCAGCCTCCCCCAGCTTCATCCACTTGTGCTTGCAGATCTGCTCCATGGAGAGCCTCTTGCTCGGGTCCAGCACCAGCATGTGGCGGATCAGGTGTTCACACTCTGCCAGGAAGAGAGGCAGGGTCACCCAGAGGGACACGGCTGCTGCAGTGCTCCCTTTCCACGCTCCCCTCTGGGAAGTCACCTCACAAGGACACTGCTTCCCTTCACACCTGCTGGGTCCCCAGTGTGCCACACTGCTGCAGACACTGACTCCCCTGTGCTAGGGAGGAGCGAAGCCACCCTGGCTACACAGAGCCCTGTCACCCTGTCCCTCCCCACCTTGATGTGAGTGGCTTTTGGAGGCTGAGAGCAAAGCACCCTTAGAATGTTCTGCACTCAACAGCTCACTGTGAGTGATTTCTGCAGTGTATTACACGTGTGTTGTCACCAAGAGGGACTGCTAAACTGAGTTTGCTTTGAAAGTTCCACGTTTTAGCAGAATTTTCTGCATGGAGAGAACCTCTTCCCCTGATAAGACATCAAGGAAGGAAGTTTTCAGCTGCAAAACTCCACGCAAAATTATTCTTAACCTGACAGCAGGCAACCAAGTACCTACCCATGACTCTTTGTTAAGCTGATTTTATATGAAAATTCATCACACTTTTCACCCCAATATTTATCATTAAAGTGTTTTTGCAGCACCAGGGCACAAACGCTCATCTCTGACGGAGCTGCTGCTGGAAATCCACGGCCCACAATGCCATAAAAATCTAAAGCAGAAGGAGGTGCAGTGGAAGCCCTGCCCCCAGCTGGCTGCCCTGCCTTACCTGTGGACATGAAGAAGGGGATGCGGAATTTGCCGCTGAGCACGCGCGCGCGCAGGTTCTGCAGGGTGCTCCCGTCGAAGGGCAGGGCCCCGCACACCAGCACGTACAGCACCACGCCGAGGCTCTGCACACAAACAAACCCTGTCAGCGCTGCCCAGCGGCACCAAAACCCATCCCCTGGCACCTCCCCGCGGGCAAAATGCAGGACCAGGATGCAGCTTTGGAAGCTTTTCTTCGGAAAACACTTTTTGCTGTGTCAGGGCTTTTCTCCAAGGAAGCAAAGCCAAACAAACAGAGCAAAACTCAGATCAAAGGCGGAGAGAAAGATGCTCATCACATACCCAAATATCAACCTTTGGCCCATCGTACTCCTTGCCTTCAAAGAGCTCTGGAGCAGCATAGGGAGGACTCCCACACCAGGTTTTAAGAAGCTGGCCAGGGGTGAAGATGTTGCTGAACCCAAAATCTGAAAGAACAAAGAGAACCGATGAGAGGAATGTGATTCACTCCAACTGTCCTGAAATGGTATTTCAGTATTTCAGCAACTTGCTGAGTCTGGTAAAATCACGTACAGTCCTGTAATGGGTAACTGGTACACAGACACTGGAAATGGAATCACTGAGGTTAGAAAAGACCTCCGGGGTCATCAAGTCCAACCTGTGAGTGATGCCCACCTTGTCACCAGCCCAGAGGACTGAGTACCACATCCACTCTTCCCTTGGATACCAAACCTCCCTGGTGCCCTGAGCTTTGGGCTGTGCCAGCAAGGACACAGTGCAAAGGGAAAAAAAACGGGAATTCTGATTTTTCCAGAAAGCACCACAGGGGCTGCAAGCTTTGCTTATGGTGGGCAGCTCTACAAACAGAATCAAATCCTTCACCAAGAGCAAACAACAAATCCTGAAAGAGAAAGGTCTTCACCTCACAGGCAGCCAGCCATCAGCTTATGTGGGCACTAATGGCATTCTCTGTTAATTAACCTGCCTCCCCCTGGCTCACAGCTGGGACCTGCACTGCAAAGGGCAAGGAAAACGGCCTGGATCCAAGAGAAGGGAGCTGGTTCTTGTAAAAAAAAAAGAGTCTTCACTGAACTTCCTTCCTTTTATTCCTCCTCAACTGAATCGAAGCAATCTCAGTCCCAGAGAGGAGTTCTGGGGTGTCCACACATTTTTCCAACACATTCAAGCTTACCAGTTAATTACCAATTAAGCTTACCAATTAATTACCAGTTCCACACTGAACTCCAAATGAGGATCACCAGTGATGGCCCACAGCTCTGTGCCAGAGGCAGGCAAATCCCACCAGCACTCCCCAGAATGCTCTGATGCTCAGTCCGTGCTCCCTCTTGCTGCTCTCCTTACAGGACTTTCAATGACCCAATTTCAGGTGACTCCTGTCCCTGCACAGCGTCTGCAGAACCCAGCAGAGCACCTGGCACTGCTCCTGCCAGCTCAGCTCCAGGGGGGCACAGCCCAGTTCCTTCTCCCCGTCCCTTTGCAGGGAGGAAATTCTCACTGGGGAGATGATTTATGTGAGTGGAGAACACCTAAGGCAGCCTGTTCCTGTGGAAACACCTGGAGTACACATGGGGCTGCTCCAACCCCAGCTCGAAGCAGAGCAGGGATGGTAAATGTTCTTTAAAGGCACCGTGGCATCCAAACAAGGCACTTACACGCCCGCTGGGTTTTTACTGCTGGCAGTGAAGCCATCTAAACCTCCAGTCAGCCTTTGGAGGACAATTCCAGGGAAATAGCACACAGCTGCACAATTGTCTTTCCTACCTCTGCAAGCTTTTGAGCTGCTGTCTCTCGTTCAGAGCAGGATGTGTAACAAGTGCCTGAGTTATGGCCACCGGAGCTGGCAATAACGCGGCAGCACTGGATGGATTTCCCAGCACAGCATTCATGTCAGGTTCAGACATAAACTCCTTATGACTGTGGAATTTTGGCACTTCCCCTATATGAGCAGGTTATCCTGGTTTAGTTATTTTTATGTGTCCTTGCAGGTACAGGGGTGGGCTTTGAGCACCTGTACTTTCCAAGGAGTGCACAGCCAGGAGCAGCTCCAGCCCTGCAGAGGTGAGAGGCCCGAGTGCCCCCACTCTGCTGCACTGGTCCCAGTGAGAGTCAGCAGCAGGGGCAGGGCTGTGCCATTCCAGGGCTGTGCCATTCCAGGCCCATGCCATTCCAGGGCTGTGCCATGCCAGCTGGCAGCAGTGCAGCCTCAGAACAGACACGCAGCAGCTGCCTCCTGCACCCTCCTTCCTGCAGATTGGTCAGCTGGGAAACTTCACCCCTTGCCCATCGTGTTGAAATTTGTCTAGGGATTCACAGCTCCTCTGGACAGGGACAGAGGTGGGGAGAGGGGAAATGCAGAGCTGTCCTTAGGGCACAGGGCCAGCGGGTCCCAGGGCTCTGCGCTCGCCCGCGGCTGCCCCGGATCTCGGGGTGAGACCTCTCCCTAGGCTGCTGTGCCCAGCCCCTCCCGGCTCAGGGCAGCCTGCTGGGCTCTGTGGGGAGCTGGAGCCAGGCAGAACCTGCACAGGGACACCCTCCCAGGCTGGAAACGGCTTCCAGATCCCCCCTGCGCTGCGGGACCGAGGTCAAGGCTGGGGAAAGCAGCAGGGCTTTAAAAACCCAAAGAAAGTTCACGGGAGGATTTGAAAACCCTGGAGCAACTAAGCACAAAATCTAAACCAAACAAAAACACAAATTACAACTTAAATAAACTTCCTTAAAATCTATGGCCAAGGAGATCCATAAATCAAAATCCTCAGGGAGCAATCAGGTCTCATTCCACAAACAGATGCAGAGGGAAAGAGGCATTTTTGAACAGCAAGGTGAGTACCCAATGATGTGATACAGGGAAAATATTTAAAACAAACATCTCTGCTACAAAACACCGGGTCCAGTCCCTCAAGTTTCCTTGGAGCAGAGCTCAGGGAGTGGCTTCGGTCTCTGCCCAACAGGGATTTCACCCTCAGAGGGGAAGGAGCAGGCAGCTCCTGCAGACGAATGCAAAGCGATGCATAGATCAGATTCCTCTCTGAAACCATACCCGGGAAGGCTGGGCTGTTTAGCAATCATCAACTCCTGGCTGAACTCTGCAGCTGGGAGCACTGGGAACGCAGTGCCAGCAGCTACTGACTCAGACTCTGAGAAGGTACACTGGAGAAAAAGCATCCATGGGAAAAATGAGAGCGAGGGTCACAGCACTGGGATCTCACTGTTTACGGAAAAACAGCGAAGCAGCATCAACCAAACCCAACCCAAACAGGGAGCACCAGTGAGACCAGCAGCACTGCCCACCCCGGGCTGCAGGCTCAGACTGCGACCTGCCCAAGGCCAGGCAGGGCATTTAAAGCTGCCAGTGGACGTCAGGCAGAAAGTGCCAGAAAATCTGCACTGCTGAGAGTCTGAAAAGCCCCAAAGTTTGACACAGACACAGTTAACAGGTCTGGCAGTGAAGGGTCAGCTGGTTCTCCACCAGTGGAACTGGTGTGTGCATTTCTGTAGCATTTCTCCTGGGAGGTCTGGTGTGAAGCAGATCTGTTGCTATCACTTTTTTTTTTTTTCTCTTGAAACAATGGAAGAACTGGTGTCAAGTTGTAATTGATGAGTTATAGGGAGAAAACTTAATACTAGGAAAATCCTATACCATAAATCAGCTTTTCCAGGCTACTTTTCAAAGCACTACAGCATCTTCCTGCCAAGGCAAACACTGCCACCACCAGGGTGGGGACTATCTCCTGGAGTCACTCTGGGAGCACAGATTTGGAAGGAAAATAGTTTCCAACTGCCTTAGATAAAAAAAGGTTTCCACAATTTCCAGAGCTGCTCAGCCTGCTCATGTGGACATTTCTCCAGCAAATCCAGCTGAATTCCAGTTTCCACCTGGGTTAGTTTTTAACTTCTCGCTGTTTGCCAGGCACCCTCCCCCTCCACACAGAGCGGGTTTTCCCTGTGAACACAAGATGGCCTCAAACCATTAGTGCAGCCTTTGCATAAAACACCAGAAAGTGCAGCTCAGACCTCCCAGCAGCCTCTCCCTGAGCTCCACAACCTCCCCACTCCTACTCCAGGCACTCCTGCCTCATCAGCCATGCGTCCCTCACTTATCTCCTGCCCCCAGAGCAGAGAGGGGCAGGTTATCATCCCTGTGCCAAGGAGGACATGGTTCACACTGTTAAGCACCAGAGGGAAGTCCATGAAGTCCATCTCTCCCTCCTATTCCTTCCCTGCTCCCTCCTCACAGATGGAGTATGAGGGAAGCATAAGAAATTACTGATGATTTTACCACAAAGTGAGTGTTGAACTCTGATCTAACACCTCTGGATGGTACACGAGAGAACAGCAACAACCAGCTAGACTGTTTCCTTTCTTCAAGATGCTATCAAGGCAGAGGAGTATTTCCCACCTCCCAGAAGTGAAATTGCTCAGACTGAAAATTCTGTAGCTCTCAGCACTTAAAAAAGAAAAAAAAAATCAAGTTACAGACCCTTGCAAAAGACAACAAACTCACTGAGGAAGTCTGCTGGGAGATGGGGGATCCAAATGCTTTCCAAAGATGCCCTGCTGTGCTCTGGGCTCTGGGAGAATGAAATGCTGAGTACATGATCTACCATTTCCAAAGGCCATGAAATGAGATGGCCAGGGCAGAATCACAGAATATTCTGAGTTGGAAAGGACCCACAAGGATTGAGTCCAACTCTTCAGTGTTAGATTTTGTTGGTTCAACTGCTCATACTCCCACCAAGCCCAGTAAAGCCAAGCCTAGTCAGTGCCCCCCAGAGATCAGGCAGGTCTCATGGTCAGAGGATCACAGACATTCAGCTCTGTGTTAGTCAGGACAGAAATGCCAGGGTGGAAGCTCTCTGCAAGGGCAGTTAGTGACAAAAAATCCACTGCCCTGCAGAACTCTGTGAGCAGGCAGTGAGGGCCTGCCTGTTCAGCTGCTTCAGCCTCTCTCCCTGCAGGGAATAAACCTCCAAAACACTGAGGCCACTCTGCCTCTGTCACACCACATTGGGAATGATTCCAGGAGTGCAGTTTCCCCTTCACTGCTCCACCATCCACCCTGTCATCCCTCCTTTGCCATTCCTGCTCTCTCACCCAGCCTGACCTGCTCTGGAGAAGCCCTGAACCAGCAGCAGGCTCAGGACAAGGTCAGTTCTGTGACAGTGGCTCACACATCACCCAAGGAGTGAACACCGGAGTGTCTGCAGCCTGGGAAGCCAAATCTGCCTTTTTTCCTTCTTCTTTTACTTTGCACTACTTGAAGGGAGGTATAAATCCCTGGCTACAACCTGGCAGTTTCAGCTCTGGGCAGCAGGCCACACAGAAATCCAAAGCTTCCTTTAGCTGCACCGCGTTTCCTTCTCCCTGAATACCTGGAAGCAGCCAGTACCTACATTTATTAACTCCTGAAAGCAGCTGCCTTCCTCCCACACCGCTCAGCTTAGCTCACCTGCTATTTTGATGTTCAGGTTTGCATCCAGGAGGAGATTTTCTGCCTTCAGATCCCTGTGGACTATGTTCCGACAGTGACAGAAGTTGACAGCAGCCACGATTTGCTTGAACTTTCTCCGGGCTTCCTTCTCGGCCATGCGCCCGTGGGCCACCAGGTGATCTGTGAGGAGAAGGAGGACACAGGGTTATGGACACAGGGGCTTCTCCTGCTGGTGGAGAGAGCTGGGGAGGTGGGCACAGGGTGGGTTCCAGCTCCAACAGCAGACACAGGCAGGGATTGGACACAACGCTGCCAACCAACCCTCGCCTGGGCTGGCTCTGAGTGAAAGGCTTTGAATTCATTTTATACAGAGGACAGCTGAGGGGATGCCTGGAAAATGAGAACTGTTCTCTACACAAGTGCAAAGGTTTTCAAATCTTTTTCTACATCACAATGAAAATGAAGCTTTTCCAGCCTTTGCCCTCAGTCAGACCCCAAGCCTTGTACCACACACCTCAGGAGGTGCAGCTTCCTGGCGTGTGCCATCCTTCCTTCCCCCTGGCTTTGCACAGGAAACGTGTCCTTGGTCTCACAAGAGAGAACTCCTGCTGGAACCAGTGAGTTCTGATGATCCAGGTAGTCACAGCCACAGCAGCTGCTCACCTCAGCTCCCCAGCCAGCACAGCCACCCCCAGCTGCAGGAGGGATCAAACATCCTCCCTGTGCATTGATGCAACAGCATCCTTGCGAAATCCAAGAAAGCATTTCATTAAAAAGGGAGCTGGCCTCCACTACGGAAATCTGAGCACTCCCAAATATTTTGCTGAAAGCCTGTACTCTCTCTCAAAGGTAGAGTTTGTTGCCAGCTGGGCTTTCCTTGGAAGCCAGCACTGCACACACGGACAGGAAAAGCCTCTCCAGGAGATCACAAAGGCAGGCACACAGCAGTGACCCAGCTGAAGTCAATCCACTTAAAACCTGGAAGCACCAGGCCCACAGAAGCCACTTGTCACTGTCTTATGAGCAGGGATGGACAGGCAGGAGACAGGCAGCACAAAAGGCAGAGAAGGGAAGCTTCCCTTCAGGAGGTTGTGACTCCTTGGTGGGGCCATCCAGTTGGCCTCAAAAGATCTCTGGCCAAAATTAGGCTGAAATGATTCACATCCCTCCCTAAACTCCATTAAACTGGGGGCTCAATACAGATATCTGTTCTTGAAAATAATAACAATAAATCACTTGTGCAGGTTTTTCATCAGGTGGTTGTGTTTTTCCCCAGTCACCCATTCATTAAAATACCTGCGACATAATTGACTTGCAGTAAATACTAATTACCAAGATCCATCAAAGCAGTTGTGCTGCTCCTGACTGCACAGCAACCCACTTCTGCCTTTGCCCACTCACGTTGTGCAAGAGACTCGAGGTGTTTTTCAAAGAACTTGTCAATTAACTCTTGTTCATGGGATACACTTATTCCATAAGCAAATCTGAACCAGGGCTGGAGAAGGAAAACCATCACCAAGTCAAATCTGACCCTCAGAGTGACCATCTCAAATTGCCCCATCGTATTTCATTAAGGCATTTGCATGGTCATAAATCTGTTACTCTAAGGAGACTGACAGCAGAGCACAGCGAGGGCTGCTCCAATTTAAGCCACTGATCAACAGGTAATAGCTCAGCTCCTAAACAAGGTCATTCACACCTTCAGCTCCCCTGGGACTGGGAGCCAGCCTGTCCCTACAGCAAGTGCCCTTGAAATGAAGCACAAGGCTTCAATCTCTCAGCAATTTCCGAAATATTTTAGCAATTCTCCTGCAGGCAAGAAAGCAAATGCAGCTCCTGCAGCAGGTGTCTTTCTGCAAGGCTCTCCAAAGTGTATTTTTGCCCAAACCAAGTTCACCAGTCCTGGCACAGCTGGTGACACCCACGTTTCAGTGCTGGCACCCCATGCCTCTCACCCAGAAAACTCTGCTGCCCCTCTGCCCAGCCAGTCCTGCTTAGGCTGCAAAAAGCCCTTTTTAGGTTAGGCACGAAATTTCACTTTTGGAGCAGAACTGGGAGCAGAGGCCCAGGCTCTGCACGTAGGCACCGCGCTCCGAGCCCACTGACATTTCTGCACCAGCTCCAGAGGAAGGACACAAACAATGAGGCTACAGAATGCTTCACATACCACCAAGGGCAACTGTGTGCCAAAATTAACCATTGAGAGCTCAGTCTGCACAAACCTCCCATGCACTGGAGGCTGCAGAGCTGGCCTGGGGGTTGAGCTGGGAGCCAGCACCGTGCTGGGAGCTGGCACTGGGAGCACCCAGAGCTGGGCTGGGCTGTGCCGGTGTCACCGCGCTGTGCTGGTGTCACTGGGCTGTGCCGGTGTCACCACGCTGTGCCGGTGTCACTGGGCTGTGCCGGTGTCACCACGCTGTGCCGGTGTCACTGGGCTGTGCCGGTGTCACCGCGCTGTGCCGGTGTCACCGCGCTGTGCCAGCGTCACCGCGCTGTGCCAGCGTCACCGGGCTGCTCCTCTGGGTGTCCTCCAGAGGGGAAGGAATGCATCATTTCATTGCTCAACCCTCACAGGCACACTCACTGCTCTCTGGACTTACATGAGGCACCTGACGCTGCTCTCTGTGTTAGAAGAAACAATCCAACCCTACACTGAGGGAAATTCACCTTTGGTTCAGAGAGCCCTGACACACAAGTTTCCACTCCCCGCCTCTGGACAGACGCCTCGTGCTTTTAAGTTGCTTTCTGTCTGGAAAACAAACGCTGATGGAGCTTCACATCCCCTCTGTGTGGTGGATTAAGTCACATTTCCAGTGCATTTGGTGACCTTGTGATGTCAGCAGCAGTCTGACCTTCTAGAGATGGGCACCACGACGTTGTTTAATGTGTCTGCCCAGTCCCTGCTCACAGCGCTCAGGGCAGTGAGGAGACAGGGCAGACGTGGTAACCACATCAACCAGATGATAATTTTCTAAGTTTCCTGTGATTTTTTTGTTAATCAACCAAGAACCCATATTCAGTCAGTGAGGGCTGCAGATTATTTACAGTTTTCATAGTAAACAGCTGAAATCAAACCAGACTTTTAGACTATATTCCATCTGACCTCAAAAAAGGACACTCGAGGGACCTGGAGCAGAGACCACCCTATGTTTAAAAGGAGACATTCATTTCTTCATAATGTCAAACCAGCGACCCAACCACACACAAAACACGGACTGGGACAAAAATAACAATTTACATTTGGCTGCTCAAGCCCACAGCAAACCCAAGGCCTGTCCCCGGTCCCTGCTACGCAAACAGTGAATTATCAAACCCTTTCCAGTAAGAGCTGAATCAAAGGCTCTTACGGCACAGCCTGGCCACAGGAGGGGTGCTCAGCCCTTTTACTGGAAGTTTGGATGAAGAGGTGGTGCAGCCTCCCAGGTGCTGACCCGGGATCCCTGCAGAGGCAGGGACAGCCCAGACCCGCGGCCAGCACTGCCTGACTGTGGCCATTTAGAGAAACCATTGCTCTTTCAGCTGAGAATTCTGACCTCTAGCACTGCCTGTGGAATACTGACAGCTCACTGGTACTGTTCAAGCCTTGGGAAGTTTTGAAAGCATCAGGGAAGCAACTCAAGATGTGTTCCCTACAAAAACTTGCAGTGCACAACAGCACAGTGCTGTAAGTCTGGTCTGCACTCAGCCTCACCATGGGCATTTGGCATCCAGAAAACCACAGCTGTCAGGCCCCCTTACCCTCCAGCACTACATTTTAAAGCCTGTGTCATGCAGGTGTTGAGATGTGACCAACAAAAAGATTAAAGAGACTCAGCACGGGCCCATTTCAGAGAACCCCCAGTGCCCAGCAAGAGGCAGTGACAGTGACAGTGACAGTGGCTGCCCTGCCCACACACAGCTCACATCCCAGCAAGCTCAGCTGCCCTAGGAAGGACAGGCAGGTCAGGTTTGATCCAACAGGAGAGCCCAGCTGCAGCGCTTCCATCGGCTTTGTCTCCACCACAGGAGGATGTGAGACCCTCCAGCTCTGGAGATGTCAGGACTGCAAGGAAACCTCCCCAGAATGGGCTCCTGTTTCCTCCCTGCAAATTGCTTCCGCTGTTGGAACAAAGTCTTAATGTCTCCTCAGGAAACTCTGAACACAAAAAGCTGAGACTTGAGTTTTCCCCTCTCTGCTCTCCACTGAGGGCAGTGCCCAAAAATCCTCCAGACTGGGTGGAGAGGCGTGACCTCCTGGCTTGGGTCTGGAGAAGCCTCACACGATTACAGAGCTGCCTGCTCCCAGCTATCAGCAAGGATAAAATGCTGGGCAGCAATATGGAAATTAGCCATGCTAATGAGCTGAATTTACTACAGCAGAAAATCTTTCAGAAAGCAATTAGGTTTTCACTTCGACTCACGCAGAAGGCTATTTTTGTAACCAAAGAATTCATTCCAAGTTTGTGTATGAGCTTGCACATAGCTCTGCATTTAAAAAAAGATGAGCCCATCTCTGCCAAATTCAACAGAAGAGGGAGAAAAAGGAAAAGGAGATTTATACTTTTGTGTGGTGATACTTTTGTGTGGTGATACACACCCAAGCAAACTCCAGGACATGTGCAAGGGACTTTGCTGTGCACAGGAAGGCGAATTTCACAAGCCTTTGGAACTGCTGAGTGTGTCCAGGACCATGATTCATATTTGAATAAACAACTGGAAGGCTCAGCCAGTCAGTTTTCCACCAGGCAATCCACACTTCCCAAACATCAGCTGTCACTTGCTTCCCCTTCGGCTGTCACCTTCTCAGGGAGAAATCCAAAGGACACGGACAACGCTGACTGAAAGCCATGGCAACCTCCACAGAGGCACTGAGGAACTGCTGGAGTTTGTGGTGGCTGGAAAACAGCACTTTTCAGCTTTTATTTGCCTTCATTTGGGGCTTCTCTTGCTTCACTAAAAGCTTTGTCTTTTACTACAACTCAGGTTCTGCTCCAGAGAAATGAGAAGTGAAATCAAAAGTGAATCTTCTGCAATGACTGACGAGGACAGGGGGAGTGTTCAGGGAACTGACAATCCATGTGTGACTGTCCTTACTTCCTTGACTGAAGCTAATTCAAGCACACAGGATTTTCCCCCTTTTTGGAGGCTCATATTGGCAAAGCCAGTACAGACCGATGTTGCAAAATCCTGACTCCATCACCCAGCACAAAATTCCAGCGTACAAGTAAATTCCTATTTCTGTACGTTTTGTTATTGTTCACCAAACAAATGAATAAATCAGCCCAGAGTTTTTTAAGTTGTGCTGCACAGACACTTTTTTCCCTTTCAAGAACACTCAGCCAGAACTCTCTGGGACAATGGTGCTTGGAAGGGATGTAACCAATCCTTACTAAGACAATGTCAGGTATCAAAAAGAAAAGGTAAGACATGGTATTGAGCACAAAACACTCCACACTGCAGGACTGCCTGTTTCTTTAAAAGCTCCTGACACAGCCCAACAGTTCCAATCATCAACAAGGTTCATATAATTTGCTGGGAAGCAAAGCACCCAGCAACACTAAAATCCAACTGCACGACTATTTCCAACATCTTTAATCCCAAAGTGAGCACGAAAGAGGAGCAGCACCACCTGTCAGTGAAACCCAAAGAAGAAACAGAGGTTATGGGGGTTATTTTTCCATCGAGTTGGTCTCATTTATTCCTTTACTCCTCTTGTCAATGGAAAGTTTTCAGGCTGAAGGGCACCTCAGCTGAAACAAGAGAGTGTGGGGCTATTTTCAGTTTACTGTAGTTGACCAAGTGCATTATCTGATTAAAGAATGCAATAAATGTACTTACCAAATATTTCCCCTCCACTGGCATACTCTGTCACCAGATAAATCATCCGCTCCGTCTCCATAACCTGCACACAAGGACAGAGGAGTGACACATAAGGAGACTGCTGAGTGCAACGAGAAATAGCTCTGAAAGCACCTTCATCCTCCTGGAACACACAGAGCTGCTGCCATCCAACCCAGACTATCCCCTTCCTGTGCCCCAGAGCCATGTGAGGATGGAGCTGGGGGCAGTGAGGATGGAACAGCAAATCTCAAACACTAAATCTGTAACTACACAGAACACTCCACCTGCACCTTCCTCCTCCTCTTCTGTTTCCCCTTTGCTCCCCAGCCTCGTCCTGTTCCAGCAGCATGGGAGACTTCTCAGGGCTGCTGCCCTGCACAAAGCCAAGCCACAGGTGTCACCTCTTCAGTATCACATCAAAGCTTTAGATGGAATGAAACCATTTAAAAAGGCTATTTGGACAAAAAAAAACCCCAAAAAACAAAGCCAGAAAAGGTTTAAGGAGTAAGCTTGCAAAGAAGCACTCCCTGAGTATCTTGGAAGTGCCACAGTCCCTGTAAGCATCTCACACATGGTTTGGCCAAAGGAGCTAAACATTAACCTTTGTCATTTCTACTCAGTTTTAACTCTTTGGAGTCCAAATACATATTCATATCTCTCAAGCACAGATGGGAAACAGAGTCCTTTATTCCTCTGCTCCCATCACTGCCTCACCCTCCTCACAGAGGGGCACAACCTGTGTAAAGGGCAGACCACGTGGCTTCTGCCTCTGGGGGTTTTGTTTGCAGACAAAAAAAATCAAACAAGCTAGAAAAAAAGTCTGCAAACAATATTCAAAAGCAAGTCTGCTGCCAGTATTGATCCCCTTCCAGGAAAGAGCTGAGCAGATCAGCAGGGCCTGGGGGCCACAGGGAGCTGGGCAGGGAGGGCAGAGCTCAGCCCTGCTCCCGGGTGAGGCTCAGTCCCTCCCTTCAGTGAGAAGGGGAACCTGCATCCGGTTCCAGCTGGGAAGCTGAGAGGCAACAATGGCCATAAACAAGTGGCAGGAGGCCAGCCCACAGCGGAAGCACCATGTCCCAGAGAAGAGAAGGGTTAGCTACACTTTCCCCCTGGCCCTCCAATCAAAGCACTCTGAGACCTTGAAAACATAAAGGGCCTTCCCAGTTCCATGCAGAAGGAATGGAGGGACAGCTCTGGAGAAAATCCTGTGCACAGTGTGGAGTCCAGGGATGGAACCTCCATGGCAGAGAGCTCCTACCTGGTACAGCCTGATGATGTGTGGGTGGCAAAGCATCTTCATGATCTGGACTTCTCTAAATATCTTCTTCAGGTTCTCTTCATCCAGCTGAGTCTTATCAATGATCTTTATTGCAACCTGGCAGAGGGGAAGCAGAAGAGGAGTTACTGACCCAGCTGCATTATCCACACAGCACCAGGGCTGACAAACCCCAGCAGGGGTGGGAATGGGGGGCAGTGTCAGGCTTCTAACAATTGAGGTATTTATTTATCTGTTTCAAGCCAGAAGTGCTCTGTAACACTACACTGATAGAGTTTAAACAAGTCTAAGTGCTCCCAGTCAGTCTCTTCAGTCCCAGGATTTTCCCTGCACCTCCCTGGTGCTGGCAGCTCCCAGCTCCTTTGGGCATGGACCAAGGGAGAACCACCAGACTCCAAAGGCAGAGACACTTCTGTGCCAAAAACCACCTGTCCTCAGGCCCACTGAGCACCCTGTTCCACCCACACACAGACAATAAGGAAGGGAATCCTTTCTGGAATGCCAGCATGAACAGGAGAGAAAAGGCAGAGTGAAACCTTGATGGAGAAAGCAGCTGAGTGAAAAAGCTGCTCTGCCTGGCAGAGGAACATCTGCCCTGCTGCTTCTAAATCAAATTTCAGCCTTAAGTATCTTCCTCCCCACCACGAAACGCCCCTGAGAGCGAGCAGCTCCAGGCTCGGGATCTGTGGGATGAATTACCATCCCCCAGCAGGTTTTCTGCTCGGAGATGGCTCTCCCTGGGAAAGAGGCACTTTTACAAATCTCCTGGTTGCTTTGCTGGAGAGCCTACTTTACACAAGTCCTGCCCAGGAAGGCTGCAGGATCATGCAAAGGCCTGGGGAAGGGCATGCAAAGCAGCACTGCCACAAAAACCACTGAGGAGGCACAGCCAGAAAGATCTGACACAGAAACGTTCAGCTTTTCCCAGACTCCAGAGCTCAGTGGGGACAAGGACAAGTGCTCTATGCACAGCAGTGTGCCAGGGCCATGGGCACAAACCCACAGGGACACACGACCCAAACATGTCCCTCTCCTAGTGCCAGCCCCAAGGGCAGCGCTGAGGGATGCTCTCACAGGCACACACACAACCAAACAAAAACAGCTTCAGATCCTTTAAGGGAATCTTTCTTTAAGGGAACAATCTGAAGCACATGAAAATTAAGCCCCATATTTTATGATCAAATCCCTGCCAGAGCAATAACCGCCCTGCATGTGAGCAGAGCCCAGCAGAATCCCGAAAAGGCACCCAAGCACAATAAGCTGTTTCTTTCATTTGAAACCTTTAATTCAGAGCACAGGAATGCTCCAGCCTTCCAAGTCACTGAGCATGCTTCCTACAGCAGGAGCGGGAGCTGAACGGCAGCCAGGTCTGGCACTGGGCGCTGGGAGCTGCTGGCAGGGAGGGCTGGGGCTGAGGTGAAACAGCAGCAGGGGCTGCCAGCCCTGGGGCTGTGATTAATGGGGTGCAGAGCCCCGGGGCTGTGATTGATGGGGTGCAGAGCCCCGGGAGCAGCCCGGCCGAGACCCGCGGGCTGCGCCCACAGAGCCCAGCACAGCGCCCGGGAACGGGCTGGGACAGCTGGGACAGCCAGGGGGGCACTGGGAAGAACTCCCCACATGCTTCCCACCCAAGGTTTTCCTGCAAGAACGGGCTCTTGTACAGCTTGAGCATAAATATACATAAAAGCCAAGAGACGCTTCCTCCCAGAGCAAAGCCAAGATGTCTACCCAGAGCCATGAGTCATTTTCGGGCCCAAAGACGTAAATGAAAATCCACAGATCTGGAGTGTTCCGAAGCTCCTTACTCATTCCCAGCTCTATATTTGCTCTAAGGAACTCTCATTTCCCAGCTTAATTATATGGCTCGAGCTGACACTCTCGGCCAAGTTCAAGTTATGTAGAGCATCTGATTGCACCCAGCTTAGTCAGTAAGGCCAGACACAACAGCAGTGAATTCCTCTGGTTTTCCCTGATAACCCGGGGCAGGGAGGACCAGGCTGCCACCTCCCCTGTCCCCTGTGACGCTGCAGGATTCACACATGGAGAGAGAAACTCCACACCCACAAGACACACAATACCTGGATGGGGAGCAAAGAAGGACAAACAGCACTCAGGAGATGTTCTTGAGAAGGATCTCACCTCGAGCTCAGCCAAGCAGCCCAAACCCAAAGCCACCCTCAGGAGTTATGCGGAGGAGAGACCTGAAGGGGTTTCTTCCAAGTGTTTTCATTCCACACAAATGCCTGCAGCTACTGATGCAACATGAAAGGCAAAAGTCTCCTGAAAAATCCTGGGGAAAGCACCTCGTGCTCCAGTTTCAGGAAGTGCAGAGCTTCCTCAGGAGCTGAGGGTGGGAGGAGGAAATCCCCTCTGTGCTGGGCAGGAGGACAGCAGGGAATTTCAGGGATGATGTTCCACCCGGGCTTCGCAGGGGAGTTGCAGCTGGTTTGTTCCAGAGCTTTGCTCTTTGGGTTCATTTGGAGAATTGCTGTTTTTCCAGAGGGAAGGACTGGTTTAAAGGTTTTCCAGAGCAGACCAGGTTGGTTTCTCCATTCCTGCATTGCCTAGCTGGCTGACATTCTCCCTTCCCTTGAAGGATGATTTGGGATTTCACAAAAAGGATTGGCTGAGGTTCTTGGGTTGCACCAGCCACCCTGACTCCATCTAAAGCTCAAGGGATGGCCACAATGAATTCAGCCCTTTATTTTATTATTTATTTATTTATTGGAGATGATAAATTGGAGAAAAACAACCAAACAAAAGACCTTTAGTATCTTTAAGGGAACAGCCTGGAGCACATGAAAACTAACCTTCATATTTTATGACAAAATCCTTGCCAGGGTGATAACTGCCTTGCCTCCAAATATATATGTATATGTTTATAAATTATTTATTATTTATGCAAAAAGAATCCATTTCAGGTAGTTAAAATAAAGCCCAAACCCCAAAATCAAGTGCATTCCCTCATGCTTATGAACACCACATAAAAAAGAGAGGAAGACTAAAACATTAAGTAAAGCACAAAATTCAGGCACAAGTAGAAGTGGAAGAAAACCATGATCTAAATTCTCAAACAATGAAATACTCTAAAAAAGGAGACTGAGAAATTAACTATTCTTTTATCAGAAGTTAATGAAGCTTACAGGCAGGAGGATAAATGCCAAGCCTGGAGCATGCATGCTGCTACCAATTAACAAAATGTTCCCGCCACTTGTAAACAGTTCATTTATTCCTTCTTGCATCCAAGTAAAACTTGCACTAGTAATTTGAGGAAGGAATTGTTATTTGGGAGAAGTGACAAGTTGCTAAAAACAATTCAGGGAGAGGAGGTCAGGTGTTCAAACTGACACCTGCAGGTCACTGTGGAGGCCCTGCTCTCTGAATCCAGGTAGTTTGTCCATTGTTTTCCCAGATTTTTCCTCTCCTGGTGCACCTCAGCCGAACACTGCCCTGTAATTCCTGTGATCCTAAAGCTGTGCTGAGTGTCTGTGCACAGCAGGGAAAACCCCTGTGGGGAGGAGTGGAAATTTCAACCACTGAACAGCAGAAGGGGCAGTGGGGAAGGAGGGACACCGAAGCTCTGGAAGGACAAAAGGAGCACACACTTATCCCTGATACCAGCACACCCCACTGCATCCCACGGGAGACAGGGGGGACAGCAGGCACGTGCTGGGCCAAGGCAGCAAGTTGGCTTCAGGGCACCCCAAAATGCTCAGAGGGGTGAGCTCCTGGGAGGAGCCCAGGCTGCTCCTCTGCCCTGGGCACCAACCACTTCCTCCAGCCCAGCACTTGACAATTCTTGCTCTCAAACTCACAGGATTCTCCTTAAGTTCCCCAAGTGTAACATAAACAACAGTATAAATTCCTATTTTGCTCTGAGATAGCAGATTTTCAAATCTGGCAGCCACCAGGGCTGAACATGCCAAGGTGAGGGGCTCTGAAAGGAGGCACAGGGCTTGGAGTAGGAGAGAGGAGAATATCAACTCGCAGGAGTTAAAATTTCTATGGACATTTTGTTTCTCAGCTGAGTGTGGACAATAATCCAGACAGACTTCCTTGAACCCCCAGTGCCCTGCCAAGAGGAAGGGCAAGGAGCTCTGGGTGCCCGGGCGGATGGGCAGGGAGAGGGCAGCCCTGTGCCCTGCACTGCCCCGGCTGCTTGGAAAGGCTCTGCGGGAGAAAGAAGTGGAAGCACAGCCTGTTTTCAGTGGAAAGGAGCCATGGGACACTGCTTCCTTTTATTTCTGTGCTGTGAACAAAGGAACAAGCCAGAGACCCTGGCCTGGGCTAAAATCTCCTCCTTCATGCCATGTATCTACTTGGATCTAATTACAATTCAATGATAAATAAAATTTCTTGCGCCAGTGATCATTCCATAAAGAAATCACCTTTTCCCTTTCAGTTCAGTTGTTTCTGCAGTGGCCTGAGTGAAAATCAGAAAACCCCAATTGTTCCAAAAGGAGTCCCTGTGCTCAGTCTGACTGGTGATCATTGTAAAAGTGTAATTATGGCAGTGGCATTCCTGTAAATCAGCACGGATCTCCTCCACGGAATGGGAGCCAACAGATGGCACCGGCAAACCGACTGCATTCAGAAAATCAACATGTTTATTTGGGAGCAAGACATTTCCTAGAACTGTCCCGGGGAGTCCTCCTGCTCCAGATTCCTCCTGGAGAATGTTCAGTAAACAGTCCCTGGGTGTCCCCTGCCTTGGACGGAGGTGTCCCTGCAGCTCTCCCATGTCACCCCAGGGCGCAGGGCAGACTGCAGCCACAGAGAGCTGGCACCAGAATGAACAAATAAACCTGGAGAGGGCTCATCCACCCCAATTCCTCCTACATCTGCAGCCAGCAAAGGAGCCCCCTCCTCTCTGCCCAGCCTCACTGGGCTGACAGCGTGAGCTGTCAGAGGGGCTGACAGGGAACGACTCTCCCCAGCTGCTCCTGCCTGCCACAAACACTCGGGGAGCTCGGGAACACGGCCTGTTTGGATTAAGCAGCTGCTGGAGGGGTAAAAAACACTCCTGTAAGCAAATACCGGAGCTGCACAGGGGAACTCCAGCAGCAGAGACCAGAATTGCAGCAGAGAAGGGCAAAAGCAGGGGGATGAGGAAGTACAAGCTGGAGATACGAGCATGAGCCACACACAGAGGCACCGGACGGGCATGGGGACACAAGGCTGGGATAAAACACAGCCTGAACCCCGGGCTGCTGCAGGTCCTGTCCCTTTCGGGAGCTGGGCTGGGTGGATGTCACTCCCCAGCAGTGCTGTGCCTCTGCAGGGACACTTGCATGGCAGAGGCACAGGTTTCTCAGGCAAGCTGTCAGCACAAGCCTGCTGGTGTGTCTGGGGTCACCAAAGTGAGCCCTCCCCATGCACACAGGCAATTTGTACGGGTTTTAGTCAGAAGAAAGCGCTTGACAAAAAGGAAGCACTGGCACTGCTGATTCCCAGATTTCTCCTGGCCAGCTCGTGGATAACACAGGGGCATCTCCTCCTCAGAATTAACAAACCAGCAGAACCTACCTAAGTCAAAGTGATACAGCAAATAAAACTAGGCCAGTCTGCAGCAACATCAGTGGCTTTTGGAGGTGGCACAGATGCAAATATTGGCAGCAACTGAAAGCAGGAAACTGTGGACGAAGATGTGCACAGAGAAGCTGCATTTGCTCAGGAAGGAAGTTCTCACCTTGTCCACATCCCTCTGCACAATCAATGCAGGGACTTGTGTCTTGCACAAGGTGAAGAAAATACTGATGGTGTTATGAGAAAAGTCAATACATCCAAATCCTCTTGGCTGGCTGTGGTGTTAATACCCAGCTTGTGTGAGCGCCGTGCTCTGCCTTGACCTTTCCTTGTCCCAGAGGGAACACAGCTGGAATTTCAGTGGCCAAAGCACAAACCCCACATTCACATCCACGCTCAGAGAACCAGCTACACCCAGGTAGAGAAAATTTCATCATTTCAGGGGATGTACAGCAGCTTACAAATATGACAGGACAGGAAGGTCACCTACAGAACCCCAAGGATCCCAGCCTTTATCTGTGCTGCATTCCTCCTTTCCCAGTCCTGGACTAACCCTATGCCAGCAGCTCCAACTTCTCTTTTGCAACAGAAGCCATCAAAAAGGTCCAAGAGGTGAGTGCCCCCCATGTGACACTTGCTGCTTCACAGCACAGCCTCAGTACCAGTTCAGTGGTGACTTAATCCCAATTGAAAACTCTTTCCCACTCTGGAGGCTGCAAGGGATGACAGGTAAATTCTGCCATGTTCAGACACAGCGAGGGACAACTGATGTCCTGCAAGCCACCAGAAAGCTTGGTCACATTGCTGGAGCTGTACCTGTCACACTCACCTGGATGCCAGGTCCCAAACCCTTCTCATTATTTCATCACCTGGGGCAGCAGCGGGAAACAACAGAGACCTGGGGTTACCTGCCCTGGCTGACAGACACTGCACCAGAGCACCTGAACAGCATCAAGGGCTTTGGGACTGCAGAGAAAGCACGGGAAAGGGAGCTGGAGATGCCAATTAGATAAACAAACCCTGCTGGTGCACGAAGAACCTCCTGCTGCAAAGGGAGAATCATCACCTCAGGCTCAAACACAGACCTGGGGAGAGGCCAAGCACAGGGACAGCCCACAGCACTCCACAGGCTGGGAAGAGCATTCCAGGATGTATGGAATTACACATATCCCCAAAAACCTGATGGCTGCTCAGCATCAGGCTGACCAAGACTCGAGAGGACCAAGCAGTGACTGAGCAGGTCAGCCATGCACAGCTTAAGCACAGGAATCCCTTAAGCTACACCAGATCTGCTTCTGGCCCTTATCCTTCTTAATGACAAGACTTCCAGAGCTTCTTAAAGTTCTGGTCAGACACTGAATCTCCTGGTCCCTGCAGTGCTGCCTCTTCTCCTGGGCTACAGGAAGAGGCTCCACGGGACTGAGCAGAAGGCAGAGCAAGTCTGAGCAGAGCAGTGCAGGTACCACACCTCACACCCCAAACACCGCCCGGGACAGCCACACCACTCCTGTCTGCCACAGCCCTCACTCCGTGTCTGCATTCCCACTGACCTCCCTGTCTGTTCATTCCACACTCTGGTACAGGAGAAAACCCCTCCAGCCCCAACAGCTTCAGCTGACATTTATGCCAGTAATTTGTTTTTAGTTCAGAAGCCTTGTAAAATTCCTGTAATGCTTTCCAGATGCAAGGCTGAGAATTTCACAGGAGTCAGAACGTGAATTAGAGGTGGTATGGAAAATTATTTATCCTGGTGAGGACGGACAAGTGACACCTACAGTGAGTCCTGCCACCCTGAAACACAGCCCATGTCCATCCACACAGAGCAGGCACCAAGAGCTGCCTGCCTGGGAGGTCAGTTCATCAAACCCCTCCACACCTGCACTAGAGATGCAGACTGTCTAAAAACGAGCAGTAAAAATCAGTTTATGCCAAAGGAAGAGAGGCTGAGGTAAAAGGCATGTTGTAAAAGCTCCTGCTTGTGGCATTAGCAGGGATTCTAGTGGGATGTAGCAGGGCAATGGTGAGGGGAAGGACTGAAGGCTGAGCCCTGAACACGCCTGTGCTGACAGTCTGCAGCTCTACCTCCATGGCTTCCATGCAAATTAAAAGCACTCTTGGCACTTACTACACAAAGACTGCACTTGATAATTAAAACCGGTTTTTAAATGCACTTAAACCAGTGCAGAAGCTCATGGAGGTGCATTTAAATCCATGCAAGCTGGTTAACTAACAAATCTGCTGTGAAAAAGCAGAGCCTGGTCACGTAAGCTCTGTTTGGCCAGGGAGGCTCAGATCCAGCCCCTGTGACAGCAGATGGGAACGCTGCAGTTCTGCTCAGGCCTGACTGACCCCTGCTTGAGCTACAGCTCGGCCTCCAGCCACCTGCAGGCAAGCAAAGCCAAGAGGTGAATCAAATTCTGGGAGGACACTTGCCCACCTTGGTCCCCTTCCAGTCCAGGTGGCCCGTTTGAACCACTTGCTTTAATTGCTCTCCCCTCAATACAGGCACTGCAGCCTAAACATCCCATGAGAACAGATTCAGTCCAGTTTACAGCATCTTGAGTACCCCTTTGTCAGTATTATTTCAGGAGATGTCAGCTGAACACTGCAGCTGACCTCCATGCAGGACTCTGCCTCCAAAGCTCTCCTGAGACTGCCACTGAATCATTTAAAGAATCCCAGAATCACTGAGGTTGGAAAAGCCCTCTGAGACCACTGAATTCAACCTGTGCCTGATCCCCACCTTGTCCCCAGCCCAGAGCACTGAGTGTCCCCTCCAGTCCCTCCTTGTGAACCTCCAGGGATTCCACCTCCTCCCTGGGCAGCCCTTCCAATACCTGTCAGGAATTTGTAGAGAATGAGGGGATCCCCCTGAGCCTCCTTTCCTCCAGGCTGAGTCCCCCCAGCTCCCTCAGCTGCTCCTCATGCCCTGCTCTCCAGCCTTGGAGAGAGTTGCTTAGCAGCAGAGTTTTGGAAATGTAGAAGAAATCCGTGACAGCAGGAGATGGATCAGGAATGCTGCTGTGGAACAGAGCCCCAGCAGAGACTGTCCTGAGAGCAGAGGGGCCACGAGACATGGACACGACCTGCCAGCCCTCATGGGAAAGGCCTGGCTCAAACAGCAAGACAGGGCTTTAAAAAGCTGCCAGGATATTACAGCAAGCAGGTTTTCAGAGTGTTATACAAAGTTCCCTGGATTGTCATTTTGCTCTAATTCAGTCGTGACCTAAAAATGCAAGTGACAGGGAAAAATAGTGCATTTCAGGTACAGAGTGTGCAGTTAGAGGCAGGTTTGAATTATTGGATTATAAAATAACAAAGCTCAGAAATAAGGAAATTTAGAAGCTGGTGTGCATGAAGTGATGTGCTGAGAACACACTGTACATTAGGGCTTGGGGTTTTTTAAGCGATGCTTATCCTGCAGTGAGCACTACCTGGACCAAGAGGTTTCCTGGGAGGAGAGGAAATCCCTCACCTCACTTGGGTGTAACAGGTATGGAGCACCAAGCACTGGTGCAGCACAAGTTCAGAGCAGCTAATTCTGATGACAGAAAATGCTATTTTTTAATGTCAAAACCAACACACGCAGCAGGAGCGCCCTTGGCTGGGCTCCCCGGCCTGCCGTGCTCCACAGAAATCCTCCTGCCATAAACTGCATCCTGGGAAAGCACCTGGCACTGCACCAGGATGTGCAGCACAGTCACATTTGGGCTGGAAAAGACCTCCAGGATCACCGAGTCCAACCTGTGCCCAATCCCTACCTTGTCACCCAGCCCAGATCACTGAGTGCCACATCCAGTCATTCCCTGGACGTCTCCAGGGATGGGGACTCCAAACCTGCCTGGGCAGCCCCTTCCAATACTAAACAATCCCTTCTGTGCAGAAATCCCTCCTGATGTCGAACCTGACCCTGCCCTGGCACAGCTTGGGGCTCTCAGGTCCTCTCATGCAGTTGCTGGTTGCCTGGGAGAAGCTGCCAGAGCCACAGGGAGCCTTTGCACCGGCTCCAGTTGATTTCCTGAGGCTCTGTAAGGGTTAAAGCCAAGGACTTCTGGAAGATATTAAGCACCAATGTCTTGGCTTCCCCTCTGCCAACAGCAACGAGCTCCAGAGGAATCTGTCATCCCAAATAACAATCCCTTTCACTCAGCCCGCAGCGCGCGTGGTGCCGGCTCCGTGCTGGGCTCCTGCCCCGGATCCTGCCCACATTCCAGGGGGACGCCGGGCTCTGCAGCGGTGCCGGCATGCACAGGAGCTGCAGCATGCACGGGAGCTGCAGCTGCATGCACTGGAGTGTTGGCATGCACGGGAGCTGCATCAGCATGCATGGGAGCTGCGGCATGCACGGGAGCTGTTGCAGCATGCACAGGAGCTGCAGCATGCATGTACATTGTGTGCAGCTGCATGCACTGGTGTAACAGCTCCTGGTTCAAGGAGAAGGCTGCAGGAGCGTTCAGTACCACACTGGGATCTCCACACAAAATCTGAAGTGACAGATCAGATGGAAGGAGTCACTGTCCTCCTCAAATGCCATCAGCCCATTTGGGAATATGGGATTCTGGGCTCTCAAACAGACTTGCACAGGTATTTTCCTAACCCTGTAAGTGTTGGGGCTTTTCTATACCAAAGTCAAACTAGCTGGATATTCAAAACAAACCAAAAGCAACAGCCACTCACTTGCAGAAAAGGAATTTTTTTTCCCAATATTTAAGATTTCAAATTCATCAAATGCCTTTTTTTCAGTATTTATGATTTCCATGTGCATCATCCTGCTGCTGGCAGAGACTGCAAACACTGCTCCCTTGCCAGCACCTGAGATCACAATTAGGAGGTGACACCATCACCTTTAGTTCTAGGATTATTCTCAAGGTGCCAATTGCATTAACACTGCGGGACCGGAGCCCGCTGAGCGGGAAGGGGCCGAGGTTTTGCCAGGGAAGTGAGGAGTGAAGCAGGATGCCAGAGCGAGATGATACACGGAGGAATTTTTAGACGCTGCGTTTGCAGCAGGAGCCTTTGTGCATTTGCCACGATCAGATGGCAGTTTCTATGGGAACAAACAAGCAGTGGCCCTGTCACAAGATGTCTTGTAGAGACACTGATGAAGGCTCCGAGTCTCAGGAAAGTTTCTCATGCTGCAGTGCAGCCTGGCTGAGACTCCAGCTCGGGTTATCAGCTCGGGAGGCAGAACTCTCAGGATACACCCGAAGTGTTCTCAGTCCAAACTCGGTGCAGTTGTTACACTCAGTTTTGAATCCAGCCTTTGTGTGCATATAAAGCTCTGGAAGGCTGCAGTTTGCCTCTCCTCCATCAATAATGATGTTTGTGCCACAAAACCCAGTCACTGGAGTCTGTGCTGGGCTCCAAAAGCAATAGAAATGATCAAACTAGTGAGACACTATTTTTTAGCTTCAAACATCAGAATTTTCATCAGTCACAAGACTCCAGCAGAAAGCAATTTTCTTCTCAAAACCACTGCTTCTATTTACCATCCCCACCCCTTAATTTAATTAAAAATCCTTCAATTAGCTGATTTAGGGAGGGTTAATGTTATTGTCAGGAAGACCGGTTCCCCTGGGCCTGAAAACAACTGTGGCTGCCTCCAGCCCCCGATTACACAGAACATTTTCAGACTCAAAGGTTCCCGAGTATAACCACCCCTCACTCCAGAACTGTTATGAAATGGAGTGGAAATTTTTAGAAAGAGAAGCCAAAAGTGAAACTGTGAGGAATGCAGGCTTCAACATATTAACCCTCAACAACCAAGATAAACCACATCCAAGCGATGTGGAGTCCCTTCCTCACCCTTATCTGCCCAGGCTTTGCAGGAGAGGCAGAGCAGATTGTGCCAACTTCAGTCCAGGATTTACCCCCAGTGAGGGGGGAGAAGCACTGGCTGCCCCCAGCCTCCCTCCCGCCCTCAGCAGAGTTCAGAACAGCACAAAGGAAGATGAAAGCAGCAGCTTAGGTCTGATCATAAAGTCTGGCTTAAAATAAACTGATGTTCTGCAGTGGTATTACCTGAGTGAAGGCAGAAATTCCCTCACTTTTAGCAAGGGGGAATCAGGGAATCTCACTGCAGCTTGCTGAGGACAAAATACCCTTGCAGCCACTTCCATTAAGACCTCCCAGTGATGTCAGAACACAGGAGCTGCCTCTTGGAACTTCAGGAAGTTTCTGCTCCCCCCCAAACCACAAAGATTTGCTTGAAATTTGAATTTGTTTCACAACAAAGCAAGCTTGACAGAAGAATCTCCCACAGCAGTAACAGCACGGACCAACTTGTTAAAGCATCACCTTTCACTTGGGCACGGAACGGAATTACAACACTAGAGAAGCCTACAAGACACTTCCAACAAGAGTATCTGATTTCCCTTATCAGCAGAAATGACTTAAACCCACAGATTACGCACTCAGGAGCTGCAAACCTCCTTCAAAGCCAAAGCATGACCCAGCCTGGCTCCCAGGGCCGCTCTCAGGGCACAGCACGGTGTGAGCAAAAGGGCACCCAGACCCTGCCCCGTGCCAGGGCTGCCAAAGGCTCCCCTGAGCCCGGCTCACACGCAGGGCAGTGCCCTGTGCCAGAGCCTGGGGGCTCCTCCATGGCACAGGATGGGCCTCGGGCTCGTGATTCACCTTCTGTGCAAGCTGCACTCCCAGGAGTGAGCTCAGGTCTGCACAGGGCAACCGGAGCGTCCCACTAATCACCCCAGAGCTCCCAAATGTCACACACGGCCATTAGCCCCAGGCTGGTGACAGCACAGGGCAAAGGGCCAAAGATCAAACAGCAATGGGCGTCACTCTGATCCCTGCTGCTCCATCTATGCAAACCAAACCTGTTCCTGGTGCCAGCGGGCAGCACCAAGGGCTCAGGTGCCCGAGACCTCGGAGGGGATCCTGCCCTGGGCACCAGCACAGCCCTCACGTGTGACAAGTAACCATGGCTGCCACCAGCTCTCCTCAAATAGGGGACAATGGAGTATTTTTGGAGCACAGACACTGCTATTTTGAAAGCACTTCAGAGCTGTAGTACCCAAATTCTAATTGTGGCTGCTGCTTTGCTTTGCCACCATAAATCCTGTTCCGAGGGAGTAAGACAGCAGCCAATACATGAGCGTAGGCATTGCACAACTGGGCTTCTACAGGCACTTGGTGTGAAGAATAATGTTCTTAAAAGATTTAATTTCTAGGGAATGTTTAAATACTGAAGAGTAAACACTGAGTCAGAGACATGCACTAAATACAGGTAAATGCAGCAGGGGCACGTGGAAGCAAAGCCACAGCCTGGAATTCTCTCAATGCCTCTCCTTGTACATGGGCAATTCAGGGCCCACAGAGGACAAAGCCTCTTTCATATGTGCTGAAACTGCAAGAAAACAAAAACCAAACAAATACAGCCAACCTACAGATCCGTTTGGGGGTCTTAAAGCAAGTCTGCAGCTCACAGCTTGGTGTGTCTGATTCTGGGGATTTGAGCTGTCCTGCACACAAAGCCCAGGTCAGGCAGTGAGAATTCCCAGCTCACGGGACCTCTGAGCAGCAGCAGCACAGAGGGGATGGGCCCCTGGCACTGCAAATGCCTGGGGAACTGCTGGGCATCTCCAGGAGTGCACCAGGGCCTCTGAGTAGCACTGCTCCCCTCCACACACACACACCAAGCTCAGAATACATCCCCTTTCCCTCATCACAGTATTTCATGCTTCTTCCAAGCAGCAGGTCAGGCCTGGCTGCACCAGGACACTGACCACACGTCTCCATTTGCTTTCACTAGAACAAAAATATTTACTTTCACAAGCACAAGCTGATGTGCTAATAAATCACTTATAGCCGAGACCTAACAGTCCAGTGAGAGCCATGGAACAGCAGAAGAACTTTGTATGAAGGTAACTCCAGTGCCAACAGCCACAAAACAGAGATGTTTTCCCTGTGCACACAGCCCATGGCACTTTCTGATCCCAGACTGCCCTTCCCAAAGTGCAGCAGCAGCAGCAGCAGCTCAGGCTGCCTGGCAGCATCCAGCAGAGGCAGGAGTGCAGCTCCCAGCACGTCACAGCTGCATTAACCCCTCACACAGGCAAAGGCACAGCTGGGCTCACAAAACCCCTGTGACCTCAGCAGCAGCACGGGGCAGTCCCAGGCAGGGCTTGTCCTGCCCAGAGCCTGCACACCCTGCCCCGCTCCGTGTCCCAACAAAGCACAAACCACTCTCAGCCAAGGGATTTTTTGCCTCCTCAGAAGGGAAAAGGGACCATAGATAGTTCTCTGCAAACTTGGCAGGCCATGTGGGAACTGATACAGCCAGGGTGGGCAAGCTAGAGCCAGGAGAACAATTTTGGCTCCCAATCTAGAAGCCTGAAAAATTGGAAGTGGCGCTCCATTTGTTTAAATTACCTTCTGAAACCATGCTCCATATGTGGGAATAAACAGTCACTCTGGTAGCCCTAAACACAACCAGGAGTAAATTGTTCCAAGATGCACATCTGCACTTACCAAAGATCAGACACAGGGGCTGCCAAGGCAGGGCTTCATTTCCCTTACAGGACTTTGTTTTCAGAACCTTTAACTGCAAATGGCAGCCCAGAAAGGTGCAGTGTATGGAACAGACCACCACCACCCCTGCCTCAGCAAATTGAGTCTCAGTCTGTCCTGCTGCCTTGGAATCACGGAATTGTTTAAGCTGGAAAAGCCCTTTAAGATCATTCCAATGACACTGCCAAGGCCACCACCAGCCCATGTCCCCAAGTGCAACATCTACATGGCTTTAGAACACCTCCAGAGATGGGAGTCCACCACTGCCCTGGGCAGCTGTTCCAGGCCTGGACAATGCTTTCAGTGAAGAAATTTTCCTTAATATCTAAATTTCCTTTGGAACAACTTGGGGTTTTTTCCTCTCCTGTCCCTGTTCCCTGGGAGCAGAGCCTGAGCCCCCACCTGGCTGCACTGTCCTCAGGGAGTCGTGCAGAGCCACAAGGTCCCTGCTGAGCCTCCTTTCTGAGCCTTGCCCACCCCTGGGGCTCCAGACCCTTCCCCAGCTCCATTGCCTTTCTCTGGATGTGCTCCAGCACCTCAGTGTCACTTAGAAAGCAGGTTTTTTGCTTTTCTGCACATCCACACAGAACCCCAATAAAATTCGCAGTCCAGATGCAGTGACTCCTATCATGAGGATGACAGAGTCCCATCCTGAGGGAGCTCCATCCCTGAGAACACAAAGCAGTGCAGGGCAGGTTTTCCACACACATTTTTTTACTGGAGCTTGAGAGCTTCAAGGGCCTCTGTACAGTCAGGGGGCTGCAGGCAGCAGCTGATACTGTACAGCTATCGGGTGACCTGCCCAGGAAAAGAAGCTGCCTGCCTTCTAAACCTGGACTATCACAAGACCACGGCACAAATGTCAGGATGGCAGCCCCGCTCGCACCCAGCCCTGCAGCCAAACACAGAGTGTGCCCCACGACCTGCAAGGGATGAGGCACAGACCTCCTGCATTGAGCCTTCATTTGCAATTCTGCTTTTTGGGGGCATGCATATTGGTCAGGGCACATCTAGAGTGCATCTGGAGCACAAGTTTGATTTAACAACTGACTGAGCAGTCCTGGGCAAGGGATTTATTGCAGCTGTACAAGAAAGCACAGAAAAGTGCAGCAATCCAAAACACTGCCTTGATTATTCACACTTGATATCAGCATCTACCCAAACTATCTCCTTGCTTTCGTGTCCAGGGAAGGGACAGAGCTGGGAAGGGTCTGGAGTCCCAGGAGGGGCTGAGGGAGCTGGGAAGGGGCTCAGCCTGGAGAAAAGGAGGCTCAGGGGGGACCCTGTGGCTCTGCACAGCTCCTGACAGGAGGGGACAGCCAGGGGGTGTCGGGCTCTGCTGCCAGGGAACAGGGACAGGAGGAGAGGGAATGACCCCAGGCTGGGCCAGGGCAGACTCAGGGTGGGCACAGCAGGAATTTCCCCATGGAAAGGGGGGGTCAGGAATTGGAACTGCCCAGGGAGGTTTGGAGTGCCCATCCCTGGAGGTGTCCAAGGAAGGACTGGATGTGGCACTCGGGGCTCTGGGCTGGGGACAAGGTGGGCACAGATGGGACTCGATGGTCCTGGAGGGCTTTTCCAGCCTCAGTGATCCTGGGATTCTGTGAAATTTTGAGCACTCGGCTTTAGGGAGCTGATTGACACCTTAACTGCATTCTTCCCCTCTTAAGCATTTTTAACCATATAAGACACCTGCAACAGCTGAAACATCAAAGAAAATGGTGATGTTACAGGAAAAAAAAAAGATGTTAGGGCTGGATAAAGGTTCCCGAGCAGCAAGCCCTGCATGGGGCTGCAGAGCCATCCACGAGGGCTGAGCACATACTGAACCAATTACACAGGAGCCTCCCAAGACCCACACAACCTCGGGAGCTATCACATTATAGATCCTTATGTAAGGCACAGTGACGTAAATCCAGGCTCCCCTGACACACGGAGGGTGCGAGATGAGCGAGCCTGCAGGAATCTCGGATCATATTTCCCATCTCCCCTATTCATTCATTTCTATCATCTGCCATGACCTTGCTCTCCAGGGACATATATCACCAGAAGGAGATAAATGAGATTTCTATTAATTTGAACAATAGCAGCAAGAAACTAAAGGCGCTGTCTCACCAGGCTGATTAGTATTTTTTCCCTCTTCAAATGCAGATGGAAACAAAGGCTTATTTACCAACTGCAGTACTGGCTACACTAACTGATGGCTCTCTCAGTGCCAGCAACCAGATCAGCTTATTTCAGTTCAATACCAGCACCAGGATGCAGGAAGACATCAGCCACGGGAGAGAGGAGATCCTGCATGCCCCAGGATTGCTTTTTACTTTGTTCAGAGCGTGTGAGGAATGCTCAGGCCAGGGCTGCTCTCCACAGCCTGCATGGGACATGCACAGCCTTGCTCCTACTCCAGCCCAGCTGGGTGAGGGGTGCTGCTCCCCAAACCACAGCATGAGCTGTCCCTTCTCCAGGAAAATCACTCCCAACAGGGCATCTGCCCTGGGTGTCTGCCCCGTGCAGCTACAGCTGCTGTGCTAAGCTGGGGAAGTGAGGAGAGGGGAGAGCTGAGTGGAGCCAGCACAGCCAGAGGTTTGTGTGGTGCAGGAGAACTTTTGTCTCTGCAGCAACGAGCTCTGTCGTGTTAGCCTGACTTTCTATGATTCAGGTACAAAATGAAAATGAGTTTCTATTCTAGCACTTACCAAAAATCCCATAAATGGAACAGCTGCCTCAGGAAAAACAAGAAATGTTTCTCTGGTCCCAGAATGTGGTAGAGTCTGAGACAATAAATGTGATATCTGAGATAACTATAATGGTCCAGGACCAATATGTGCACCTTGTGAAGAGCCCACAGGGCTGCTGGGGAGCAAGTCACTGCCACAAGGCTTCACAAAAACATATTTCCTACAAGCCACAGCTTCTATGCACCACATTCCTCTGCTCATTCCCAGACACAACTGGCAGGCTGCGAGGTCAGACTATGAAATGCTATAAAGTCATTGCTGCACCCTCAGATCACAGCCCATGTATCCCGGGGAGCTGCTAAAGACAGGGCCATCACTGCAGCACCATTAACACCTTGGAAATGCTCAGAATTCAAAAGTCACATTAAGAGGAGAGAAGTGTTTAAATGATAATTTCATGCCCTAACACAGGTGAATACATCAGGGCCAGCTCACAGGGGTGGTGTAGCCAAACAAGGCCACAGAGGTGACCAAAGGCAGGGGACATCAAGGTACTGAATGTCACCAGGAGAGCAGGACACGAGGTCACTGCACACACAACATCCCAGTGGTTCCCAGTCCACAACTCCCCATGGGCACAGGGCATTCCAGCACTGCCCAGTTGAAACCCTTCCCAGCTTCCTGCTCAGGAACAGCTCGTCCAGGACTGCAGCTCAGCAGCACCCAGACAAACAGCCCTGGAAAGCAGCCTGGGAGTGGGTGCAGTGCTCCAGGAGGAGCAGGACAGGCAAGAGCTCTGAGATAAGGTGTACACCGAGGGCAGTTTCACAACAACCAAGAAAAAAATCAGCCCCACATCAGCAAGTCTTGAGGAACAGCCCGGAATTATCTCCCTGCAAACCTTCTGGGATGCACTCATCTGCACAGCCGTACCACAGGCACCAGGCTGGGATTCTGGCAGCTGTGAGGCTGGGCTGTGCTGCTCACACACAGCATGTGCTGCTCACAGAACACGCCTCACTCTGGGCAGCAGCTCTGCAGCTCTCCCAGGAGCAGCTATCGAGGGATGGAACCAGGAGTGACTGCAGCGATGGCACCCCAGCACAGACGGGCACAGAGCCCCAAGCTCAGTCCCACAGCTCAGTGCCAAACTGGTCTGAAAGCCCCAACAGAGCTGCAGAACAGCTGTGGAGGCAGAAGGAGCAGCAGCACAGCACCTGAGCAGGTGAGGATCAACCTGTTCCCACCCCCAGCCTCTGCCTGTGCTCTGCTGTCCTTCCCCCTCCTTTCACCAGTCCTGCTCTCCGAGGGGAAGCTGTCGAGCTGAGGGTAAACAGCTCCACTCAGTCCCTCTGGGGAAAAAAAAAGAAAAAAAGCTTTTCAACGTCACTGAAATGGAATGTGAGGGAACCAAGCACACTTGTAGGGGGAGAGAAAGGACAGCCTCCCATCCAGCCTGTGTGTACACAGCACTGGGCTGGGGAAGGCACACGTGGAGCACCCAACAGTGCACCCCAGCTAAAGATCCCTTCTGCTCTGAGGGTCTGAGGAGATATTTTGGTTCGTAGAAAAGTTTTGTTAATGCAATGAATCATTTGATAGGAATGTACAGTCATCCAATGCAATGGAAAATGTAGAGATTGGAGTGCTCGATGTACGCATGCAGAATGAAAGGTTAGGGTAACACCTCTCCAAAGGCATTACTCATCCCTGCCTCGGCTGCACATCCCTGCAGAGGTGTGCAAGGAGGAGGATGAGCAGCATCTGGAACTTATCAGCTGCAGTACAAAACCACCAGGTAAGAGCCAGAAAAAGCAGAAAGCAAGACCTAACCCACCCCTGAAGTGGAGTCTTTGTGCAGCAGGGCCACCTCCTCAGCACTGCAGCTCTGAGTGGGTGACAGGAGCTCTTCCCCACTCTCATGGTATCTCAAGACATTCATGGAATGGTGGGACCTGCCCTTCCACAAGCATTATGAGCAATTCCCTGTCTCAAAGAGCTGACAGGGTTTGCTGAAGCACTGTAGCCATTTACCTCAGGAGAAAGAAGAGAAGAATGCAAGTCTTGGTGGAAACCAGCAGGAAGCCTGCATTGCACACAGGCTTTCCTGGGCTCCTAAAGCTGCACTCCAAAAGAGCATCCAGCCACAGATCAGAGTGTCTGCAGTGGCTGCATAAGGACAATTATTTACAGAGATGAAGCACCCCAGCAGTTCTAAATACAGCCCATTCTTCACCAGCTAGGGTTTATTTACAAGGCCATGACATGCTGTGATGTAAGAGGTAACAGCACACAAGCAGATGACTCCCTCACACAGCCCCTTCCGCTGGAAGCCTGGGAGACAGGCAGTGCATTCACCCCAACAGGAGGGAAGCTGGAATCTCTCCCATGCCACACACCCTCCCCAAACCCCTCCTCAACTGCACTCAGCTCTGCTGAGCAGTAACGCAAGGAAAAGAGCATATGGATAGATGCAAAGCTATTCTGAATCACTGCTGGCTGCCAGCAGACATATTGCTGTCATTAGCCTCTAGCTCCGTCGCAAGATTTGTTTCTGAAAAGTCTTTGAGCCAACAGATTATATAAAGCTCAGACCCTTCCTCTTCCACACGAGCTGATAGTCTCCTCACAGGGTGACTGGTGTTTGTGAGGAAAACACTCATCCCTGCACACACGAGGATGACGCAGCTAATCAAAACAACTTCCCTGGCCAACAGGCAGCGAGCTGCAGCCAGAGCTGTGCTTATAATACCCAATGACAGGAGAATGGAACAGAATCCCACAATGGGACTGGGTTTGGGTCGGAAAGGACCTTAAATACCATCCAGTTCCCCTCCCCTGCCATGGGCAGGGGCACCTTCCTCTATCCCAGGCTGCTCCAAGACCCGTCCAAGCTGGCCTTGGACACTTCCAGGGATGGGGCAGTCACAGTTTCTCTGAGCAACCTGTGCAAGACCTCACCACCCTTCCAGCTCCTGCAAGGTCCTTGTGAGGTCTCCACACAACCTTCTCCTCTCCAGGCTGAACAGCCCCAGCTGAGCCTGTCCCTGTAGGGGAGGTACTTTTATCAACTCATGGCCTCCTCAGGACCTGCTCCAGCAGCTCCCTGTCCTGCTTACACTGGAGACCCCAGAGCTGTGTGAGGACTCCAGGTGGGGACTCACGAGAGAGAGGAACAGCATCCCCTCCCCAGTCCTGCTGCCCACTCCACTGGATGTGTCCCCTTGGCTTTCTGGGCTGTGAGTGCTCACTGCCAGCCCACGGTGAATTCTATCATTCATATTGATCCTGTAGGAAAAATCGACACGGATCAGAGCTTATTTACCCCAAACCCTGGAGCAGGGAATGGTGACCCTCTCCTGGCACCAGGGTCACACCATTCCCTGCCCCAGCACCTTCCCAGCTGTGCTGCCTGACCTGGCAGCCCCACGGAATGGGCTCATTAACTCACGAGCACTTGGAAATAACTGCAGGTTACTGCCCAGGGTTCTCTGTATCTTTTATCTAAACAAAATGCTACAGGACCGGGCTTGTTTGGTGCAACAACGCCCTTGTAGCTTCTACTCCTGCTAGCAACTGAGCAGTTAGTTCTGTACACCTCACCTGGCTACCTTTTGCCACCTTTTACAAACCAAGGCCTGAAAAAATTAAAAAATATGTTCTGTGTTCTGAGCTGTGAAGCGAAGACACTCCTTTTGGTTTCTTTAGTAATACATAGCAGGATTGCCCCCCACCAGATTCTGATAAACTCCTTGTGGTTTAAACTTTACTGGAAATCAGGCTTCCTACCTTGCTAGTTCTCCATATTACTCTCTCTCATTAAGCAATTTAGATACTCAAGCAGTAAATCAGAAGTGAAAGGAAGGTTGTTAATCACCAGATCTAAACAACACTGGTTTTCATCACCTCGTAACTCCTGATAACCACCATCTCCCGGTCCAAGCTGTCTCACACTGCATTATCTCCACACCTTCAGGTGTCTGAAGGAGGTCAAATAAACACACTTTAGTTTCCTTAGAGAAGACTGCTAGTACTCCTGTGGCTGGTTAATGCTTGCAGTGGGACGAGGCCTATTGTTCCTCTAAGTTCAGCTGTAAACAACCACAGTCCCTAAAACAGGTCCTAGAACCAGTCTCAAACAGACAAGGTGAGTGCAGAAGCCCCAGTGGTGCTGAGGCACAGTCAGCAGCCCAGCACAGCCAGTTACCCTCAGTAACTCCCTGCTGCTGGGTACGTGCCTCATCCAGCAGGGCTCAACACAAAATACATAAACAGTCCCTGGAGCACAGATGGAAGCTGATCCTATCCCCTCCCAGGGGAGTTCCCTCATCACTAGGCTACAAAATCATGTTCCCTCTTGCTTTCAGCCCTTTGATGATACAAATCTTACGTTCCTTCCTACACAGCCCTGGTTTCAACATGAGAGCCAGAGCCTCTCCTCCCTCCTCAACCGGTAGCTTGAGGATTTGGGCACTCTCAGAACTGGAGTCAGGGTTGCCCCAAGGCTGAGGAGATGCCTCACCTGGTATCACACTAAGTGCCCTTTCCCAGCTCCTTTCACTCACCCACAGGGTACAGTGCTCATCTGCCACTGCAGAAGACCACAGAAGCACTGACCTTCCCTGCCCATGGATTTGCTCTTCCCATGAGAGCAGGATGCTGAAGGTCAAATTCTTGAAGAGCAGAAGTCATTCAGGTTTTCTCCTCACAGCAAACTGCACCTGTACAACAGCATTTTGCCACAGGATTTTTTCAGGACTCCCACCCTGACTGCTCATGACTCTCCTGTACATCTGGTACTAACACAGCCCCTCCTACACCTGCCTGGCCAGGCCCAGGGTGTGCAGAAGGGAGCAGGTGAGCTGAAGCCTCTCCTCATCCTCCCCTGCCTGGCTGCACAGCTCAGTCCAGTGTCCCGTGAAGGAGCACAGGGAATCCCCACTCCAGGTATGAGTGAAGTGCAGGCAGTCCATGTGCTTCAGGTCACAGAAGCAGTGGATCTTGTAGCTTGAATTATGCTTAAAAAAATCCAATTGAAATTCAAGCTCTATCACAGCCTCGCACTGCAGCTTCGCAGAGTCCTCCAGCCGTTTGTTCTCTCCAGGGAAGACAGATAGGTTGCCAACCAAGACTGCACTGTTGGATTAGCCAATGTTTATGAAGTGCTTTAAAGATTAGAAGTGTCACCTATGTGCTAAATATTTCTCTGGCACTATCAGCTCGAACAGCACCCGGGTATCTTGTATCTCCTGCTGCTGATCTTGAGCTGGTTGCCGAAGGCGTCACTCAACCTGACTCCCAACCACTGCGCCTGGCACTAATTCCAGGGGCGGTTTGAGACACATGGCAGCAGAGGACAGCATCAAGGAACCACTTAAACCCTAACTTCTGAAAACTACTAGCAGAGTAATGACAGTAATATCACCAGGAGAGGCTTAGGGATTTATGTTTTTACAGCATTCTCATAGGTGTGTGTGAGATGAACACCCTGGCGTGAAGCCCAACGTGCGGAGAGAGGAACTCGCCCGCTCACCCAGATGGAACTGGCTGGGCCATGGCATGAAGAGGCACTTTGTACCCATCAGCTTGATAGGAGATAAATGGATCCCAACCCCTTCACTTCCCCCAAAGCTCCTGGCAATACTCTTGCAGTACCTGGACTAAGAAACTGAGCAGTGAGCCCGAGCACACGGGACAGCAGCACCGCCCTGCTCAGGCCCTCTGTGCTGTACACACAGACCAAACTGGACACACCTTTTGTTACCCAGATCCCTCCATCCTGAGAGGACTTACACCACACATAGACCCAGAAATATCCAAAATACAGAGCTCAGCCTTCCCCACAGCCTGGGGGTTTCACCAACAGCAGCAGAATCCAACAACTATTATCAAGCAGTTGAAAAATGAAACATTCAATTCCAAGAGTTTACTCTGCACTGGAGAGAGAGAAAAACAAAGCTGGAAATCCCTCACTTTATAAACAACAGCTCCTCTGAAAGCACTGTCAATAGGAAGTTGTTGCTCTAAACTGTGTACACATTTGGCTCACACTTTGCCAACAATGAGGAAAATGAACTCCACGGAAGGATTCCCACACTGGGAGCTCAGTGTTGCCACCCGAAATGGATGTGCCGGGGCCAGAGAGCAGGACCGTGCCAGCAGGAGCTGATTTGTGCCTTTGTGTGGGGCACAGCTCTCTTCCTGGCCTTTGGGAGGGCATTTCGGGGAGGAATCCCTCCAAAGGTGACAAGGTAGGAGCATGGCAGGAGGCAGAGCACAGCTGAGCTGACAGCACTTTTCTCACACAGCTTTAATGGTTCCTGTGTGACAGCAGGAGCGGAGCCCCAGGCAGGAGCCTGCCGAGGTGCCCTGCTCGGATAACCCCGGCCAGGTGTAGTGCACATGGGCTGGGCTGTGCAGGTTGTTGTGGCTGACAGCTGCCTCCAACCTGAGGTGACTCACTCAAGTCACACATCATAAACACTTCTTACTCCAGCCCTGAATTAGGAGCACAGGGCTGAGAACTCAAACAAAGCTCCTGTGACACATGCCATTCCTGCAGAGCCGCTGCAGCCTCTCCTCAAACCAAAGGATCAAAGCAGAGGACTGGAATTGCTGTTCAAGATTTTCAAACTCATTTAAGATAAGAAAAAAAAGCCTAGCAAAACCAAAAAAGCTATCTTAATCACCATTTTAATTGGGAGTTGATACTCCTACTCTAACAAAACCACTGGAGCATCCATCCTAGCACTGAATCCCAAGGCTTGGATGCACGGCAGAGGTTTTCAGCAGCGAGGGGCAGGAGGCACCAGGGCAGACTGTGCAAAGCAGCCTTTGTTCTGGGACCTGGCGAGGCCCAAAGCTCTGCTCCCTCGGGGGCGATAGGATCTGACCCCGGAGCACAGGAAACAAGCTTTGTTCCAGCTGCAGGGAAGGCGGTGCCACCACAGGCACTGCCGAGGTTGGGACTTTGGGAGCTGCAGGTGGGAAAACGAGAAGAGTTCTGCTGCTCAGCCCAGCAGAGCAGCCGGGTGCCTGTGCAGAGCTGCTCCTGTTTGGACAAGCACGTTTGCTCTGGTGACTATTTGAATGATGACTCACTCCAACAAGCCAGGGCACCCTACCACACACAGCCCTAAGTGCTGACTTGGGGCTTGGGATGTAAATCCGGCAGGAAGCAGCTTCCTGACCAGGGCCACCCAGGCCTGGTCACTGCTGTCATTACCTCCTCCAGTTGCAGTCCCAGCCTGGATGACAAATCCAAAGAGAAGACAACAAGAACAAGAAATTTGTATAAAATCTCCTTGCTCTTAGAGCACTTCTAAAGTTGCTTTTCTTTGCTTTTAATATTCATGCTCTGCAAAACTGACAGCCCAATTGTGAGCTCCTTCTGTGCCTCCAAGGGACTCGGGGCAGGTGGGTGCTGGGTGCCTGCCCAGAACCCTGTCCCTGTCCCAGGAATGCTGCCCAGCACCCCACCCCTGGCTTGGAGGCCAGCCTGTGGCCACCCCGCTGGTGGCACTCCTCCAGCCACTTCCACTTTTGTCTCCTCAAGCATGTGAGAGTCACAACCCGTGACGAGCCAGGCAGTAATTGCCGGATCGATTACGACGTTGCTCCGGCCGGAGCAACGCCTGTAACTGTAAACCATAAACCTTTTAATATCCCGCTCAATTATGAGGAAAACAACTCCTGAGCAGCAGCACGGCGGGAGCATCATTCAGGGCCCACTGCTGAGCCAAACCACACTGAGAGACACTGTCAGGGGCTCGGAGCACACACAGCCCTCCCACGTGTCACTGGCAATGTCCATGCTCTCAACCCTTTTTGTGCTGACCTCACCAAAGGGCTGAAGATGCTGGAGCACATGGAATGAGAAGACAGACAAGCAAACTGATGGTGTGCCATCAGAACGTGACTTAGTGCTCGTGCAGCCTCGGGGCTGCTCACAAATCCAAGAGAAGGAGCTGAGGAATTAAGCAACTATGTCTGGGCACTGTCACACAAGGCAGACTTACAACCTCTGTTATTTACAAACAATTTCAGGGAAAGGGAAACAATCTGAGTGACTGTGTGGCATTTACAAAACATTCCCATCCACAGCAAAAAGCCCAGAGTCGTAGAGAACCCCGGGACAGAAGGGATACATGAAGTCCAAATCCTGGCCCTGTATGGGACAGTCACAAGAATCCCACTGCATGCCTGAGGGCGCTATCCAAACACTCCTTGAGCTCCTGCAGCCTTGGGGCTGTGGGCACGTCCCAGGTCAGGTGCTTTGGTGACACAAGAATGAGATCACTGGAGCACACTTCTAATCCCCGACTCCAGATCCTGACGTTGGTTACCTCCCAGCCCTTTCCCCAGGAAAAGAGGCAGGTTTGGAGACACAGCCTGCAGAAGGCTCCCACCTTGCTCTGTGCAGACCTGACCCGCTTTTGTCTCGCTGTGCTGTGAGCCAGCCGGGCTTTGTTGCCATGGTGAAAGCTCTGACACGTTCGGTTTTCCCACTAATTTCCTGCTGCACTCAAGCGATTGCTGCTCTGCACCTCCCTGCCATGGCACAGCAACAAGGAACCCCAACACCCCCAGGAACAGGGAACAGATCCAGCCACGGGCTGGTCACTGCCAGCAGCACTTCAGTTACACCTCCTAAATACCCTAAACCCATCTGCCTTTAAAGCCTTACAAAAGTTCAAGGCATTTGAGCATCACTCAGAAAGGAACTAGACAATTCAGTGATCTCATTATTATGGGCTGTATCCCACCTTACCTTAGAAGAAGGTGGTGCATTTCAAATCCCAGACTGCAGTCACCAAACCACCACATTTTCCTTCGGGTTCACGTGAAGGGACCGAGTTCATTCCCAACTGTGCCAATGGTAAGTGAAAACAAGGATCCAGTTGTGTCTGTAGAACCAAACTGGGACCAGCAGCACACACACATGAGGAAAAGCAGAGACGAAGGCCCCCACTGTCAGCTGATGACTCAGAAACTGCACAAGCGCCCACTGAGTGGGAAAATACCTATAGTCAGCCTTCACTTGTCATTTTACTGTGTAATGGGAGTCTCAGCTTGGATGAAAAACACATGAATATTTTGTTCTGACTAAGCACAGGTTTCCCCGTGTACCTCAGCTCTGCCAGGGCAGTGGGCACACGACACCCACGCTGCAGCAAGGGGGAGGGAGCGACCGTGATTTCCTTCTCCACCAGCTCTGCACTTTCTTTCTAACATAAACCAGCTGAATTGACCGGCAGAAAGGAAAAGTCTTTGGATTTTTTTTTTAATCTTACACTTCTCAGAGCAGCTCAGGGAAAAAACAGCCTCTGTGGAAGCCAAGTATTAAAATCCTTGTACAGAGAATGAATCAGAATGATTTTTAGTGGTTTCCAACGAGATTGTGCTTGAAAACAAACAGTTGCTGTCCAACTGACAACCCCCTCACTGTGTCAGAGATGGGAGAACATAGATGGGCTTTGTAGAGCTGAGAACATGCTCCTTCATGGCTGCTGGGGAGCAGCTCGATCTCATTAACGGCACATCTACATGTGCAAAGAAACAGAGCACAAGCTAAGCTGTGTCATAATCAGTTTGCTGGGGGAGTCCTCGGACCTCCAAAACTGCTGAGAGCAGCCCCAGCTGCCCCGGCCTCGGGCTGCGGAGGACACCGGGGCTCCAGCAGGAGCTTCCCGCAAGGAGCTCCATTGTCTGCACCTGGGAACGAGCAGATCTCCCGTACATCACCCAGCACAGACACGATCCTTTCCGTGTCCGAGGCAGGGAGGGCCGGGACAGCTCCCGGCAGCGGCGGGGCTCGGCGGGAGCCGGGAGAGCCGCGCAGGCTGCCCGGAGCCCGTCAGCGGCACTCCAGCCAGGCTGATAACCTTGACAGAGCCACTTGCGAGATTACAGCCCAAGGATTTCCTACAAGCACATCTAGAGAGGAAGGACTAAGTACCAAGACTAATACTTTTCATCTTTGCTTGCTGCCAGTGCTGTGAGCTTAAACGAAAATTTGGGGCACACAGAGACATGATCACACTGTCACAGTGACTGACAAAAGCAAACCCTTTCCTGAAGCACTAATTATTTCAGCTGAAAGGGGCACAGACAAACATCTTTAAGAATTTAGATATACATGTGACAAGAGGCATTTTTCCCCCTAATTCCTTCACTGGCACAGTCTGCAGACTGTATCACAGCAGATCTAACTGGCTCTGCCTACCTGGCAAGGGTACCCTGAGCATCAGCTCCGCTCCGGACTCCTGAGAGCCCGCAGGAGCAGCACGACACCTGAACAGACCGTGTCCTTCCACTCCACACACAGGAACCAGCTCCAATTAGGCTCAGTGCTGCAATTCAGCTGTTATCTGATCACACTTCACACACAATGACACACGGCTCGTAAACCTACTCCTTCCATTAGGAACACTTCATGTTGCGAAATGCCACAATTAGTTTTTTAGGCATTAGCTTCAATGCAGCTGCCTTCGCCTAACAGCCAGAAGCCTCAGGGCTCCAAAGAGACTGTCCCGTGAGAGGGGCCAGAAACACACCTGGAAGTACCTGATCAGCCTGAACACAGGCAAAAAATTCAGAAACGCTTCAAGTTACATGACAGCAGATCCCAGAGCCTTGTGCCCAGAGTGTGACAGCCATGGGTCTGTCACACACCCACCCCTGCTATCCTCTGTACACATTCCAAAGGTATTCCTGCAATTAACACCCTCTGCATGGACAGAGGTTACGCAGGAAAAGGCACAGCTGAAAGCCCAAGACAGCCAGAGAGCCAGGACAAGCTGAGCTTGACTTGTGTAGGTAAGGAAAAACCTGGAAAAAATGTGTCTTCCCTTCTGCTGCAAAATCCACTCACACTTTCCCAGCCTCGAAAACACCTCACTGCATCCCTCTCATTCAGAACTCCTTCCAACAGGACCAACCACATTTTAAAAGTTATTGGAAGAAGACAAGAAACATCCATCTGCTTGCTGAAAGGCAGCAGACGCACACAGCCTCCAAATCCAGACTTTAATTGAAACACTTTAATCTGCTGCCGCGGCCCCGCATTCTCAGTATTCCCAGTAGTGCCGAGGCGTGTGCTCAGCTAATGGAGCCCTGACAGTCGTCCTGGGCCTGGCTCCCTGACAAACCACGCTGGCCTGCAGCTCCAGGCCCGCAGTCGCACGCTGATACCCCACAGACTCCCTTTCTTCTAAACCATCTCCCAAACGTACTGCAATTAATGTCCTGTAACTGCAGCCCATGCTTGAAGGAGATGAAGGCAGAGCCAAACCGTACAGGAGCGTGGCAAACGTGGAGGAGATCCCCAACTACAATGGCAACACCCAGCTGGGCAGTCAGGAACAGCCACCTCCTGCATTGCAACACCAGCGCTCAGGCCAGTCCCTGCATCATCTGCAAATCAAGGTGGGAACTCAACACACGCAGGTCACTCCTGTCAGCCCCAGCCAAGGCAGGATCTGGGAACCTGATTAGCTCCCACTCCAGTCCCTGGGAAGCCAGGGCCAGTTTCTCTGCGTGGCTCAGCTGACCTGCTGCAGGCTGTGCTGAATCACCCTCTGGACAAGCTGACCCCATCCCAGGCCAGGGGAAGCACAGCCCGCCCTGCTGCACCCTGCACTGTGCCAGAGCACGGCTGCCTTCTGCATCTGCACCCCCACCTCGCTCCTGCAGACAGGTTCTCAGGAACTGCAAATCCCACAGGGAGCTTTCCCAGTGCTGCATTCTCCTCTGACAGCCGTCACAAACCCTGCACACACTGCAGCTGAGGGGCACGAGCCAATACTCATATTTATACCTTCATTTCAAACCTTCTGTGGCCAAAGTGCTTCCAAGAGCATCTGCACTCCTGCCACCACCAAGTTACAGCCACCAAGTGCAGGCCAAGCCCAGCTCCAGGATAAAGGTGCACATCTCACACAGAGATGCTGCAGCCTCTCCCCACACACCTGCACTGCACACGGACCAGCTCCTTCCTACAGCTCGTCCATCTGCAGCTGCCCTGGCTGGAAATTGTCCCAAATACTGATGCAGAGAATAAACCAGAAGCATCAGCAACATTTCTCTGGGATCAGACCACGTGCTCTGAAGGAGCCAATGCTCCAAGGTAACACCTGGCCAGGTCTGACAGGCTCCAGTGAGGTGCAGCCCTGCTTCTGCTGCTGTGCTGTCCCAGGATCTCCTGCCCATCCTCTGACGTGCAGAGCAGAGCTCAGCTCGGCTCCCCCCACACACACGGGGCTATTTTTGAGCTCAACGTGTCAGTTCCACTGGCTGTGGGAGTTTGTTTGTGTGGGATAGCATGATTCGACTACTTTGAATCTTGGCTGAAGCCACATAATTCCCTTTTCATGGAACCCTTTTGACGGCCATTTAGCAGAGAGGGCGAGGTTTAGTCTCTCAACTAGAGAGACTTGGGGTCAGAATTGCTAGAAAAAGGCACATAATGACTAATAATGAATCAGCCTTCGGTGGTTTCTTCATTTAAGTGTTAACACAGCATATTAAACCCCTGGCCTGGGATCAACAGAAAGGCCCTGAATGCATTAAATGAGTACAATGCCTTAACTAGAGAATCTCCAAATTGCTCTATTTAAACCTGTGCAAGCTCCAAGACAGTTCAGTCTTTGCTGGTGCAGGTTCAGCTAAATGCAGCATCTTGCTGGGGGTGTGCAGAGCATGAGACCCACCACGGTCACACAGGGACATCACAACTCTCATGAGAATCTTTTCAGCCGGGGAGAACTTCCACCACAAGCTGTGAATTCTACTCTGCTGGCAATGCTGGAGCAACTTCCCAAAGCTTTACTTTCATGGGGAAAAAGAGCTGTTATGCAATCATCTTGGTAAGAGCAAGAAGGGGCAGCCACTGCACAGGGCTGATACACAACCCAGTGAGAGGACGTGGGAAAAAGGAGCTTAGAGCTGCTTCTCTGTGAAAATGTCAAATACCCAAGGAGCCCAGTCTCCCAGCAACACACTGCCATTTCCTTATTTCCCTCTCACGTAATTCCTCCTTCAAACAAATGAGGAGACAGCTTCTAGAAACCCTCATTAGGGCTCTGCAGCATTCACCAAACCTTTGTGAGACCCTCCTGGAGCAGAGACACCAATCCCTGTCTGTGTCACAGCCCTTCCTCCTCCTGCTCCTGACAGTGGTTCTTCCTCTCAGGGGCAGCCTCTGTGCCTGCCCAAAGGTGCCACCACCTCCTTCATCAGGTGTTGATTGCTCCTGCAGCAGCCCCAAAGCTCTGGTACAGCAAATATTCCAGAGGAAGGGACTCTGGACAGGAGGTGGGAAGCAGTCAGGTTGAAGTGCTACAGAAGTTGTACCCACCTCACCCCCTAAACAAGCTAAGAGCCACACAAGTGAGAAGTAGGTATTAATTATCCTGGCTCTCTTAGAGTATTCTCCCTGCCCAGAAAGGCTCAGACACATGCCCAAGCCCCCCAGCTCACCCTGCCCACTGTCAGGCTCTCCTATTCCCACCTGTTAGCATCTCAAGAAGCAGCCTGGTCTCCAACTCAATCATGCTCTGGCATTAACATCTTGGTAATCAAATGTTATTTGCTATAGCAAGAAAAACATTGTAATGAAACATAAAACATCAGTACTTCAGCCCACAGTTGATACAGGCAATGGCTCTCTGAGGTTTTAGGAAATATTCTCTTATCCCCAGTGTGGCAACTCTGCTTAACCAAAGTTCATTTCTAGCTTTTAGGCTTTTGCTAAATCTCCCCACCAAATGAGAACTAAAATACAACTCTCCTGCAGCAAACAAGCAGGAGAACAAAGGCCCTGTGAGCAGCAGGATAATGCTGCCTGAGGAATTTGCCATCCACAGCCATCAGCTTTCCTTATGGCCAGGAGAAATAAGCAGGACAGGTGAAGCACCACCAATCACTGGGAAAGAAAAGGAAAACGACTGATGAAAGGTGAGCGGGAGTGGGTCATGGCACCGAGCAGGAGCAGCCCTGGGCCAGCCCAGAGCCACGGGGCTGCTGCGGGACAGCCTGGGCAGGGGTGGGACAGAGCCACCGAGCGGGACACAGGCACCAAGAGCAGGACAGAGACACCGAGAGTTTCCACCCTCCGGGCTGAGAGCGCTTTGCCTCTGAGGAGAGAAATCCAGGCCAGTCCTGGAGTGCCCTGTGCCCAAGACCAGAGGGTACCCAACCAAGCCTGAGCGCTCCCAGAGCGAAGCCCAACTCCCTGTGAAATCTGCCAGCTTGTTTTTCATCCTGGATTCCAGTGCCACAGTGCCCACCTCCAAGAACTCTGGTGAAAAATGTGTTCCACTGATGACTCCAATTCACCCAAAGGCAAACCACAGAAACGAAGGCTGTTCTCTCATGGAAGGGAACATCCAGTGAGGGCAGAGCTGCCTCCCGTTCTCCAGAAAAGGCTTAGCTCCTCAAAAACCTAAAGAAAAATCAGCTCAATTGTAGCCTTGCTCCAGGTGTGCTTGTGCTGGTAGAAGGGCTGTGTTCTGCCAAGGATTAAAGCATCATGGATTTGGGTTACTGTCCAGTAAAACAACTCCAGGTACCCCTTAAACAGGATCCTATGACACACAGCCAACGAAACTTGCTCTGAGCTTTGCCCATCCAGATATTACTAAAATTTAACTCAAACCTAAGTTGACAACCAGCCTGCAAGAAGCTCAGGCAGCACAGAGGGGAGATCACTGCACTTGGGAAGGAGCTCTGTTCTCCCAGGACTGTCAATTCCATTTCAAGGGAAAGATGGATGTGGAAGTGACTGCAGTCTCCCAGTGAAACACCCCATGAGAGCAGTGCAGCCACAGCAGGTACGCGCTGCTCCAGCCTCCAGCTGCACCTCCAGTCACATGGAGCTGATGAAAGGGATGGAACCAGGACAGCAGAGAGCCCTCAGCAGCACCCAGCAACCACAGTGTCCCTCTCTGTCCTCCTCAGCCCCAACAGCTCCTGAAGGCTCAAACACAACACCCAAAGGGCATGGGAACATAAGGTATGTGCTCCTTGGCACAGTCATGAACATTCCCTGACCAGCCCTTATGAAAAATGTGGCATTAAAAACAACCCCACTGCCTGAACAGAGCTGGAATTCTAATGAAGTCACTTGGATGATTTATAAATGGAAATTCTGTGGAAAACAATTAATTCAGCAAGTCACTCTGAAGATTTTTACCACAGAAACAAGTGTTTCTTGTAAAAGATGAGAAGAGACAAAAGGAAGGGGGACAGGAGGAGGGATGTAGCAAGATATCCCGCAGGTGCCCAGTTCATCCCTGTCAGAGCTGCAGCTCCAGCTCCTGCCCAGCCATCAGAGCAGCCCTGACAGAGCACAAGAGTTCAACTTTGCATGGGCAGGGACCGAATGTAAATTGCTGCCTTGGTTAATACGTAAATTGCCGACTGCTGCCTTCTATTCCATGGGCTCCAGCAGAGACAATTATGAATACAGGCCTCCTGCCCTTTGGGATGATTAACATTCCCCTTCCTCAGTGTCCCCAGCACTGCTGACCCACATTCAGCTCCTGAAACGCAGTTCTATGTGAACTGCAACGTTCGGTGTCAGCAGAACGTGCCAGCCCAGCAGGGCCAGGCACTCTGCTCCTCTCCCTAAATAAATGCAGTGCTCAGCTTCCCAAGGGCCAGGAAAATCCCAGTCCTCTAAGATCAGACCAGGCACCCAACCACCCTCCGCTTCTCTTTTTAGGGAAAAAGGGACACAAGCCAGGAATGCTCCGGCTGTTATCTGGAGCTGTCATGTCAAAGTCCACTTGACCTGGTAAATGTCCATTGGAAAGGAAAACAGGATCCAACACTCATCCACAGATCACCTCTAATTCCAGGCTCAGCCATGGACACCAGCCGACACCGTCACTAATTTCACCTTCTGGAAAAGGCCCAGAATCACAGGGTACATCTATTTCCATGCTCACACAGACACTCACGGTGGAATTCCGTCTGAGACGGCGGAGGAGCGCAGTTCCCAAGGAGGGGCCGTGACGAGCAAACCCGCTTTTCTCTAAGAGAATGTGACATGGGGTCAAGTTTGTGCAGGGATTTGGTGGCTATATTTGAACTGCCTGGTTCACTTATGCAGCTCCTACTGGGAGAGCAGGATCACCTCAGGAAGGGGCTGCCAGCACAGGCAGCAGCCGGGCTGCGCTTGCGTTCTGTGATCAAAGAATTCTTTCAGATCCCTAAATGGGACCATTTTGCCAAGGTTTTACTCGCTTCCAAGTTGTTTCCATTAAGTCAAAGTGTTAAAAGTGTAACTCTGATGAAGACAAGCTCGCAGTAGCATTATTTTGTATTTCTGCTGCCAGTCAAAAATGCTTCCCCATAAAGATTTGCCATTTCCAATACATTTACATCAACACCTCTCCTCTAACCTCACGAGTCCCAGAGCCTGAACCAAGCAGCTCCTTTCTCCTTCCCCACTCCTCTCCCAGAGCCAACAGCAACAGTTCTGTCAGCGAAGGAAAAGTACTGAACACACGGTGTTCAGGGTCTGCAAGCAGAATCCAATCCATTCACTCACACTCCTCTCCAGAGGCTGGGATTTGAAAGGAAACCTGACCTCGGAGTTGAGAAAGCTTCCAGGTCAAGTTTCAGCTCCAAGCTATCCCAGCTCAGCCGAACAGATGGCAGTTGTTCCAGCACAGGTATTTCCCCAGGCTCGGGGAGCCCCCAGAGTTCAGAGGGACAGGGACTGGATCTTCTCTGTGCAGGGAATGTGCTGCAGGCCAAACCCGCTGCTCCAGAGCCCCCAGCCCCTCACCAGCCCACCAGGAAGTCACTTCCTGAAGTCCACAACCCACCCTCAGTCACCCCAGGGCACTAGGGATGAGTGCACACTGCTATATAGCAAAGCTTTCCAAGCTTAGTATCCCCTTCCTTCACCCAAAGCCAACGTGCAAAATCCAGCCTTGGCCCTGTAAACATGGAACACAATTTCCAGACAAAATTTGTGAGCATATTCTGCCATTCTTTGGACAAAATCAACTATTCCTGCACAAAAGATGGTCTCTGCTTTGGTATTTTACAAACTTCAGAGTCAGCACCACTGAGAAGAAACCTTGACCCAAGGAGGGAGTCTGGAAGCAGGAACAGGAAAGCAAACTGGAGCTAGATCCCTCCTTTTCCAGGAGTGATCTCCACTCACAGGGGTCAGTCTCCTGCACTCGAGGCACCTGAACCCATCCTCCTGCTTCTCCCCGAAAGGTTCAAGTTTATCATGGGGAGAACAACAGCACTGAACAACTCAAGTGCAGGTTAAATTGTGGCATTGAGCACTTGCAGGCACAAAATAGCCATCAGGGCAGGCTAATACAGCCCAGCTCTGAAAAGAACTGTCCAGGAGGTGTTATAACTGATGTTTAAATAGCCCCTGAAATTAATTTCACTTTATTATCCGGGCGAAGAGCCAGAGCTCCAACAAACCAAGGCGATGTGGATTTCTCCTCCTGTTTCAAAACAATGCTGCTCCCAAAAGTGACAGAGGGGCAATCCCGGAAAAGTGACAGAGGGGCAGCCCCTGAAAGTGACAGAGGGGCAGCCCCTGTAAGTGACAGAGGGGCAATGCCTGAAAGTGACAGAGGGGCAGCCCCTGTAAGTGACAGAGGGGCAGCCCCTGTAAGTGACAGAGGGGCAGCCCCTGTAAGTGACAGAGGGGCAATCCCAGGAACTGAGAGAGGGGCAACCCCTGTAAGTGACAGAGGGGCAAGCCCAGGACCTGACAGAAGGACAAGCCCAGCCAACACCATCCTCCCTCTGCAGCGCTTCCAAGGAGCCAGCGCGGAGCCAAGAGCAGGGCTCCGGTTCAGGCCTGTCTGCTGCCTGCCCGTGCCAGCCCCGCTTCCCGCAGCTCCCCTGCCGCAGCTCCCGGGAGGATCCCGGTGTGCCGCTGGTGCAGGCAGCACCACGAGCCCTCTCCGGAGCTCGGTGCCCCGATCGGGAGGAGGCAGCGGTGCCGTCGCTGCTCGGATCCCCGGCCGCGCTCCGTGCCCGGATCCGCCCGGATCTCCTCCGTGTTCCGGGGCTCACCTGGAGCGCGGCCGTACCTGCATCCACCTGGATTCGCCTTTCCCACCGGAGGCCCTTTCTCGCTCTGTTCCCTGCGCTTTCCCACGGCCCTGAAGCCTCGGCCACGGTCGATTCTCAGGGTTTCGGTAACGAACGAGCTGTCCCCCGCCTGCCCCCCGTGTCCCTCCCGGCACGCCGGGAGCATCCCCGGCTATGGCGGGAGCATCCCCCCGCTCCACCTCCACGTTATCCCGGTGCCACGGGACCCGTGGGGACACCGTGACAGCGGCCGCGCTCCCCGGCAGCGCCCGCCCGGGGCTGAGCGGGCTCGGGGCCGCTCCCCGCTCCCTCCCCGCTCCCC
>VXBR01007201.1:879676-892821 GCA_013400215.1 Cisticola juncidis
CGCCACCGCCGCAGAGATCCCTGCAACGGGGAGAAGAGAGAATCGGCCTCGGTTTTGTACTTCGTTTTTGTCAAAATTAAAAGGTTATATTCATCCAGCCTGGCCTGACGAGGTTTGCCCACGCCTGCCCTGCTGCAGCTGGCCCATGGCACCTGGAAAGGCAAAGTCCTTCTCCCTAAAAGGCTACAGCAGCTCCTTCTGCCACCCCCAAACCTGGGAAAACCAAAGCTGCAGCTTGGGTTTTCTCTGCCCGGCTTGGAACACTCTGCCCTCTGCCCCCTGAACCATGACACTCATTTTTGTCCTTGCTCCTTCCAGTGCTCTGGCCCTGACCCTGCCTGGAGTGGCCCCTTTTAACCCCAGGGCACAGCGGGACCCCACAGATGCAGCCCCCCAGCACTGGGTGCCTCCAGCCCCCAGATGTGTGACACATTTTTTCCACAGTGAGGAAGCTTTGGGAGGGCAGAAGAGTGATGGATGGGGGAGAGGAGGGTTTTTCAGGCTTTATTTGGAAAGCTACACAAAAGGGCTTTGCTGATTAAAAAACAAACCCCAGCTTTAAAAAAATAAACCACTGAACCCAAAGACATGTGAACAAGCCAGCCCTGCTCACATGAGCCACTGCCAGAGCAACCCAACCTCCCCTCCCCAGCCCAAACCAGAGGTGCTCCTGTGCCCAGGGACACAGGGACAGCCCCGTCCTGCCCCCAAACAGGCTCCTGCCTCCCCACCCCACAGCTGCTCTGTGCCCACAGGAGAGGAGGAATCAGCAGGATCGGAGCACGGGGGCAGGGAGAAGCGCTGGCTGGAGATGAGTGAAATAACTCCCTGCTTCTAAACTGGGGGAACTGGTGGGCAGGGGCTGGAACATGCCAGCCAGGAACATGCCAGTGCTGCGGGGTCCCTGCCTGCACAGGCGGCTGCCAGGGCCTGGTCTCATTTTCCAGGCTCGCCCTGCAGGAATCAGGGACAAGGTGCAGGGGCAGGAGGGAGCTCAGTGTGGAGCTGCCCAGCTCTGTGGGATGGCACCCACACACCACGGCGAGCCCCGAGTGTCCAGCAGGCTCCTCCACGACAGGGTTTAAGGCTTGCTTTGTTTTCCAGGAGGGAAGGGAAGCTCCCTTTCCAGTACCAGCACTCTGTCCTTGTTTCTGAGCCACTTCCAGCACCACCTCCCGCAGGACACAGTGTCAGTGGTCCACGGAGGCTCAGGGATGAGTCTGTGCTGCCCGAGGCCAGGGAGGTCGTACCGAGGGAGGGCCCCAGCCCAGGCCAGCCCCAGTCAGCAGGGCTGGTGCTCCCTGTCCTCCCCGAGGAGTTCAGCCGATGCTGCCTCATGGAAGCTCACAGCTCTGCCATTGCTGGAGAGTTTGGGGTGGGTGGGGGTCCAGGACCCCTCCTCCCCGCCCCAGGAGGGCTCCAGGGGCTCACACTCCCTCTCGGCCTCCTCCACGTCCTTCTCCCAGTACAGCGGCACCGACTCCATCTCCAGGCCGCTCTGCAGGGCTCGGTGCTTCCCTCCCTGCTGGTACCACCTGCAGCTGCTGGGGCTGGAGCAGGCCAGGTCCAGCCCCACCTCGTTCCTGGTCAGGCAAACCTCCAGCATGTAGTAGAAAGTCCAGAACACGGCGAAGCATCCCAAGAGCAGGAGGGTCTGCAGAGGGAAACCCCTTGTAAAACACAGCCCTGCACCCCCTCAGCAGTGCCCAGCAGAGAGGGCACAGAGCACTGAGCAGGGTCCTGCTCCTCCAGCTCATCCTGGGGCACACAGGGCCCCCAGGCTGCAGGCAGGCTCACCTTCAGGGTGTTGGCTGTGAGGGTGTAACGCTGCTCCTCGGGGATGTCCAGCCCTGGGGGACAGGGCAGGGAGAAGTCACTGCTCAGGTACTGCCCACTCATGGCTTCCTCCAGCAGCCTGGGGACAGAGACACCCGTGAGGGCCCCATGGCTAGGGGGGCTCCAGGGAGCTCCAAAATGCCCACAAAGGGTCTGGAGTGTCTCTCTGAGCACCCAGAGCTGTGTCCTGCAGCCCTGTGAGGTGTGAGGGCAGCCCCAGCCTCACCTGCCACACGCACACCTGGCAGCCACACGGCTCCAACCCACTACTCATTCAGGGACAAACCCTCAGGCTCCCTCTCCTGGCTCCCAGCAGTGCTGTCCTACCTCTGCCTCTCCTTCATCTCTGCTGGGGACCAGGAGGAGCCGTACAGGGTCAGCTGCCACTGCTTCAAGGTGCCAGGCCTCAGGCTCTCATCCCCTGGGGAGGAAGCAGGCTGGTGCAGTGGGGAGCCCTCTGAGCCAAGCAGGGGACGAGCTGGCAGCCCCCTGGGACATGCACGGAGCTGCCAGCCCTGCTGAGGGCCCAGACTCACCGATGTCCCTGATGAGCAGCCTGTAGGTGCCCTGTGCCTCCTCGCCCCAGCACCGCACCGTGGAGAAGGTCCAGTCAGAGAAGCCATTGGGGTCCCTGCCCAGGGGAGACAACCATGGGGTCACAGAGCCTGAGCCCCTACACGGTCCCCCTGCCCTGTCCCCACGCTGTCCCCTCTGCTCACGAGTCCATGCTGCGGGTGGTCCCCACCAGGGACATCATCCCGCTGGGGCACAGGAGCCGGATCTCCAGGTTGCCACGGCGAGGGTGGGTGATGGTGACAGTGACTGCCACGTGCTCCAGGGTCCTCATGCCAGACAGCTCCAGGTCGGCAGGGGTGACTGGGAAAGGGAAGGGGGCTTGGTCAAGGATGGTGGCTTTGGGATGGGGTCCCCACCCCCAGCCAGCCCCCCCACGGGTAGGTGGGTGCTCCCAGCCCCTAAGGGGGCACATGCCAGCACAGGCACGTCACAGAGTCAGCAGTGTCCCCTGTGCAGGCCCTGCTGGGGGCCTGGGAAGGGCTGGGGCCAGCTCTCCTTCCCACTGGTAGCAGCGCTGCTGTTTGGACAGGCCTGGCCAAGTCGGGAGCTGCAGCTTTACCTAAAATGGTCAAAGGCAGCAGAGAGGCTCTGGCCTCTGCCCAGCCCCGCTCCTGAGCCCTGCCTGGCTCCCCAGACACACCAGTGATGGGACTGTGGGGAGGGGATCAGCAGGGGCAGCTCCCCGGGGATGGGCAGCCCTGCACTGAACCCCTTAACCCTTTGCTGGCCCCCTGCAACCCCCCCTCCCTCTGGGCAGGCAGGACTGGCTCTGCTCCCCGGGCACACCTGGCCCTGCTCCCCGGGCACACCTGGCTCTGCTCCCTGGGCACACCTGGCCCTGCTCCCTGGGCACACCTGGCCCTGCTCTTACCGTTCCAGGCCACCTCCAGCTCCCGTGGGAGCAGGGGGATGCTCCTGCCCTCCTTCAGCACGGGGCTCACGTACGAGGCCAGGTAGGGCACGGACTCCCAGATCTGCCAGGGGAAGGAGAGAGGGTTCAGCAGGGATCTCACCTCCCTGCACATCCATCCCCCCATCTCCCACAAGCTGCTCCTGTGCTGGATGTGGGCCCAGCTAGGGGCCTCTCCCAATGAGGTCTGGGACACAAGGGCTGCTGTGACATCCCAGGGATGGGAGCAGTGCCCACATGACCAGGAAAGGAGGGAAAGTCACTGCCTGGGAGCCAGAAGGGCTGAGCGAGGTTTGGATTTGTCACAGTGGCTTTGAGTGGTGTCTTGAGGCTGTTCCACTCCAGCCCCTGGTGCAGTGGGACAGGGAAAAGCAGAACCCAGCTGCCTGCAGGAGGAGGGAGCAGCCTGGAGTCCCTGTGACCCCAGGGCACGGCTGGCAGCAGCAGTGACCCAGCACAGCTGCACAGAGCTCCACACGAGCTGGGACCGAGTGCCAAAGGGACGGGCCCTGGGCTCCGTGTGACCAGAGGAGGAAGAGATGGGGACACCACTGCCTGCTGTGACCACCCCACTGCCCCGGGGCTGCCAGCTGAGAGCAGCCTGTTCCCGGGGCAGGACACCCTCCCTGCAGCCACCGTGGAGGGAGGAAGGTGCTGGGGCTGCTGCTGGAGCTCCATCACCGTGAACCAGGCCCTCACCATGGCTATATATAGTGCTGGAGAGCAGCAGCTCGAGGCAGCTTCAGGCACTGCTGGGAGCATCATGACCTCATCCCCAAAGCAGCCTCAGAGCCAGGGCCAGCAGGATGGTGGCCAAAGTGCTGGCCCTGAACGGCAGCCCATGGTGTCACCCACGGTGTCACCCCACGGTGTCACCAGGACAGGACCCGCCCCTGCCATGGGCTGCTGTGCCTGCCCAGGGGGCAGGTGTGGGAGCAGGGAGGTACCTTGGCAGCATTCACCAGCCTCCAGGCGTTGAGCAGGCCGAAGCCGTGCTGGTGGCTGTGGCTGAAGCCAGCCTGGTTCGTGTCCCACTTGGCGTGCCGGTCCTCGTACTGCAAAGACACACGGGGTGCTCTGACCTGGGGGACACCAGCAGCCCGAAACCCCCAGCCTGAAGGGAAGGAGGCCCAGACACATCCCACGGTGGTGGGGAACCAAACCCACATGGCCTTATTAGAAAGGAACAGGTTGACCTTTGTTTGAAACAAATCCCAGGACAAAGTGGCGTCCCAGCTCCTCAGAAAGGAAATGGAGCAGCACGAAAGGGCACAAATGCCTCTGCTCTGAAACATCCCAGCTGCTCCCTGCTGCCCACACCACTGCCTGTGGCAGGGCAGGAGCCTTGAGAGAAGGAATGGAGTCCTTTAAGTCATCAAGAGCTGGGGCAGGACAGATCTGGGTCCCATCGCTTTGTGGGCTGTACTGCTCTGGTAACACTGGAAGTTATGGAAAACACTGTCCCATGCCAAGGAGAGCACAGCATCAGCTGGACACAGACTCCTGTTCCCCAGAGGGTGTGGAAGAAGCCCCATTCCCCCAGCCAGTTCCCACTCCTGCTCTGGGTGAAGGGAAGGGCTGTGTTTGCTGCTCAGCTCTCTGTTGTGCCTGTTTCCAGGAGTCCAGTTCTCTGGAGAGCCCAGGAAAGGCCAGGGCAGGGCAGAGCGCCTCACTTTCCCACTGCCTGGACCATGAGGTGACATTGTAGAGGTGTCAGCCCTTGGGGTGGGCCAGCCCCACTGGACACAAACAGGGCTGAGCCCCTGGAACCTGCTGAGCTCTGGAACCTGCTGAGCCCCCACTGAGCCCTGGAAGAAGCCTGCATTGGCAGATGGAGGCAATTCCTGAGGCAAATAACCCATTTATTACGATGACAGGGGAAAATGCCTCAGCCACATTCCTGGAAGGAACACGGGCTGAGGGGGAAGCGCAATCCCTGTGCCGGGAGCCAGAGCAGGGAGAGATTTACGGAGGGGCAGCAGACACAAACAAGGACGAGCACAGCAGGGCCCCGCCACCCCAGCACCCCGGGAAGGAGGGAGGGAGCAGGGGAGGAGCAGGGGAGGAGCAGGGAGGAGCAGGGAGGAGCAGGGGAGGGCTCTCACCTTGGTGGCAGTGAAGACGATGACGTGCTGCACGTCCCGCCAGGTGAGGCACGGCCGCACCTGCAGCATCAGCGCGATCATACCCGCGGCCAGCGGCGCGGCCGCCGACGTCCCCGTGTGCCCCTCCGTGCAGCCCGTGCCCTTCTGCAGGTCCCAGTCTGTTGTCACCTGCAGAGGGACAGGGGACAGCCTCTGTCAGGCCGCTGTGCTGTGGCTGCCCCGAGCTGTGCCCTGCCAGCCCAGGCTCCTGTCACACAGCCAGCCCTGGAAGGGACAGCCCCACTGCAGGGACAGCCCCACTGCAGGGACAGTGACATTTGATGGGAAACAATTCATGGAGACAGCTCCCTTTGGGGCGAGAGAGAGAAACCAGCCCTGACTCAGAAACTTTGTGGGAAACTCCCGGCAGACACAGTCTGGGTTCCTCCTCACCTTCACTGCTGCTCAGTGTCACACCCAGACTGCAGGGGGACCACACGGGGCTGTGCAGAGCACACAGAGCCTCTGAAGAGGCATCAGGAGGCTCCCAAATTCTGCCACCTCACTGCACAGCAAGTGCATCCACCTGCCTCTGCTCCCCGTGGGGAGAAAGCCCAAAATCTGAAGGGTTTCTTGTGTTTTTGCTTGACTCCATCCCATCTTTCCAGCTGTGAGTGGCTCCAGCTCACGCTGAGACACTGAGTGTCCCACACAGAGCACCCCGAGAGCACAAACTTTCAGTAGGAAGCACATCCAGTGCCAGAAGCTGTATTAAATTCTTCCCATTAAGGAAACCACACAAAGTTTATGGTCTGGTAAAAGGAAAAAAAAAATAGCTGGAGCAGACGCTGCAGGGAAGTTAACTTTGGCACCACTGCAGGGAGCTCCAGGGTGTCCATGAGCAGATTGTGCTCCTGAGAAAGGCTCTGGGGGGTTCAGCAAGGCCTGGGCTGCCTGCAGGACTCACTGTGGCACAGGCTGTTCCAGGATCTCACCCTGGCTGCCCCATGCAGTGCCAGCTCCCCTGTTAGTGTCCCACAAAGCCAGTGTTTAAATGAACGTGCAATTGTGACCTTCAAAGCACTCACACCGTGCTGGGGGGAAGCCAGAACAACCCACAAGCCTGCAGCTCCTGATGGAATGCAGCAAACCTCACTGCTTCCCTTTTTTCCCAGTGTCAGTACTTTCCAAACCAGCCTGGGACAACTGCAGTGATTTCTGAGAGCAAAATTCATCCCTGCTCTGGGTTTTACCCTCCCTGTGGCAGATTGTGCCATGCCCTGGCTGGGCACAGCTCCCTGCCCTGGCCCTGGGCTGCAGGAGGAGCCTGCTGAGCCCCAGGCAGGTGCCCGAGCATCCCAGGCTCTCCCTGTTCCCCCGGTTCACCCAGCACGTGGGGAAGCCTGTTTGACAAGCTGGATTCAGCAGGCACAGAGCCACAGGAAAGAGCTTTTGGGGAGCACCCAAAAGTGCCCAATCCTCCCAACAAGGACAGCCCAGCCCTAAATGTGAGGAGCCAGTGATGTTTGCCCAAGCTCCCCTGGGGTGGGTGGACTCTGCAGTCCCTGCTGGCCCCACAGGACAGGAAGGGGTCACAGCACTGGGGACAGCCTGGCACTAAGGGAGGACAGGCTGGGCCAGGTCTGCAGGGGGAAAACAGCCCTGGCTGCTTGGCTCGGGCAGAAAGGATGTGTTGTTGACAAGAAGTCGTTTTTTGGCAAAAGAAGGGAAAAGCTGATAAAAATATTCTTAAAAACTCGACTGGGAGAGGCCCACGTGCCAGAACAGAGGATAAGCTGGGGCCAAGGGTTTAAAGAGCCCGATGCTCTCCCTGCCCTCCGTGCTGCAGGGCAGAGCAAGGGGGTCTGGCTGGGCAGGAGTGAGGGGGCTGCCCCCACAGGGCTGGGAGACAGAACCTCCCTCTGTGCCTGGATAAAGGCACACAGAGGAGCTGTGTGGGGATCAGAGGGGACAGAGCCACGTCCTGTCTGTCCCTGGGTACTCACAATGCTCCTCATCATCTTGTCCCCGCCACTGAAGGTCACAGCCAGCATGGATGCACACTCCTCAGCATAGAAGGGCATGGAGCCCGTCTCATCCACAGCTCCTGGGAAAAGGAAAGGCACCACTGTGTGAAACCTTCAACTGCTCAACTCCAAGGGCTTGATCCCCTAAGAGCCCCTCCTGCCAGATGTGCTCTTCCAGGGCCTGGGAGGTGGGCAGGGAAATCAGAACCAAGCCTGTATTTTCCCCATCTGGAAGATTACAGTAAATAATCCCTCACTGTGCTCAGTGACACACAGATCTTCTGCCCCTCAGCAGTTTCTGCTCTGGAGAACGTGGATTACACTTTTCTCCCTAACACAAGTGATGGGAATGCTGCATTCCAGGTCACTCCCTGAACACAGCAGTGTCTGTCACAGCCCCAAGGGAGGCCCAGACACAGGCAGGAATATCTCTGGCCTCCTCTTGCTCTGTAGGTCAGAAGCAAAGCGCAGGTTTGGGGCTGCAGCTCAGCACACCCCAGGCACTGCCATGCTTGTTCCCAGGCACTTTCCCACAGATCCCACCATCCAGCCAGCTCCCAGCTGTGGTTCTGTGCTTTTGGGAGGACCTGGCTGCTCTGGGCTGGGCAGGGCAGGGAGGAGCCAGGCTCACCAGCCCCACCAGGCTCACCTATGGTGACGGTGTAGATGGAGTTGGCGTAGCCGTCGTAGTTGCAGTTGTCGCTGTGCTGGCCCCCGTTGCCGCTGGCCACCACGAAGATGCTGCCGAAGCCGCGGCGACCCGCGATCACCCCGTGCTGCAGGGCAGCCTGCGGACAGGGACAGCCCAGGGGCTCTTCCAGGCTCCCTCCACACTCACCCAGTGGTTCCTGCCACAGCCAGCCCAGCTCTGTGACCAGGGCTGCCCACGCAGAGCCCCTGCCCCTCTGGGAGTGCCCAGCCCCAAGGGATCTGCCTTTGCTGAGGCACAGCACACCGAGGGCCCCTCCTGGGTGCACATTCCAGCCCAGACACCATTCCCAGCCAGGGAAAGGGCACATCTGATGGATGAGCAACAACACAACCCTGGAAGTGGCTGCCCTGCTCTGCCTGCCCCTGGCAGAGGAAGGTACTCTCTGCCCTCCTGTGCTGTGGCACAGCGAGCTCTGCCCATGCTCTGTGTCCCAGAGCTTGTTCCAGCTGTCTCTGCAGGCAGGAAGGGAATAAATTAACTGGCAGAACTGGAAACCATTTGTTATGGTGAACAGCTCTGTTGTCAACGCTGCCCCGAGGAGCGCAGGAAATGCTGAGCTGTGGTTGGAAAAGCACAGCAGAGGAGCACTGGAGCAGAACAACACCCCACTGCTGGTTTTGGGGCCCCTCAGTGACCCCTTGTGCAGCACAGGCAGGCTGGGGGTGTTTTCCAGCAGTTCTGCAGCACAGGAGCTCTGAGAAAACCTTAATGGCCTGGGAAGGAGCAGGCTCAGCTCTGACTCTTCCTCCTACTGCAATCCCACCCCTGTTATTTACTCCCAGTATCCAAAGGGACCATCCCTGCCTGAGAACCACCCTGAGCACAGGGAAGGCTCGGCCTCCTGGGCAGGGAGCATCCTGTGGGCTGCAGAGCTGTCAGCACAACACCACAGCTTGTGAAAGAGCCCTTCCCTGCTGGAAGCAGCCTCTCCTCCTGCCCTGCCCTGCCCTGCCCTGCCCTGTCACTGCTGCGTCACCTCTCCCAAGCAGTGACAGGGAACCCTCTGCTGGCACCAGGGACACACACAGACATGCAGAGTATCACAGCAACGTCCTGCCCTGCTGGAACAGGCAGCCAAGCAGCCACAAGCCCTGGAGGCTCCCCCAGGGCTGCTGGGCTGGGTTTTACCTTTCCCAGCTGATGGGGGCCATCCACAGTCTTCCCATCGTCATCGGGACCCCAGCTGCAAAGAGAGACACCGTGAGGTGACAGCCCCGGGAGCCACCAGGGGCTCTTCCTGCCATTCCAGAGCTCCCAGCAGCCACGGCTGGGACTGCAGAGCTCTGCACTTTCCCACCCACCAGGACGGCCCCTCGCTGCTGGGACATCGCTGTCGTGTTTGCACTGTGCCCCTGGCTCGGATTCCAGGGGACAAAATGTTTGATTTTTATTTAACAAGCGGCTTCTCACACATTCCAGTCCCCGTCACACGGCTCAGCTGGGGCTGCCTGACCACAGTGGGGAGCACAGTGTCCCCTCCAGCACAGCCAGCCCAGGGGACAGCAGCACACAGAGGGAGAGCTCCCAACTGTCGGTGCTGTGCAGAGCCTGGGACAGGTCTCAGGAACAGGATTTTGGTGCCTCAAGCCTCACTGCAGCCACAGCAGGATGGGAGCTGGTGTGAGCACTCAGCCATGAGCTGTGACCGGTCCCCAGACAGAGCAGGGCCAGCTCAGGTCCCCTGGGGCTCACCTGCAGCTGTAGATGTCATTGATCTGATAGTGCTTGTTGAAGGCGATGGCCTCCATGCTGTCCGTGAGGGGCCCGTCCAGCACTCGGATGCCTGCAGAGCACAAGGAGAGTGTCATGGGTCACAGGAGCTGCAAAGCTGCAAACTCCCGGCTCGAGGCTGCCCCACTGTGCCCACCCTGCAAGGCCAGCCCAGCTTTGGAGGGCTGAGGCCCCACCTGGATCCAGGGCAAACCTTCCTATTCCCTGTGCTGTGGGTACAGGATGAGCTCATCCCTGCCTCTGCCAGCTGGAGCCTCTGCCTGCTGTGCCCTGGGCAAGCCCTGACTGCCCCTGGCACCGCAGGGACTGTGATGTGACCAGGCATGGACAGAATTGTGTCCCACTGCTGTCCCCTGCCCTGCCAGGGACACATCCTGCAGGGCACACAGCCCTGGCCTCCCTCTGCAGAGCAGCTCAGGAGCTCTGGAGATGCCTGGGGCACAGCACACATTCCCTGGCCGTGCAGGGGAGAGACACAGCCCTGGCCCTTCAGCCCTGTCCATCCCTCAAGGCAAAGCTGAGACCAGGGGCCAGGACAGGGAGAGGGACTGGCCAAGATCTCCTGCCCCAGCACTTCCAGACACAGCCTGGGCACGTCGTGGCACAACTGCCTGGCTCAGCTGGCACAGCACAGCTGCTCTGCCAAAAGTCTGGCAGCCAGGGAGGCCAGGAACACTCTGGAAAAGCTGCCAGGAGCCACCTCCTTGGGAGAGGAGCTCAGGCAGGCGCCAGGCCCTCCCTGCAAGAGCCCGACCAGCCCAAGCACAGCAGCGCTGACTCAGAGCAGCCACAGCCCCGGAGCTGTGTCCGACCCCGGGACTCTGGGCTGGCAGTGCCCGGCAGCCGGCACATACTGGGCACATACTGGGCACGTACTCGGCACATCCCTGGCCTGTCCCCAGCCCGTCCCCTGCCCGTACCCGCGATGCGGCTGCCGTAGGCCACCCCCACGGTGCAGAAGCTGTTGTTGGGCACGGCCGCGATCTCGCCGGCGCAGCGCGTCCCGTGGTGGTTCCCGTTCTCCTCGTCGGGGTGGGGCATGGGGTCAGGGTCGTTGGAGTTCAGGTCGTAGCTGCCCTCTGGGCTCTGGGAACAGACCCACAGTCAGCACTGGGGCTCTGCTCTCCTCAGCTTGGGAAAAGCAGGGGATAACAGAATGCAACACGGGCTGAAACACAGGCTGGAAGGCAAGGGGACTTGGAGGCTGCTTCCTCACAGGGCTGCAGCTCAACACTGCTATCTGCTGCTGTGAGGAAGGGACCAAGCACGGCAGCTCCAGGCACTGCTGCGGGTCAGAGGGACACCAGCTGCCCCCATGGGGCTGCACAAGGCAGGTAGCCCCAAAACCCGAGTGCAAAATCTCCCAGGAAAGGTTTGCTGCTGGCACCCTCCATCCTGGCTGAGCCCAAGGTGGTGGTGCAGGTTGGACTCTGAGCCCTGGCACGCTCCTGTCGCAGTGCCCGGGCTGCAGCCTGTGCAGGCACTCACGTAGTTTGGCTGGATGTCCTTGATGGTGTGCTCCACGCCGTCGTCCACCACCACCACCGTCACCCCGCGCCCCGTCACGTTCCGCTCCCACACGCCCGTGACGTTGATGTCCTTCCCGGGGCTCTTGCGGTTGTTCTGAGCACCAGAAAGGACAGTGAGGGGACAGGGCCAGCGCTGAGGGGACCTCCTGCCTGCACTGGGTGTGACGTGTAGGGCTGGGGCCAGGACGGGAAGGAGCCACAGGACAGTCAGGGGAGATCCTTTGATGCTGACAGTGAACATTTGCTCAAGCCATGACGTGGAGGGCACAACGTGCTCCAGCCAAACCCCTCTGCCCACCCCAGTGCCACCAGTGCACCACCAGCTGCAGGAGCTGCTTCCTCCCTTAGCACAGCGAGCACGTGGCAGGCAGGGCAGCCCTCAGCGAGCTCCCTCCTCACCAGAGAGCAGCCAGAGGCTGTTCTGCCTCCCGCATGACAGCTCACCCGTGGCCACACGAACAGCCCGAGCCTGCGAGCGCAGCAGGAGCCGAAATCCACTCACCAGATGCCACTGCTGGGGGTATTTGGGGTCGTTAAAGTGCAGGCTGCGCTTGGAGCGCTTCAGCAGCTTCTGCTCCGAGTGCCACCGCACGCTGTCGTGCTGTGCAAACAAAGTGTCCACCGACCTCCTGACTGCTTCGTGCTCAGCTGCTGCGTGCCCGTCGGGCTGGTAGGCAAAGAGGTAATGGCCCCTGAGCTCCCCGACCCGGCCCATGTTCACCAGCCCCGCGCTCCGGGCCAGCTCCTCTGCCCGCTGCTCCAGCTCCTCCTCGGGTGCATCCAAGCTGACCGCCCACGTCAGGCTCCCGTGGCGGCCCTCAGTGCCCGGGCCGGGCGAGGCCAGGGGCAGCCAGGCAGCGCTCAGCCAAAGGCACGTGTGGATGCAGAGCGTGGCCTCCATCCCCGCGCTCCATAGCGGCGCTCCCCGCCTCCAATGCGGCATCAGACAGGCGGGCTGCAAAGCACACGTGGAGCTGTGAGAACTCCTCCCGACCACGGACACGATGGCTGGATCTCACCTGAAGGTCCTACAGAGCCCCACGGGGCTTGCACCAACCCGCTGCACAGCAGATCCCCTTCCCGGGAAAGCCCAGCCCAGGCGGCTCCTTCCCAGCTGGAGGCACACCCAGGCTGGGCAGGGACACATCCCAACCCTGCCCTGCCTGCTGGGTGGCAGCCCCGGGCCAGGAAACACCGCGCTGGGCTGGCGGAGGAGGGAGCCACATCCCCCTCTCGCCTCTGATAAGGAACTGATAAGAAACTCTTGATGCGCGGTTCCCCGAACAAACACCGCGGGCAGCGCCGCGCTCCGCGGGCAGCCGAGAGCCGGTTCCTCTCCTGCAGGAGCCCCACCGGACTCGCTCCTCACCTGCCCGCGGCCGGAGGAACCTGCTCTTCCCTGGCATGGGCGGAAACCACCACCGAGCCCCGGTCCAACCCGCACTCCGTACGGCAGAGCGGGGCAAACACTTCCCGGGACGCCGCTCGCTCGGACGGGCCCGGAGCTGACACCCCCGGCCCTTCTCCTCCCTCGATCCGGTCCGTTCCCCTCTGGCACAACTCATCAGCCGCGGCCGCTGCCGGACACCGCGCCCCGGGCTTCTCTCCCTAAACCTCGGGCTTTAAAGCGCCCCGGGAGCGGCACCGCGCAGCGCCCCGGGGCAGCCCCGGCGCTCCCCGCTCCGCCGGGCACCGGCACCGGGGACACCGCGGAGGTGACCCGCGGGCAGAGCGCCCCGG
>VXBR01007201.1:909322-944839 GCA_013400215.1 Cisticola juncidis
TTCCGGCCTCCCGCCCCCGCGCGGGGTCTGCCCGCTCCTGGCTGTGCGCGCGTCGCGTGGATGGTGTCGTGAGAAAGGCGAAAACGGCTTTTTTTCCGTAGTTTTGAAATACCCTATTAGCCAAAGCTGTTTGTCCTCGGTGCCAGCCGCGCTTTTTCCGTGGCTCCAGGCTGGCGGGGCGGCGGCTGCGCTGAGGCTTCGCTTCTCTTTGCATAGAGCTGTAGAGCGGTATTTTGGGTTGGAAGGGACGTGAAAATCATCCAGTTCCATCCCCCTGTAGCGGACAGGGATACTTTCTGCTATCCCACCTTGCTCCAAGCCCCATCCAACCTGGCCTTGAGCACTCCCAGGGATGGGGCAGCCACAGCTGTTCTGGGCACCCTGTGCCAGGGTGCTGGTTTTCCTCACGGGAAAGAATTCCCTTCGCAGATCTCACCTAAATCCTCCTCTTTTAGTGTAAAGCCCTTCCCTCTTGTCCCCATCTATTAGAGCTGCCTCTCAAGCACCGAAAGGTCGCACTGAGGTCTCCGCAAATGTGGCGAGGCAGAGTCTCCAGGAGAGGAGGGAGCCCATAGTTCATCCCCAGTGCCGATGCCAGGGATGGGAGACGGGGCTGAGATAGTTTTGGGAGAGGACAATGGGAACAGAAGGCCCCGAGCCAGTTGCCCACATCCAAGTGCTCCAGCTGGGGACATTTGGGAGGGGGGTGCTGTGAGCCCCGTGGTGCTGGTTTGGTTTGCATGTCCCGAGAATCTCTGTGCCTGGAACCTGCCAGGATTAGTTGCTGCTTCTGTGACTTCCTTTACATAAGAGTTATAAATACAGAGTGGGCTGAGGACACGGGGAGGTGAGGAGGGCGGTGGTGGCCGTGTTATGGGTGGTGATCCTGCTCTGGGTGGTTGTCATTGAGCCCCTGGGTCTCACTGGGAAAGCAGAGGAATGCTTTTTGCACTGGGAATTTGGGTTGGTTAGGCTGAAATGTTTGTTTGTTGGTTGTCTTGGCGTTCAGTTGTGTGTTTGAGCAGCAGTTGTGCTCCCCCAGTGCTTGTGCTGGCCAAAGGTGGCCACGCAGAGGCTCAGGTGAGGCTGTTTGGGGTGGGCTGGGTGAATCCCCAGGGCTTGAGCCGGCGCTGGGTGGGTTGGAAGGGCCCAGCTGTGGTGGGGTCTGTGAGTTAAATCATGAAGCAGTCCTTTGGCAAAGTTGTTAGCTTTCCCTTTCTTCTCTTTCTCATGTCAGCTTGTTTTTTACCTGGTTAAAAAGTGCCTGAAGCATCTTTCCTGTAGAAACTGGAGGGCCTGGGGGATCTGATTGTAACATTGTGCTCCCTGTTTGCACAGCCCTTGGAAGTGTGTGTGGGAGCTCTTTGATTTGGTTTTGCTGTGTGTGCTGCAGTGGAAGGGCTCTGCCATATGCTGGAATTCTCTTTTCTGAGGGCAGTTGTGACTCTGTGCTGGTTCCTCCCCGCTGCCAGGTGCGGGATCCATGGCAGGAGCCTTCCGCATCGGGGACCAGCTCATTCTGGAAGAGGAAAACAATGAATCCTACGTTCCTAAGGAGCAAGGTGAGTGGGGCCCATCTTCCCAGGAGCTGGGAGAAGGAATTTGGGCATGCAGAGATTCTAGGTGTATTCAGAAAACAGGGATTGGTTTCTGAAGTGGGTGCAGAGGGTGGAACAGATGGAATTTTAGCAGAGACAGAGCTGAATGTCACTTTGTGCTGTCACACAGCCCTTTGCTGGTGGCATTGGGCAGCTTTGCTTTGCCCAGTGTGCCCACCCAAGGGGGGTGGCTCTGCTGGGCAGACCAACCTCCCGGGCTGCTCTTGTGTCTCCCCAGAAATCCGGCATTTTGCTCCGACCATCGGGATCGACCCCGACACGGAGCCGGAGCTGCTGTGGCTGGCACGGGAGTGCCTGGTGACCCCCCTGCCCCCGGAGTGGAAGGCCTGGTGAGAGCTCTGGGAGCTGCTGGGCTGGGGCATTCCCAGCAGCAGGGCAAGGGGAATGGCAGGGGAAAGGCTTAGATGGGGTATCAGGAGCTCAGGGCTTTTTGGGGTGGCAGAAGAAGGGAAAAACTGTTTGGAAAGCTGGCTATGAGCATCCTGGGAGAGCTGCTTCCCACACTGCTGCATTTTTGGCCTCCTGGAGACACCACACTCCTCCTCCCTGAGCCTCAGGTGCTCTCACCATCAGCAAAGACATTCTGGCCTATACAGCTGTATTTTTAACATGCTCTTTCACCTTTTCCTGCTGTTTTTTCCTGCAGCCAGGATATCGGGGGTGGTGACATCTATTACTTCAACTTTGAAAATGGCCAATCCATGTGGGAGCACCCCCTTGATGAGCACTACAGGCAGCTGGTCATCCAGGAGAGGGAGAAGCTGCTGGCACGGGGCGGCCTGAAGAAGGAAAAGAAGGAGAAAAAAAAGAAGGAAAAGAAGGAGAAGAAAGAGAAGAAGGAGAAGAAAGAGAAGAAGAAGGACAAGAAGGAGAAGCAGTTCCTGAAGCAGCTCCCTGTGAGTAGGCAGTGCCTGTGGGGAGGGCTGGGCAGAGGATGAGAAGGGGCTTTGAGCACACAAAGTGTCCTGTGAGCCCAGAGCTGGGTGATGGGCAGTGAATGAGCAGGGTGGGAGCACTGAGCACAGAATCACCTGGAATTCTGGCTGTAAGACACTCTGTAGTGAACACACACTCTTGGTGTGTCTGGGAGGGAGAGGAGCATCCAGGACCAGGTCAGACGGGCATTTGGGAAGCAGAATGTGTGAATAAAAATGTGTCCTGTGTGCTGGTCCCTGCTGGGTGAGGGTCCCTGGTCCCCCAGCCCCTGTTTGCCATTTCAAGGTCAGGAGTGTGAGCTGCCCCTGTGCTGCCCTGCCAGTGACCCCCTGTGCTTCTGCAGCCCCCAGGCTCCCAGCTGGCCCCCATCCAGCCTCCCCTGGGCGCCCTCTCCCCTCTCCGTGGCCTCACCCCGCCCGTCGCCCTCCGAGGGTCCCTGGACCTGGGGAATGTGGGGGACTCCAGCCTCGTCCCCAAGGAAGGAAATCAGGTGAGCTCCCTCTTCCCTGGGGATGTGCCCTGGGGAGGGCACTGCAAAGGGCGTGGGGACACTTCAGTGACAGGGTTTGTGATCTTCTGTCAGTTTGAAATACTGTTTATGTTAAAAAACTGTATTTATTTTCCTTTACTTCTAGGGAGCCCAGTGCTAAATTAGTGGTGAGCTTTCTTCTGCTGTGTTTAGCAGATTGAAAGAATCGTTTCAATAACTGCTGCAGAGGAAAAAAGTGTGTTAAGTTTTAATAGAATTTGGTGTCCAAATGAAGCATGGGATTACAGATAGTACAGATAATACAGATAATACAATTTCATAAACCATTTTCACTCTTCTATTTGAGAATAAAATTAAAAGAACTATTGTCCTGATGAATGTAAGGTTTACAACCCTGTTAAATGCTTTATTTATTTGTTGCTAGAAAGTGACATGGGTGTCAATACAACTTGTTAAATGGTAGGAAATTGATCCTTTAAAGGAAGGCAAAGCAAAATATGTGCAAAACATAGACATAAACACCATCAAAATAAACAAACATGTTAAGTGTAGGAAACTGATCCCTCCCGAACCCAGCAGCTGCCCTGTGTCCCAGGGGTCTCCATCTCCCCTTTCCTGTTGTCTGACCTCTCACTTCCCTTTCTTCTGGCCTTCACAGCCTGCAGAGCTCTTGAAGCCCACCAGCCACACCAAGAACCTGCTGGATTTGATCTGTGAAGAGAAAAGTTCCCTGAACGTGGCAGCACCAGAGAAATGGAGAAATGAAGAGGAGGAAAGTGAAAATGAGGTATTTGTGTGCCCTGGCTGTTGGTGTAACCAGAGTGCTGAAACCTCCTGATGCTCCCCTGATAATGGCTCTTCCATTTTCCCCTGGGCTTTCATTTGTGCTCTCTTTCCTTTGTGCTGTTTGGTCCCCCAAAATTGTCTATTTTCACATGGTAATCCCTATAAATCTGCATCTGCCACGCTGTCATCCCAAGGTGAATTGGCTGCAGGTGCCATGGCTCTGCTGCCTCATTTCCCTGCTAAGGAACTCCCCCTGTGGCACTGCTGAGGTCAGAACTCAATTTTGGCCTTTTTTTTTTTTTTTTTAATCCTTCAGAGTTTCCCTGGGATCACAAGGCTGTCAAAAAATGTGTACCTGGATGTTGAAGCCCTGGCAGGGAGCTTTGACTTTGAGGTAGGAGCAGGGGGATGGGATGGGCAGGGGAGGCTGTGCCAGGGGTGAGGGCAGGATGGTGCCAGAGGGATGAGTTTTCCTGTGTCAGGAGCAGGAACAACCTGGAGCAGAGTGATGGAGAGGGAGGCACAGCAGCAGGGCTGGGGGGCTGTGAGGAGCCAGCTGTGCCCCACAGAGACAGTGGGGTGGGCACTGAAGGGAGGTTTGTGCTTGCAGTGGCCGTGGTTTGGTGGCTGGGACTTGAGGAGATGTCCTTGCACAGGCTGGAGCTTTGCTTCACCCTCAGACAGCAGAAATAAAGGCAGGTGGGGGAAGCAGGCGAGGGGAAATCTGCTTTTCCAGGGAACTGCAGGAGAAGGGCTCGGGCCACAGGCTGCACTTGGTGGGGGAGGAAGAGGAGGAGGAGGAGGCACCTCCCTTGTGTACGGTGCAGGGCTGTGGAGGGAAGGCTCCTGTCAGCCAGAGCTGCAGTGCTGGCTCTGGGGACAGCACAGGGGACGTCCTGTAGGGACACATTGCGCTGTCACCCCTCCCTCAGGGATCTGCACGTGGCCGCTGTTCTGTGGCAACACAAAACCTGCTTTTCTTTCTTCTTTCCCCCTGATAAATCCCGTGGCTGGGACACAGAGCAGTCACTGCACCCAGGGCCTGGTGCAGGCTGTGCCGGGCTGTCCCTGCCTCCTTCCCTGGGATCAGCCTTAAGATGACAAGGGCACAAAGGGAAGTGCGTTGTAAGCAGCTCTGGTGTTTTGGCCCGACTGTTTGTGCTGACATTAATCCTTTCTCACTGCTTTGAAAATCCTGTTCCAGTATCTGAAAGGCAAATTAATTTCTTTTAAAGTGTTTTAGAGTATTTCCCTTATCCTTTTCACAACGCACGAAAATTAAGCTGTAAAGTACTTTGCTGGAGAACCTATTCACGGTGCTGGGCAGGATCTGCAAAGGCTTATGCTAAAGTGGATGTGACAAAGAGAGCCCTGACTCTCTCATCTCCAGACAACGAGCAGCCTGTGGGGGCCCAATTCCTCGCTGAAATGTTAATGTGTGCAGGAACAAAGAGCTGTCTTGGCATTTCAGTGCCGCGGGGATGGGGCTTGGGGAATCTATTATGGAATGGCAATTGCTGCCCAACAGCCAGGCTGTTCACCCAGATGGGTGATAGCCTAGTCCCGATAAGACAGCAGTGCCTGACTGGAAAAGAGAGTTCTTGTGTGGTTCCATGAGAGGGCAGTAGAAAAGCATTGCTAGGAGCAGCCTCAGCCTGCTCCCGAGCCCTTCTCCAGCTTCCCTGCAAAACAGGAGGACAAGGGTTGGGTAGTGAGTCCTGAGGGGGAAATGGAGGCAGTAATGGGTGAAATCATGAACCAACTGCCTTCGTGTAGCCCGTGGTCAGGGCTGAATCCCTGTTTGCAAAGGAAATTGGAGGTTTTAGTGACTTGCTGAGCCAGGATTTGGGTGGAGTGGAGGCAGCATCAGACAGGCTCACAGGGACCCCGGAGCTGGGGAGAGTCTGGAGGAGCAGTGGGTCCCTGGAGCAGGAAAAGCAGCAGAGAGGCATCCAACAGCTCCATGTTTGGGAATCTGGGCCTGTGGGCTCCCAGGAAAGCTCTTCAGCTGGAGAGCTCCCTGCTCTGGGGGTGTGGTGGGAGCTGACCTGTCCCAGCTGGGCGAGTGCTCCAGCTTGGGGAGGTGGCGTGGGGAATTCTGCAAGTGGCTGTGTCCCCTGCCCAGGAGGACAGCAAGGAGGAGCAGGAGGACCAGGGCAGCCCTGGAGCTGCTGGAGCTGCTCCCCAGCCCCACGGGAGCCCTGAGGAGGAGGCTGCCAGCCTGGCAGAGGTGACAGTGGCTCCCTGGCATCCCCATCCTTGCATGGTGCCACCCAGGCTGTGCATGCAGTAGGCAGCTTCTGGTGGTGTGGTGTGTGTCTGCTTGGCTGCTTTCTGTTTTTGGTTAGAGTTTAGTGCTCATCACTGGAAGTCATGATTTGTAGGCAGGGATTTCCCATCAGCTGGGGACACTCAGGGAGGTGGAATGTCACAGCTTGTGAAGAGATCACCCAAAGCAGTTACAACCCAGCTGACTTGTCCAGCTCTGCAATCCATAGAAAATCCATAGTCTGTTGTTGCAGGAGGAAAACCCTCCCTCCTCCACCTGCGTGTCTGACTGGCACAGTTCCCTCTTCTGCAGAGGTCCATTTGTGATCATCAAGGTGTGATGATAACAAAAGGTTTGTCTGTAATTGCCATTAAAATAGGATTCTGCCAGCCAAAGAGATTATTCTGGGATATTTCAGCAGCTGAGGTGAACTTGCCTGGAGAGAAGCCCTTTTGTGTGCACACCATTGCTGGTGCATTGATATATTTTGGTGTGTGTGTGATCCTTGGCCTCATTTGGGATATCCTGGACACTGCCAGGTCTCCTGGTGGGATGTCCTCAGGAGAACTCTGGAGCAAGTTGTCCAAAAGGAGCATAACTTTGCAGCCACCCTGGTCCCCAAAAAAGGGGAAGCACGAGGGTGACTGAAGAGGTTCCTCTTTCTTGGGGCCCTGGTGTCCCCAGGGAGCCTCGTGTGTCTGCTTGGTGGCCCTGGAACCTCAGCTGGACGGGCTCCAGGAGCTGTCAGTGCCAGGGAATGGCAGGTGAGGCCCAGAACTGCAGGATTTTGGGAAGTGCCCGGAGCTGGGCTCCCCTGTCCCCTCGGTCCTGTGGGATGCTCTCCTGCCCTGGGGAGGTCTGGCAGAGCAGTGACACACTCAGAGCCCTGGGCTGGGAGCTGACAGCGCTCCAGAGGCGCTCTGATAAAAACACAGCGCTAAAATATGTGCTCAGTGTACAGAACACGGCGTGCACAGGATGCAGGGCTGTGTGACAAGGCTCTGTGCATGCTGATGAGGGAGCTGCTCCTGCCTGGTCCCCTCTCCACGGGCAGTGCTGTGGCCTCCCCGCTGCTGGGGGAGGCAGCTGAACCTTTGGGTGACTGAGCTTTAATTTGGGGTTGTTTTTTCCCCATCTCTCAGCCTCCTGTGTTGGGCACAGGCTCTTCCTGAGCTCGGAGTGTTGCCTTCAATCCGTGCCCACCCTGCAGTCTGTCCCTCTGGGAGGTGGGATGCTGATCTCCTGCTCTCCTCTGCTTGAATTGTCAGGCAGGAGTGAGATATCCTTTCCTGCTCTCTTACAAATCTTCATCTCTCACTGAACAGATCCAATGTGGAGGCACAAATGGGCCCTCTGTGGGGCACGTCGGGTGCTCACAGGGGCTGGTGGCCTTGCACAGCCACTCTTACCCACTGAGAGCCTGTGAATAAAAATCAACAGATCAAAAACAGTCAGAGCCCAAGAAATGAATGAGATTATGGCAATGGAGTCCCTTGCCTTGGAACGGGACTGTGTGAAAAGAAGTCAAACAGGTCTTGAAGTCACCCAAAGATTTGTGATTTTGCTGCTTGCTGTAGGAGAGCCTGTGCTGTTCCTGACTCCTGCATCCCCCAGAGAGAATATTGGCTCTATAATTGTGTTTGACTTGCTGCCTAGAAGGAGTCTTTAAAATCGAGACATCCTGAGGAGGTGCCAGAGTCTTCCCTGGATTCTGGGGCTGCGTGCCCTCCGTCTCCGGTCCAGACCCTCCCCGGGGACGCTGACAGCAGCCTGGCTGCCCAGAGCAAGGAGCAGCAGCTTGCTGGGGATGAAGCTGGGGACAAAGAAGATGCTGAGGTGGATGGAGACGCCTCTGGAGCTGAGGAGCTGCCTCAGTCTGAGGGGGAGAGGAGCCCAGCAGGGCTGGATGTGCCCGGCTCTCCCGGGCAGCCCCGCGGTGCCGCTGCGGCCGGGGCAGATCAGCAGGACAGCCTGGCTGCCACTGCTGCCACCGTGTCCTGGGCAGGACAGGCCCTGCATGAAGAGGGGGAGGAAGCAGCAGCCGATTCAAAATCAGAGGACAGGCTGGATGATGGCAAAGTAAGAGACCTGCCTGTGTGGTTTTGGTGTTGGCTGTTCCTGTCGTCTCGTCAGGCCCTGCCTCAGGAAAGCTCTTGGAGCGCTGTCTGCTGTTCTGTGAGGCCAGTCCAAGTGCTTTCCTGGTCAGCAGGGCAGTCATTCCTGGGGGGGCATGAGTGCTCTGAATTCCCAGATGGGCACTTCAGGACTGAGCTGGGCAGTCCTTCCCTCCTGCACACACCAAACGCTGCCCAAAGCCACCCAGGCAAAGCCCTCGTCCGCACCGGTGTCTCGAGTGTGGAGGGGGAGCAGCCCCAGCTCAGAGCTGCCGTCTGTCCTGGGCAGGCAGGGCTGGTAATGAAGCTCATGCCGAGCCCAGCTGTCCGTGCTGCTTTGTTTCTCTCCTTCTGTTGTTTCTCTCAGCTTGCTCAGAGCTGGGGCATGTGTGAGGAGCTGCCTGGCACTGTGAGGTTGGGGTGGGGAAGGACGGAGCCCCAGGGCTGGTTCAGGAGCTGGAGCTGGAGCTGGGAGCACAGAACCTTCCAGTCCTGCTGCTGTGGGAGGAGAGCTGGGCACAGTGCAGGAGCAGGGCTGGGGCTGAGTGTCACACGCTGTCCCCGGTGCCAGCACGCGCTGTCCGCCCGTGTTCCTGTTCCAGAGCAGGATCTGAGCCAGAACAGGGGGTCTGATGAACGATCTCCCTCCAATCTGGCTGCCTCCCTGCTGATTTTGATGATTTCTCAAGTTCACTGATGCGTAATGTCTGTAAGAAATGATAAACTCAAATCTGAGCCTGGAAAAGGGGCTCTGTCCTGAAGGGCTGGGGCGTTGCTCTCCCAAACTCCTCTCTGTGCTTTGTGCACCTGAGCTGCTCTGCTGAAGTCAGCAGGGCCACAGGGGGTTCCCTGCAAATGGCTGGGAATGCAGGAGCCCTGGCTGCACTCAGGCACAGCAAAGTGGAATTTTAAGTGCTTTTATGGCTCGGGTGCTGTGCTGCCTGGTGGGCTGGGAGCTCTGAGAGCTGCAGAGATCCTTGCAGATGGAGAGGAAGCAAACCCCTTTTATCAGGGGTGTTTGAGGAGCACTTTGCCCTCCCCAGCCCTGTCTCCTGCCCTCCTGTGGTGTTTTGTGCTTGTCCTGTGGGTTGTGCATCCTCGGTGTCCTCCCCATGATGTTCACTCACCTTTCCTTTCCTGAGAGAGGCCAGACTGGTGTTGCCAGGAGCAGCTGCCGTGCTGGGAATGCCCAGGTGAAGCTGCAGGGGTAGGAAGTGTACAGGCTGTAATTTGCTTTTCCCCTCAGCTTTCAAAGGCATCCAGGGTCAGCAGCTGTGAGCAGGACTTACCTGTCTCCAGGAGCTCCAACCCTGAGCTCCAGCCTGTGGTGAGTCACCAGAAGCTCCCTTTTCCTTGGGTGTGAGTTCAGGCTCCCCTGGGATGGTGCAGTGCCCACCCTTGCAGTGCCCTCACAGGCCAGCAGTGCCCCCCTCACCTTGCAGAGTGGGGCTGTGGGTGAGGTGAACATCCCTGGAAAAGTAGGTCACCTAGAGCTGAGAGTGTCCTTGGATAATTGCAAAAAAAGCAAAATAATAAGCAATGTAAGAATTGCGCTTTAGGGGCTCAGCAGCTTTTGCTGAGGGGGTGTGAGTGGCTGGAGCCCCCTCTGCACAGGGGGGAGCAGGGGAGGGGGCCCTGGGCTGGGGGAGATCACATCAGCATCTCCATCTCCACAGGAAGCTGCCAGTGCCATCTGCCAGGGGGAGCAGAGGCAGCGTGGCCAGCAAATGGCTGAGAATATCATCATTTACTGCCTTGCAGGGAGCCTGTGCTGCTGGCAGGGGCTCTGCCCTGTGTGTGCAGGGCCCGGGGCTGCCAGGAGCAGGAATTGTCTCCAGGGGTGAGGGACCCGTGGGGCTGTGAGGAAGGAAATCCCTGGAGATGTGCACAGCATCACCAAGGGGAGCAGCAGAGGCTGGGGAAGATGCACCCCCTTTGGATGCTCCTTGTGCCACCCTCACCTGGCATGGGAGGGTGACAGTGCCCTCCCTGTGTGGCACTGATGTCCCTGGGTGCCACAGAGGGACCCAGTGCAGGGAGATGCTGCTGAGCTGCTGCCAGTGGGGTGGGGAGCGGGGGTTCTGAGATGTGCTGGGATTTTGGTCTCAGGATCTCTGGTACTCCTCAGGGCTGATCCTTTCTGCTTTCTTTTTCAGGGCTTGGACATCAAGGGGCAGCTCTCAGAGGAGGTTCTGGACATGGGGACTGAGTCTCCTGATGTGGACAGCCCCGAGTGCAGGGTCAGTGCTGCTGAGGGCTCAGGGTGGGATCCTGGGGGTGATGCTGGCAGTGGAGGCTTTGCAGAGGTGGATGTGGGGAGTGCCAGGATCACAGCAGCAGCACCAGGGCATTGTTGTTTCTGCAGAGAGGAGAAAGAGCAGAAACCCTGAGCAGGGGTGGCTGCAGGGGTGCACACAGGCAGGCTCCCCTGGGTGCTCTCCCTGCCCCAATAGGAGAGCCAATAAATGGCTTTCCTGGGGAATGGAGGAAGCAGAGCCTATTTTCCTTTCTTCTTTTGTGAGTATATTTGTCCTTTTCTTTCTCTTAAGCAGATGGGAAGGATTTGTGTGGCAGAACACGATAGAATCAATGGGAAGAAAAGGAGGTTAACTCCTTCTGACAGATTTTGGTAGAGGGAAGCTTATTTTTAAGCATTTGGTTGTCTTGCCTGCTTTAATGTAGGGGGAATTGGGGCTCCTTTCAGTGAGCCTGTGGCACATGGAGGGTACGTGTGCATCAGCCTGGGATGCAGCCGTGGCCAGGCAGCTCTGCCTGAAGATTGCTGTGCATCTCTGCTTCACCCTTGTCTTCCCAGCGTGGCTCTGGGCTGGTTTGCTCAGCCCCACGTTCCTCTGGAGCCCTCCTGCTCCCTCTCAGCGTTGGCTGGGGCAGGATCCAGGATCCAGCTGGGGCTGCTCAGCCTTGCCCTGACCGAGAGCTGCTCTGGAGGAGACCCCGAGTGGCAAAGTCCCCACCTGTCCAGCACAGAGGAGCAACCCTGTTTGCAGTTTGTGTCTGGAGGATACACCTGTCCTCTCGTGCCTAATAATGGGCATAATCAGATGTGAAGGGAAAACAAAACATGTGCCTGCTGTGCTGCCCCTCCCTGCCCGCAGCAGGCTCTGTGCACGCAGAGCTGCTCAGAGCAGCCACGTTTGGGTTCATTCCAGCCCTGCTTGGGGAGAGGGGCTGTGAAATGGGGCTCCCTGCAGAACTGCAGCTGCTCCTTTGTGTCTGTGCACAGAGGCTGCAAGGCTCGGGGCTGCAGGAATGTGCCATGCCAGGAGCTCGCCTTGCTTTGAGTAGATTGGCAAAATATTCTGTTGTTACAAAAAAAATGAAGATAAAAGGCACCTCTGGCAGCTCAGTGAGGATGGAATTGGAGGGGTTTTGTTGGTTGTTTTGGTGGCTGCAGAGGCTCTGTGGGATGTGTCCTGCTGGACCTGGGAGAGGGGAGGCTGCTCCTTCCCCCCTTCCCTTCCCAGGGACTGGAAGTGCAAGATGCAGAACTGTGGAACCCTAGAATGTCCCACAAACATCATCAAAGTCCAGCTCCTGGCCCTGCACAGACTCCCCCAAATCCCACCCTGTGCCTGAGAGTGCTGTCCCAAAGCTCCTGGAGCTCTGGCAGCCTCGGGGCTGTGACCATTCCCTGGGAGCCCTCGGGAAAAAGGCAAACCTGTCCCAAGTGCTCAGAGCTGGCACCTTGCAGTGTGATCTGAGCTGATGTGAGAGGGTCCCGTGGGTCTGGGCTGTGCAGGGGGAGGAGGTGGCCCATGATCTGTCATCCCTGTGTTCACACAGCTGGTTCTGTGTCTGAGCATGTGAAATGTCCTGCGGGGATGCAGCAGGGTGGAAAACAGAGCTGCTCAGGGTTCTGGGGATCCTGGGGCAGCAGGAAGGGCAAGGCTCTGACAATTCCACAGACAAGGCTTAAAATCTGCCCCCATTCCCTGCAGATGGGGGCTGTCTTCACCTTCCAGATGTGTCCAGAGGTTCCTGCAGGCCGTGATTCCTCAGGAGGGACTGTCCTGCTGGGCAGAGGGGCAGCAGGAGCCCCGTGCAGGAGTTACCCTGTGAGCAGTTCCCCTTTCCAAGAGGCTCTCCTTGCCCTTTTGTCGGCTCCCTGCTGTTCCCAGCTCTGACAGGGCCCGTTTGCAGCAGGGACACCTTTGCTGGGCTCCTCAGTTCTGGGAGTTGGAGTCCTCAGTCACAGGGGCAGGAGGGGCTGGGGCTGCCCAGGCTGATGTGATGGGAGGTGACAGCACTTGCAGGGAATCCTTCTGCTCTTTGCTCCACTGAACATTTACATAAATTACCAAGGGTTTAATTCTGCCTTGTTCTGGCCCTGCTGCACTCACAGCCCCGCGGGGCAGGGGATGAACTCACCTGCTGGGGTCTCCAGGAATTCCTGAATGAGCCCTCCCTGCTTCCTGTGGGGCTGGAGGTGAGGAGGGCAGCCCTTCCCTGCTCAGGTGTCCCTGCTGCAGGGACAGAGGGACCTGGGAGCTGGCAGGAGGGAAAGGAGCAGCTGACTCCTTCAAATTCAAATATTCTCTATTCATATTTCAAGTATTTACTGTGCCATAAATGAGCCAGCTCAGTGTGCTGCCAAGGGGCCTGGATTGCTGCTGCATCCTGGAGTCAGAAATCCTGGACTGGTGACTCTGTGCCCATCACACCCTGCCCAGAACCTGGATGGAGGCAGGGCTGAGTCCTGGTGTGGTTCTTGGTACCTCCTTTGCTTCGGTGCTGCAGCACTTTGTGTGTGACATTTCTCTTCAGGAGATTTCTCTCCTGGGCTTTCCAGGGGTTCAGTGTGACTTGGGATTGTAAAAGCCAGACCTGTGTCCCAAGTTTGTAGTGCTGGCAGGGAGTTCACCTTTTGTCCTGAGAAAGCTGAGCCTCCCAGGCTCCCCCTGAGCTTCTGGAAGGATTCCTGGATGGTTGGAGACCCTTGGATGCCTCAGGAGAGGAGCCTGGCACACCCAACGTTCTGGAACAGCCTGTGGGTGCCAGGGGGCCCAGCTGATTCCATGGACCTTCAGCAGAACTCTGAGGTCTTTGGTGGTGAAGGAGCCACAGACTCCACCCTGTTTGCTTTTACCTGCAGGCCCAGGAGCTGGAAGAGGAGGAAAAAGAGCAAAGCAAATCCAGTGTAGAGGAAGAGCAGAGGAAAAGAACAGAAGCTGCTGAGAGGTAGGGTCCAAACAGAGGCACAGGGGAGGCGTGGGCACCTCCAGCTGCTGCTGCTGTTCCTGCCGTGCCCTCCCTGCTGTGCTCACTGCAGCCTGTCCAGCTGTGCCCAGCTGTGCAGCACCCCCAGCCCCACTGAACCTCCTGCTTCCCCTGCTGCCTCCTCAGCCCTGTCTGAGGCTTCAGCCTCTGGCTGGGTGGGCAGTGAGGGTGCCTGCCCCTCCTCTGGGGCTGCCCCTCCTCTGGGGCTGCCCAGCTCTGCCTCCCTCCCAGCTCCCAGTGCTCCTGCCAGACTGGGCTGAGCCTGTGCTGGGCCCTGGGCTCACACAGGGCAGATGTGGCACTGGCCACTGCCCATGACAGCCTTACTGGTCCTGCTGGGCTCCCTGGGGGCTCCCTGTGGGCTGAAAGCTCTCAGGTGTCTGTTCCTGGTGCCAGCAGAGCCCAGGTGTGACAGGGACAGTTCTCTTCCTCCCACAGAGGTGGCCCTGACCGGCTGTGGGCATTGAGCTGTTTGGATCCTGGGCTGTTATCCCAAGAGGAATGCTGGCCTCCAGACCCAGTCACTGCGAGTCCTGGGCTGTCTTTTCAGCTCTTTTCAGCTCTTTTCAGCCTCTTTGTGGGGATTTGTTTGGAACAAACCAGTGGAATGCTGTTCTGGGCAGTGAGCTGTGCTCCTCGAGCCCCAGCCTGGCATTCACAGATGAGCTGTGTCAGAGCTCTCCATGCAGAGTTACACTTTCTCCAGGACACTGGGAACCAAGGAGCTGCTGCCAGGAAAATTCATGAGCAGGAGCTGCAGTCCATCTTAATGAGTGGCTCTGAGGGATTTGCAGCCTTGTTCTTGGAGGAGCTGTTTGTGTGAGGGTCTCCAAAAACGTGTTCTGCCCGCAGGAACTGTCTCCTTACCCCTGGTTCCTGCTCCCCAGCTGGGCCTGCTCTCTCTCTCTCTGCCTGTGAAGCTGCTCGTGCTTGCCCTGTCTCTCCTCTCTGTGCTCTGAGATGAAGTAGGACTGTAGATACAAGCATGCCTGCCAACACTCCACCTGTAATTTGGACAGTGTGAGTATGGCTGGTAGGGCTGACACACCTTGGGGACGTTCTCCAAGGGCCAGGAAAGCGTGGGATAACCCAGGGAAGGGATCCATGGTGTCCTCAGCTGCCTGTTAGCCCAGCATGAGGCGCTGGGATGGCGTGGAGCTTCCCTGAGGCGTTGGCAGCCCCGAGTTGGCAGGCAGGCCCTGTTGGCAGGCATGGCTTGGTGCCCACCTGTGTCACCTGCACATCCTCATCCACCTGCAGCAGCCACTGGACTCTGCCCTGAGCTAATCTGCCCTCCTGTCCCCTCTTTTGTGCTGCCAAGCGAGAGGGACCTCAGTGCTTGTGGGACACCAGGGGAGCGCTCCGGGGTAGGAAATTCCCATGGGGCGGAGGCTGCCGAGCCCGAGGAGGGAGCCCTGCACAGCCTGGTGGATCCTGAGGAGCTTCCTGCCCCCCAGAACGTGTAAGGGCCTCCTGTCTGACCCTGCTGCTGTGCCTGGGGCAGCTTCTGTCCCCGTGGTGGCCGGGCTGGTGTGCACAGCGGGTGCTGTGGTCGGTGTGCGTGCGGCGCCATGGCAGCTCCGTGTGCCACGGCAGTGCCATGTGCCAGGGCAGTGCCAGGGCAGCCCCGTGTGCCAGGGCAGCCCCGTGTGCCAGGGCAGTGCCAGGGCAGCTCCGTGTGCCACGGCAGTGCCATGTGCCAGGGCAGTGCCAGGGCAGCCCCGTGTGCCAGGGCAGCCCCGTGTGCCAGGGCAGCCCCGTGTGCCAGGGCAGTGCCGTGTGCCAGGGCAGTGCCAGGGCAGCCCCGTGTGCCAGGGCAGTGCCGTGTGCCAGGGCAGTGCCAGGGCAGCCCCGTGTGCCCCGGCAGCAGCTGCCCCCTGCCAGAGCGCCAGGCCAGCAGCCTGTGCTGGGCAGGGCCAGAGCAGCAGCCCAGCCCTGGGGCTCTGTGGCTCAGGGCTCTGTGGGTGGGCAGAGCTGCTTGCTCTGCCTTTGGGGAAGCCTCCCCCGTGAGTGTTCACCCTCCCCAGAACATTCCACACAGAGCTGATGCTGAGCTGGGGGACAGGGCCAGACCCCACCAATTCCCCCCGTTCTGCAGCCCCTGGGCACGCTGGTGGCACTGAAATGAGGAGGGCAGAGCCCAGCTCCTGCCCAGGCTGCTGCTCCAGGGTGGTGTTTGTGGATCCCTCCCTGCACTCCCGAGGCACAGGAGCCCCGTGCTGACTTGGCACTCCGTGTCAAATGGCTCTTCAGCAGATGCAGCTGGAGAAACAAAAAGGAGGCAGCCTGTCCCTGGGGAGTGGGTGGTGGGGAGGGATCTGTGCTCTGGTAGGAGCTGTGCTGCTGTGTAAATGTGTCTGTGCTGCCCAGGTCTCCTTTTGAGCAAAAACTGGGGCAAAAGGAGCAACTGGTAACCAGGTGGAAGTGTCTGAATTGCTCTGCAGAGCAGCTTGAAAAAGGACACGTGCTGCAGCTGGTGAAGGGGGATTGTTCCAGAGCCCCAGCACTTTCCTCTGTCTTGCTCTTTTCACTAATGGCTGCAGAAATGACCTTTTCTCTCCTGACTCGGGGCTGAATAACTGGGGCTGTTATTTCCCTGATTCCTGACAGAAGTCCCTCTGCCTTGCACTGCCAGTCTCACAGCGTGGGGAGACCTTCCTGCTCCAGCCTTCACTAGCAAAGAACAAAAATGTTTCTTCCTAGACTAATCTGAGTTTTCCCCTCCTTCCCCTTTAGCTTCTCTCAGACTTATAATTTTGCTGCTGTCTGTCTGAAAAAAAAGCTTAATTACAACCAGATTGGGTTTGAATTTTTGGAGTGCTGAGGGCTTTCTGGTGCCTGGAGCTGGCAAATTCCCAGCACACTTTAGGCTGCAATTGCAGAAAAATACCTGGTCTGTGAGAAGCACCAATCCCTGGGCTGGGAGCAGGTACTGATGGCATCTGCTCCTGTGCCTGGCAGCCTGGCCAGGGCTCTTCATCAAGAGGGATTTGATTGACCTCACAAGGTGAGCTCTGGTGGCCCAAAATCAGAGTTATTTAGGCCTGGAGGGCAGCTGGAGCTGGGTTCAATTTATCAATTGGAGATTCCCTGGGAGTCACTAAGAGGATCCAGCAGTGATCCTCAGCATCCACCCCAGGTCAGCAGTGGAGTTCTGGAGTAGGTGGCTCTGAGAGTTTTGGTTTGGAGTTGATGCTTTGTGGAGGAGGTTCCTGTTCCTTTTATGTTACTCCGTTTTGTGTCACCCTTTTGCCAAAGGAGCTTTTTCTCCTTGGTAGGCAACCTGAGGAGGAAATCGAGCAGTCCTTGAACCATCCTAATGATGAATCCCTGGAGGAAATAGTGAAGGAGGTGGAGACAGAGCCGGAGCACGAGGAAATACATTTATTTCAAGCAAAGGAGGAGAAAATTCAGCAATTCCAGGAGGAGATGAGGCAGAGGGAGGAGGAGGAGGAGGAAGCTGAAAAGCTTCATCAGCAAAAAGAAAAACCCCTCAGGTACTTTCCTTTTTTACTCCATCTCCTCCAAGCCTTTCCAAGGTGGGATTTCGTTGCTGCTGGCCACAGAGCCAGCTGGGGAGTGGTGCTGCTCTGCAGGGCTGGGGAAAGGAGCAGCATCAGGGCTCTCAGGGAGGAGGAGGAGGAGGAGGAGGAGGAAGGACGGTCTGTGGCACAGAGAGTTCTGTGCAGGAGGATCTGCAAGCCCTGGGGTGGGCACTGCCCCACTGGCAGCCCAGGAAAGCTCTCCCACCCTGGCAGGAGTGGCAGGAGAGGATCCTGCAGGGTGAGCTGAGATCCCACACACACACAGAGCTGGCAGCTCTGGGTAACCTCAGTGCTCAGTGCTTGGAGCTCTCCCACCTGGCAGAGGCTCAAATCCTGGGCTAAATGGTGGGAACAGGGCTGGAAATGGGAGCATTAGAGGAGATGAGGTTACCCCAGAGGAGCTGTCTGCAGTTCTGGTAGGGGATGTTTCACAGAGGGACTTCCAGACAGGGATTGTAGCAGTAGGGCAGGGGTGGCTGGGGAAAGCAGGATCTGAGAGCAGGGCAGGGGTGGAGCAGCACTGGCAGCTCTGTCCTTTCCCTGGGGGAATTCTTCTCTTGAGGCTTCTGCATTGTCTTGCTGGATTTGATGCTGATATTCTGAGCAGCCACAAACTGCATCTTGACATGAGACATGGTGGGGATGCAGCCTGGGTGTGAAGGAAGATGCAGAAAGGGCACCTGAAGGGGAAAAAAATGTAACAAAAGGTAGAATATGGAAATGTGGAGCTTGCAGACGTGCTAATGCATCCAGGTACCTTGCCTGGGAACCTGCATCCATTTAATGAGAGTTAATTTCACTTTTCTGCAAAAAAACCTAACAAACCCCAAAGAAGTGTAAACTCTGATGATACAGCAAGTTTTAAACCCACCCTGCTCAGGTTTGCTGCTGGGGCTGCAGCAGGTCCTGCAGGTGTGGAGGGGAAATGAATGTGTCACCACAGCCATGAGAGCCCCAGCTGAGCTGGAGCCCTTGCAGAGGTGACTGGGAGGTACTGAAGCCTCCTGAACCTGTTTTCTTCCTTTTTATTTTCTGTCTCAGCGCTCCAGAAGAAGATTTGGCAAAATCTGAGCAGGAAGAGGCAGAGCTGCTTGTCAGAGAGGAGAAAGCTGAGAGACTTGAGAAGCTGAGAGCACAAATGGCCTTGGAGGTGGAGGCAGAGGAGGAGAGGATGAGGTGAGAGGTGCTGCTGCCAGCCCTGGGGACAGGAACTGCTGGTTTGGGAGGGAAGGGTCGGGCACAAACCCAGCACTGCTCAGAGGGAGCTCCTGGGCCTCCCTGCTGGGCTGGATCCTGATCCTGCTCTCCTTCCAAACTGCCAGGGCAGAGCAGGAGGCCACGCTGCAGAGGCTCAGGGAAGAGTGGGAATCCCAGCAGGAGGTGGAGAGGGAGAGCCTGGAGAGGAAGCAGCAGCTGGCCTTGGAGGAGATGAAGGTGGCAGTGGAGGAGGCCCAGCAGAAGGAGATGAACGAGCTGGAGCAGCAGAAGGAGCAGTTCCTGAGTGAGCTCAGGGAGAGGCTGGACAGGGAGAAGAGGAAGGTGAGATCTGATCCATTCCTGCTCCCTGGGCTGGCCTGGCAGTGCAGAGTGTGGGGATTTACACCTGCAGGGCTTTAGTGACAGCTCAGAGCACCAGGGGCAGATGCCAGCTGGGCTGGTGGGGGCACAGGAGGTGGGCACAGAACTCCCCCAGCTGTTACTGCAGTGGGGATTCACCACCAGTTATTTCAGTGGCCACTCTGCATCTGAAGACAAGATAAGGATCTCTGTGTGTCTCAGGAGCTAAACCCAGCCCTGTTATCAGATCAGAACTAAACTGAGCCACTTTATCAGCTCCCAGCACCTCTCTGGCTGCTGCTTCAGCCCTTCAGTGGGGCAGGTTCCAGTCATGACAGGGATTCATGGAGATCCCCTGGGAGGGAAAGCACAGAGAGAACAAAGGCACCTTTAGTGATCCTGTTTGGAACAGGGGTTACTGCTGTGCCTGCTGATGCTTTTGGATAGAATTTAATTGCAAATGCACCTTGTCCCCACACACAGAGGTTTCCCAGCAGACTGTTTTGCTCTGTTTCTGCAGGCAGCAGAGGAGCTGGAAGAACAGTTTGCCAGGGAACTCCAGCAGCTGAAGTCTGCAGCAGAAGAGAAGCACCATGAGGTGAGGAGGGTGTCCTTAGAATGTAAATTGTTTTTTTTTTTCTAACTCACACTGTCACCAAAGGTGGCCAGGGAGGGTGGCATTCGTTCCTTCTCTCCTCCCTGGCTGTGTTTTGGTGTCTGGCCATGCCCCAGGCAGGGGTGGGGAGCTGTGCCCTGCTCTGTGAGGGCACGGAGTGGATCCTGTGGAAAGGCTGACAGGTCCCTGTGGGTGCCTTTCCTGGCAGGTCATTTCCAGCCTGCAGGCCCAGCTGGCAGAGGCACAGAGCAGCCAGGAGGTCCAGCTGCGTGAGGAGCTGCAGAGAGCAGATGAGAAAGTGCAGGAAAAGGCCCTCAAAGTCAGGGAGTACGAGCGGGAGGTGAGAGCTGGTTTGTGCTGGGGGCTCCTCACACTCTCTCCTCGGGTGTGGGGTGGGCTCTGGGAGCCCCCCTGCCCAGTGCCAGGGGTGCCTTAGGGCTCAGGACACCCCTCAGCCCCTCACCTCATGGGGAAGGCTTTGTGATCCCCAGGACACAACCCCTGACCCCACTCTGGCCCTGGGCTCTGGCGGGAGGCTGATTTTGGGGAGGCTGGGTTTTGGGAGGCTGGTGTTTGGGAGGCTGGTGTTTGGGAGGCTGGTGTTTGGGAGGCTGGTGTTTGGGAGGCTGGTTTTTTGGGGGGCTGGTTTTTTGGGAGGCTGGTTTTTTGGGAGGCTGATTTTTTGGGAGGCTGATTTTTTGGGAGGCTGGTGTTTGGGAGGCTGGTGTTTGGGAGGCTGGGGTTTGGGAGCCCCCTCTGGTGCAGTGCTGCCATCCAGGGAAGCCTCTCTCCCTGCAGCTGAGCGAGCTGATGAGCGACAAACGCCGGGAAGTGGAGAAGGAGCACGAGAGGAGGATGGAGAGGATGAGGGAGGAGCACCGGGAGGCGCTGGCGCGGATCCAGGAGCAGTACCAGGAGGAGGTACTGGAGCTGGGCTGGCTCTCAGTGAGTTCTGGAGTGTGTCCCTGCTGGATTTTGGGGAGCCCCGTGCCTCACAGGGGTGTTCCCTGTCCCCCTGGCTGGCAGGAGCAGAGGCAGAGGGCAGAGCTGCTGGAGGGGCTGCGCAGCGAGGCCGCGCGCCTGCGGCAGCGCCACGACGCCGACGTCAGGGGGCTGCAGGCAGAGCTGGAGGGGAGGCTGAGTGCCCTGCAGCAGAGGCACAGGGACAAGGTGAGCACAGGCTCTGCCTCTGGCCCTGGGGACTCCTGAGGGATGCCCTGGAGGCTCCACACCGTGTCCCCCTGCCACCCTGCACAGCCCAGGCTGGCAGACACAAGTGGCGCTTCCCAGTTTGTGTTTTCCTGGTGAGGGAGGAGCTGGTGCCTTTAACTCAGCTCCCTGTGCAGGAAAGAAAGCTCCAGGATTCAGAGAACGAGCTTGAAATCCGCATGAAGAACATCCAGGCCAGGTCAGAGCAGCTGCTCAGCCAGGTGAGTTGGGCTTGCAGAGCTTCCCTGAGCTGTGCCAGGGCTGTGTCTCCTTCCTCATGGGAGCTGTCCAGAAAGGCTCAGCCAGGGCTCCTGCTGCCATCCCACTCACAGGTACAGCTTTGTCACAGGTCAGAGCAGGGCCAGGCATTCCTGGTGCTGGTGTTTGCTGTGGGGTCTGAGCTCTGGCCTTGCTCAATGCTTTGGGAGCAGTGAGGGGCCGTGAGAGGGGTCATAAAGCAGATCTGACAACTCCTCGTGTGTTTTGGTCTTGAGACTCAGGCCTGAGGTGCTGCTCAGCACCAGCAGTGTCCTGGCCCTGACACTGCCCTGCCTTGTCCCTGCCACAGGAGGAGTCCCTGCAGAGGAGGAGGCAGCTGCTGCAGGATGAGGAGGGACGGATGCAGCTCGAGAGAGAGGTGCAGACCCTGGGGAGGGGCTGAGGCAGCACCCTGGGGCTGGGGCTGTAAAACAGAGTGCTGGGAGCTGGGTCAGTTCTGAGCCCCCCAAGGAGAGGAGCCAGTCCTGTTCCCCAGCACTGCTCTGTGGTTGTGTAGCTCTGGGGCCCTGTGTGCCCCTGGTTTCTCTCCTGGGGAAATGACTGTGAGGGGGTTCTGGTTTTCTCCTAGGAGGCTGCCCTTGCCTCCCAGCTGCGCCTGGAGGAGAGCAGGAAGGAGCATTGCAGCCTGCTGGAGTCGCTCCGGCAGCTGCGCAGCGCCCTGGGGGAGCTGCAGGAGCAGAAGGCCGAGCTGGAGGCGCAGGTGGAGCTGCTGCAGAGCCGCAGCCAGAGGCTGCAGAAACGCATCGGGTGCGTGGGACTGATCCTCCAACACCAAAAACCTCNACAAACCTCCCTGACCTCAGCCCTCTGTGCTGGGCCCCGTTCCTTCAGAACCCTCAGGTGCCCATCGAGGGCACAGAGCTGCTGGGGGCTGGTTCCAGGGTTTTCATTACCTCAGAGTGTGAATTTGGATTTGCTCCTTCACCTCTGCATGTCAGGTTTGTCTCCCTCCTCCACTCCTGCCTTGGGAGGTTAATGAGGTGCTGTGAGAGGGCACTGAAATGCAGAGAGGTTTTCCTGAGGTGCCTGAGCTGCTGAGGAAGGGTGGGGAGCAGTTTCCCTCTCCAGCCAGGGCTCACACTTGGTGTGGCACCACAGACCTTGTCCTGCACTCCTGTGGCCCTGGAGGTCACTCTGGACANGGGCACAGAGCTGCTGGGGGCTGGTTCCAGGGTTTTCATTACCTCAGAGTGTGAATTTGGATTTGCTCCTTCACCTCTGCATGTCAGGTTTGTCTCCCTCCTCCACTCCTGCCTTGGGAGGTTAATGAGGTGCTGTGAGAGGGCACTGAAATGCAGAGAGGTTTTCCTGAGGTGCCTGAGCTGCTGAGGAAGGGTGGGGAGCAGTTTCCCTCTCCAGCCAGGGCTCACACTTGGTGTGGCACCACAGACCTTGTCCTGCACTCCTGTGGCCCTGGAGGTCACTCTGGACACCACTGCAGGCTGATCAAGTGCCTCTGCTGTTGCTTTTTCCTGTGGCAGAGAGCTGGAGGAAGCAATCAGGAGCAAGCAGGAGGCCCTGAAAGAACTGGAGGCAGGAGAAAGTGTGGAATCTCCAAGAAAGAAAGCTGAGCTCCGTGTTGAAGACCTGAGAGGAACTCCTCAAGCTGTGAGTAAAGCAGCCTGTGAAGGTGTTTGCCTTGTGAGATCTGAGGCTGAAACTCCCTTGAAAATCTCAGCATTTGTTCCTTCCGTGTGAAATCATTTGAGATGCAGAGATGGATTTCTCTTTGCTGCTGTGTTCAGTAGTATTTGCAGATGTCTGCCCATTATTAGTGGGTGGAGAGGAGTGTGGGGTACTCAGATCAAAAGCAGGGCTTGTGTCAGGATAGAAACGTCTTTGTCACCTTCACAAGTCCTGTCAGGACCTGTGCTGTGCTTGGGTCTGGGCACTGCTGTGGTGGGGCCATTCCAGGCTGCTGCTCCTCGTTGGATTCTCAGGGGTCCCTGGGCTTGTCTCCCCCACCCCAGTTCAGTTTTTGCCTTGTGTCCCCCTCCCAGCACTCCCAGTCCAGAGAGCCTTCCCCAGCCTCTCAGAGCCCCGAGGAGGAGGAGCAGCAGTTTGATCGGTGAGAATCCCCGTGCCAGGAGAAATTCCTGCTCCTCCCTTCAGCTTTGCACGCCGGGCCCTGAGCACCCCGAGTTTGTGGGGTGCTGAGGGAGGGTGCAGCAGCCCGGGGAGCCAGGACAGCCCTGCCTGTGCCCGCAGGGTCCGGAGTTACCTCTCGGCCGAGGGGCAGTCCCTGCGCAGCGCCAGGGAGTTCCTGCGGCGCCAGGGCCGCTCCCTGCGCCAGCGGCGCTCGGCGCTCAGAGCTGCCAGCCTGCAGTGGCACCAGGACCTGCACCGTGCCCAGGGCACCCTGCAGGACCCCAACAGCTCCCAGCTCCTGCAGGGAATGCACAGGAACCTGGAGGAGGTGAGCCCTGGGCGCTGCCTGTGCTCGCGTGTCACAGCCCTGGCATCAGCTCTGCAGCTGCCCTGGTGCTGTTGGGGTGGGCTCTGTGACCCTCTTGGGGTGGGTTTATAAATGAAATCTCCTTTTCCTTGGGCTGAGCCTGCTTTGAGCCGTGTGCTCTGCTCTGTATTCAGCCCTTCCCAAGCAGTTTCACTCCAGCAGCGCTCGCTGTGCTGAGCAGAAGGAGGTGACAAAAGTCACCCCAGCTGCTGGCCTGGGTTGTGTCCTGTCATTCCTGCTTGATTCCCCTCCTTGGCCTGGCTGTTGGTGTGTGCAGGCAGCAAAGGAGCTGGACAAGATGAAGTCGGCCATGGAGAAAGGAGAGGTGCTGCTGAAGAAGAAGGAGGAGAAGCTGAGCCAGCTGGAGTCCTCACTGCTGGAGGAGGTGAACCCAGCACCCCTGCCCAGCTGCATCCCCCTGCCCACAGCTCCTGGCCTCCTCCCCAGGCAGGGTCTGTGAGGGGCTGTGGCCCCTGTCAGGGCTGTTCAGCTGCTGTTTGCCCAGGACTGGTGTTTGCCAGCAGAGCTGGATTTTGGAGCCACTTTCTGCGAGAGCAGAGAGTGCTGAGTGTGTGGCTGCAGGAAGCAGCTTGGAAAAGCTGCATGCACTGAGCCTGGAGAAAACAAGGGCAGGTCACCCCCTGTGAGCTGGGACAGAGCTGCTCTCCTGACCAAGGCCAGCCTTGGAATGTTTGGCCCTGCCTGGCACGGCGTGGCCTTGGGCAGGGCAGCAGCAGATGTAAGAGACCCAGAGCTGTGATGGCCAAACCCCTGCCCTTGGCACAGCGAGCCCAGCCCTGCAGAGCTGTGAGTCCACAGCACAAACCACGCTGACCCTGCTGGAAGGGCTGGCTCATGTGGCTCCTTTGGCCTCTTCCACTTCCAGAGCCAAAGCAGTCTCTGGACATTCACACTTGGCTGTCAGGGGCTGAGACAGGTTTGCCTTCACTTGACACAGGCCTGACTGCAGTGCAGCTCTGTAGACAGGCTGGAGGAGATTTCCAGGAGCTTTTATGTTCCAGGCATGGTACAGCAGGTTTTACTGGCATTGTTTTCCTCCTCCTGAGCAGCTCTCAGAGGAAGATACCCTGAAGAGTTCTGTGTGCAAGAAGGTGGTGACTTTTGATCTGAGCACCTCTGAGGACACAAACAGCACGTGCAGTGTGAATCTGGGCCAGTCCAGATGTGAGTGCCCTGCCTGAGAGGCTCTAGCCTGGCCTGCCCTTCCCTGTCCCCTCTCTGATGTGCCTGTCCTGAGCTGTGTCCAAGGCAGGTCTGGACTGCTCTGTGTTCCACACCTGATTGCAAATCTTGTTTCATTTCCACACCTGATTGCAAATCTTGTTTCTCTTCTGTAGTGGCAGATAAGAGGGATGGGATCTGTGAGTGAACCTGCCTTTTAAATCTCTGTAGATGATAAAATCTCTCTGATTCCCCTCAGATCCTGCTCTTCTGCAGGAGTCTGGGCTTCCCCTTCCTCAAGCTGCTGTGATTCCCTCTCTGCTGCTGGTGCTTTTTCGTGGCCTTTGGTTGCCTGTACCTGGAACTGTGCTGGGGGAAGAGGGGCAGGCAGACAGGAGGGTTGGGTTGCTTGCTTGCACAAAGGCTGCTCTTGCTAGGGCTTGCCTGTGATCCCTTTCTCCCCCTTTCTTCCTTCAGTTGACTTGAGGACGGATTTCTGGCCTGTCCTCCAGCAGGACAAGATCCAGCACCTGAGGGACTCTGTGCAGAGCATCACCAGTGAGCTCAACGGGGTCCTGGGGCTCCTGGACTCCATGAGCCATCAGCAGCCTCCCCTCCTCAGCTCCACCCTCCACGGGAGCGTCCCTGTCCCCACATTCCCCTCCTTGGGAGCCCGGGGGGGCAGCACCCCCAGGGTGTCCCCCCTGGACCAGAGGGCCCAGAGTAACGGGCTCAGCTCCAGTTACTCCAGCTCAGGGCAGGCAGTGGACAAGATGCTGGCAGAGAAATGGCACAGGTATTTCCCAGGTGAGCTCCTGGCCTTATCCCACCTGCTTTGCTGCCTGCTTTTGTCCCATGCTTCCCGTGCTGGGGCTGGTGCTGATGGTAGGAAGGGTGCTAAGGGGATAAGGGACAGCAAACACAGCAATATCCATGGATTTTGTGGGGTCTGTATGGAATATCTGTTTTCCAGGTGGCCTCTCATCGCTCAGTGGGAGTCCTGGGCCTGTGGTCAGCAAGCTGGGATATTCCCCTGCAGAGTAAGGGCTTTTCCTTGAGCTGTTTCACTGGGCTGCTGTTTATTAATTAATTTGCAGTGATTATTAGGTAACTTGGCATGTAACTAGCAGATAACAATTTGATAATTATTATGAACTATGAAGGAGAAAATGTAAACTATCAGTACATATATTAGAGGAGGTGGTTTTTCCTTCAGCAGCTCATCACTTTCTCATCTCTGGGATAATTTCTTCCCAGACCTCTTCTTTTCCCCACTTACCCTCTCTCTGTCACTGCCACAGTGAACAAATCCGGCTCTTCCAGCATTCCAAGTTCAGTGAGCCAGAGAAGAAGAATATTGAGGGGATGATTGAGAGCAACAAGAAATGGCTGAAAGACTTCAAGAAGGATTCCAAACTGTATCTTTTACCTGGGGCTCTGGTCTTTAATTGCATTGCTGCTTCCTGCAGAGGTAGGAGGAGGGTGTGAAATGAAGGATTGAGCAGCAGTTCCGAGGCCTTGGCCTCTGTTCCAGTGCCTGGTCCTGCAGAGGGATGTGATGTTGAGCAGATGGAGCAGGAGTGATCTGTGTGCTGCTCCCTGGGCTGTGCTGGGCTGAGGTTTCCCTGCCTTTCCCTGTGTTGTGAAGCTCTTTAGTGATGCTGCTCAGCTGTAAAGGAGCAGTTTGAGCTGGGAGTGTGAGGGTTTAGAAATATGGAGCAAATAGTGCAGAATTGAGGATGGGCAGGCCAGGAGGGGTCTGGCTTTGCAGGGCTGCTCTGGTGCTGTGGGTGGAGCCCTTGGCCACGGGCAGGCCCTGCTGAGCAGCCTGGGGAGAGGTGAGGGCACCTGGAGATGTGTGGGAGGGCACATGGTGGGCAGGGAGGGCTGGGCTGCCCCCAGAGCTCTCTCCAGCTCTGTTTTGAGGAATCCTGTGCATGGGGCTGGATCCAGAGAGCAAGGCAGGAGTGCTGAGGGCAGGGATGCTCCCAGGCTGTGTGCTGGGGGTGCCTGCTCAGGGTACACTGATGTGAGCAGCAAATCCCCGAGGCCTCAGGGCTGTCCTGAGCATGGTGTGCCTCTGAATTCCCTAATCCCCCTCTAATTCCCTTGACTGGGCTGCAGCAGGCTGGGTGCAGCCTGTGTGCCCTGGGCTGGCTCAGGAGCTGGTACCTGTCCTGTCTGTGCTGATCCCTGCTCTAAGCCAGGCTTTTCCTTCACCCAGCCCTCAGACCTCTCTCCCCACGGGCACAGAGGCCCCCAGGCAGCAGCCCCAGCCTCCTGCAGCTGGGCCTGGATGAAAACAGAGAGATCAAGGTGTACCAGTACTGAAAGGTGGGATGTTCCTGTGCAGTGTCCCTGTGCTGGGCTGGGGTTTGCTGGTGCTCACCTGGCACTGTGTGTGCCATGTCCTTGAAACTGGGTGTTTGTGCAAGAGAGTGGAGGAAGGAGGAAGAGAACTTCCCAGGTGGATTCTTCTAATCCTGTAATGTGTCCAAATATACTTTATAGACTGTTTAATCCAGCGGTGACATACCAGGGCTTCAGTAAATCAACATTTCCCTCATTAGTATTCCAGCGATGGCGAGGCAGAGCTGTGAATCACGGAGGACTTTGAGTAACTGGTCAGGGGGGAGGATGTGAATCCAGCTGAGGCTCTGCTGGGGGAATGTGTCAGGAAATGAGGCTGCCCTGGTGCCCACCATGCTTGGTGGGCCGTGCCAGGTGGCCCCTGGCAGGTGGGAGCCTGGGAATGGCTGTGGAGCCTGGGGATGGGACTGGGGAATGGCACCTCCTGGCTCTTGGGGAACGTTCTGCTTGTTTGAGGTGGAAGCAACAGGAACTGAGCCAAGAGTGGCAGATCTGGATGAGCCCTCCCTGCTCCCCTCACGCCAGGCTGGCCAGAGCTGTGCAGGAGAGCAGCTGCTGCAGCCCTGTCCCCTGTCACAGAGATGTGCCAGAGAGCAGGGATGGAGGGAGGGGCTGGGGCAGGCACGGCTGAGGAGCTGAGACTGCCCCACCTGTGCCCTTCCATGCCCTGGGGAGGGGGATCCAGAGCCCGGCTCAGCAGCTGGGATCTCTTTCCATGCCCTGGGGAGCCCCTGCCACAAATCCTGGAGCCCAGTCCTGCTGCTCCTGCAGCAGCTCTGCAGGGATCCTGCCAGAGCAGGGCTGTGGGAGGACTGGAGAGGGGCTGAGGAGCTGGGGTGGGGCAGCTCCTGGACTCAGCAGTGACACGGTGGCTCCTGGCTCTGCTCCTGGCTCTGCTCCTGGCTCTGCTCCTGGCTTTGCTCAGCAGGGGCTGTGACGTTCATCTGGAAAGACCCCATCCAGAGGGTGTCCCAGCCTGCTGGGATGCCTGGAATTGGGAGGGGTTTCACTCTACCCAATGGGGAGGAGTCAGCCTTTATGGGAATGTGGTATTTGGTTGTCTTTGTCAGTGTTTCCTCCAAGCTGACTGTAAATATTTTATTCTTTAAAAGCTGCCGAGCCACGGGCCCGCTCTGGCTGACGAGGACTCTGCACTTCAAGGGAGCCCATCTGTGAGAAACCATCTTCAAAGCCCCTCTGCTGAGCTGCTGGGGGAGGCTGTGGAGCTGCTGCCTCACACCCCCCGTGCTGTGTGAGCCCCTGGGTGGGGCAGGCAGAGCCCCCCTGCTCTGCTCCCTGGGTGCAGGGTGCTGGCACACCCATGAGCCTGGCACGGGGATGTTTACATGCAAATAGAAATATATTTTTGATGAACATCATTTTAAAACTCTGAAGAATGTATGTATTTTATTTTTGCTTGCTGTTTTTTCTAGAGTTTTTGTAATTATTCAACCAGCCTTATTCCTTCCTAGGAAAGGAGGGATCAGAACACGGGTATCCCATCTGCTGCTGGAGTGCACAGACCCCCTCCTGTAGGGATTTTGCTTTTAGTTTACTGAATACTCAGAGGACACATGGCAATCCTTCCAGTCAGGGGCTTTAGAAGGGAGCCCACAGTTGTGATTGCTGTGGCCAAAGCCATATCAGAGTCCATTCTGTGTTTGGGAGAACCATGCATTAGCAGTGCAGGGAAATGCCAGTTTTTTTAACAATAACTTGGTTTGAAACATGCTCCTTTTTCCTGTTAAAACCTGGGATAGCAGCTGTATCTGGTTTTGTATAAATTAAATCAACATGAGCCTGTTTTGTACGATGGTGGTGGTTGTCACTGTGTTTTGTTGAGCTGGGTATCCAGCTGTTCTTACCTCTCACATCTCCCCTTGTCCCTGGGCTCTCTCATGTTCTGTCTTGTCAAGGTCATTTCTGGCAGTTCCCAAGACCACTTAAGCTCGCTGTGGCTTTGTTGCCATTATCCTTTTAAGTATCTGGACAGGGTAGCAAATGCAGAGGCAGAGAGAAGAAAGCTGGAAACCAAAAGTACAGAATGAAAACAAGGCTCTGGCAGCCTGGGATCTGTGGAAATGTCTCGCTGTGGATTGGCTGTGGCTGCTGATTTCCCATGGGGTGGGAGCAGCCAGGAATTGCCCCAGCAGCGTGCTGGGTGCTGAGTAATGCTCTCACCAGGAACTGGGGAGGGTTGGTGACGTCCTCTTCTCTTCCCGTGACTTGTTCCCATCCCCTGCTCACTCCTGCCAGCCCCTGTGGGCGCTGGAGGGGCTGCAGAGGCTCGGGGGGAGCAGGGTGTGCATCAGCTGCTTGTGCAAAGTGGGGGCTGCATGTTCTGTCCTTAGAAAGAAACCAAACCCACCACCAGGCTTTTTTGCCCGGTTCCTGCTGCTCCTGGGCTGCACTGGTGTCTCTGCCCTCTGCAGAGCTGCATGAGCTGCTGGAGGAGCTCTGGTGGCAGCACACGCTGTCCAGGCAGGCACTGCTGGGGACAAATGTCCTACCCCGAGCACTTCAGGGTGGTTCTGAGACACCCCAGGTGCCAGCAGGATCCCCCTGGGTGTGCTGTGACCCTGCTGGGGAGGGTCCCCGGGGAGCAGCCGTGTCCCCAGGCTGGGCTGTGCTCCCTGCCAGAGGATTTGCCTTTCCTGGAATGCCAGCACTGTCTGCTGGAGAAACTCTGTGATTAGAAGAGCAAAAGGGCAGGGCCTGATTACTCCACCAAGCTGAGCAGGGGCTGTAAGCTCCTTAAGGGGCTCAGCTCTGCCTGCCCAGGGAGGGACAGCTCAGTGCTGGCTCTCTGGACACCCTGAGGTGCTGCTGGCAGAGCTGGGGCTGCCCGGGCACAGCCTGGCCATGCTGGGCACCCTGATGACAGCGCTGTTCTTCGTGGTGAGGGCGGTCAGACAGGTGAGTCCGGGCAGCAAGGACATTTATTGCTGCTGTTCTCTCCCAAATTCCTGCTGGGAATGGCCTCTGTGCCTCCCAAAGCACCCGGGCAGGGGCTGGGGGCTCTGGGGGTCGGTGTGGGCACAGTGAGTGGCAGGGGAGGGTTGTGATCTCTGGTGAGGATTGTGGCTCAGCAGCTCTCTCTGTTCCTCTCCTGAAAAACCCTCCCGTGTGCAGCTGGGGACAAACCTGTTCCGGGAGGAGCCCCTGCCTTACCTGGTGTACCAGCCCCTGCCCTGGCAGATCCAGTGCGTGTCCCAGAGCCGCCGCACCAGCCGGGACAGCGAGGTGAGGGCAGCCAGGGGAGGGCAGCTGGCAGTGCCAGGACAGCGAGGGGAGGGCAGCTGGCAGTGCCAGGGCAGCCAGGGGAGGGCAGCTGGCAGTGCCAGGGCAGCCAGGGGAGGGCAGCTGGCAGTGCCAGGGCAGCAAGGGGAGGGCTGGACAGTGAGGGGAGGGCAGCTGGCAGTGCCAGGACAGCGAGGGGAGGGCAGCTGGCAGTGCCAGGGGATGGCAGTGCTGCTGCAGGGGCAGCCGTGGGCCAGGCAGCCTGGAGGTGTAGGCAAGGGGGAAATGTAACGCTGGGAGGGCAGGGTAAGCTGGGAAATGTTGGAGAGGTATTTGCAGACAAATTCAATCTGATTTTTAGAAATGGAAATATCCCCTGGAAGAGCTGGTCCCAGGAGCTGCAGGCTCATGATCTCCTTGCTGGTTTGAAATGCAGATCCAGTGAGGGTAGCCTGTGCCAACATCCATCCATGGACTGGAGGATCTCACAGCTCTGAGTTTGGATGCAAAGCTATTTCCTGCCTCTCCTTAGAGGTCTTTTCATAAATGCAGATTATTTAATCAGTGCTCTATAAGGGAACAACACTAAGCATATTCCAATTTCTTAAAGGGAGAATAGAAAGGTTCTTGGCTGGCCTGAAAGGGAATGCCCTTACTGCCTCTGCCTGGGATAAAACTGACTTTTATTTTATTTCTCTACCTTTCTAGAGAGGCAGGAACTCCCGGCACAACAGCATCTACTCACTTTCTGGAGAGAAAGGTGAGTGTGGAACAGGCAGTAAAAAAACCCCAAATCAATACAGGTAATGAGTGGAACTCATGGCTGGGACTGGCTGCAGAAGAGCAGGCACTGCAGTGTGTGCATCCTGCCTGGCCTCTCTCCTTCCATAAACCTGTCTGTGATATTATGAAGGGGTATTTGATGATGAGATATTTGTTAATTGTGTAGCATCAGCAGTGAAGTCCTGCAGGGCTGAATGTACAACCCCACACTGTGTCTGTGCACACCCCTGCTCTCCAGGAAACCTTTGTGGGACCCCTGCTGTCCCATAAAACAGCTCCCTTCTCCCTGTTCTGGGAAAAGCACCTGGAATTCACCCCCTCCTCTCCTTGGTCCTGTGTCCAAGGCTCTGCAGTGCTCAGCAAAGAGGATTTGAGCCGTTCTATTCTGGGTGCCAAGCGGATAAAGGGGGAGGGGGCTGGGGGTGCCATCCCCCCTCATGCCCAGCCTGGTGCTGGGCTGGGGGCTTCACTGCAAACAGGTGCAGGTCTGGGGGTGCCAGGGGAGTTTGTGGCTCACCCTGCCTGTGCCCAGCAGTGCCTGTCCTCAGCCTCTGCCCTTGGGCACATTCACAGCTGGCAGTGTCTTGTTGTTGAGCAGGGCAGGGGGGAGCCCACCCTCTCCTTTTATTTACCTTTTTACTCTGCAGTTTCTCGTAGGCAGCGAAGGGAAGGGGTTCAGGTGGCAGTGGTGAGTTTACAGAGCAGCATCTGGCCCCAGGATTGCTGATGGCTGCTCGGGGGGTGCTCAGCAGTGACACACTGGCTTAGAGGAGCACTGCTGAGTGGCTTTGATGCAGTTCCTGTTGAATTTCACAATACTCCCCTAATGCCACATTAAGTGGGAGTGGGGAGGGCTCCCATTTGTCAGCGTGAGAGCTTTATTGCTGCACGGGGCCGGGCTTTTTTTCTAATCTTATTTGTGTGTGCGAAAGTAAGCGAGCATCAGAGGTGGTGATTAAACCTGGGGAAGCTGCTGCCCTCAGGGAGTGGAGCTGTGTAAATAAAGGGCTGAGCCCTGCCAGGGAGGCTGGACCTGGCTTTGCCTCCCTTTCCCTGCTCCTCCTGCCCCGGAGATGTCCCCGTGAGCGGTGGAGTTGTGGTTTCACGCTGTGAGCTCTGCAGCAAGGACAGCTGTCCTGTCTGAGGAGTGGGGAGGACACTGACCCCGTGGGGGTGATGCCAGAGCCTGCCCTGCTCCCTGGAGCCTCCTCAGGGCTGCTGGCACTCTCTGTGCTCACTGGGATGTTCTGTTGCCCCGCAGGTGACGTGACCCCTGATGCCAGCAAGGACAGCAAGGTCATTGACCCTTCTGAGAGAGCAGCCATCACCATCCAGACCCACTTCAGGAGGTACCAGCAGCAGAAGCAGGAGAAGAAGTAGCCACAGCAGCCCCTGTGGCCTGCACTGTCCCTGCTGTTGTTCTGTTCTGTCCCCCAGAGACATTTGGGGCCGTGGTGACTGAACCTGCCCCCATACGTAGCTCCTGCTGCAGCTGTAGGTTCCTGCCCTTGTGTTGGTGCTCACAGGGAGTTCTCTGTCCTCTCAGTCCTTCCCCAGACAGTGTCACTGTGTGGGCCAGGTCACAGCTGCTCTGCTGGGGACAGGGCACAGGTGTGACAGCACCTTTGGGAGCCCTGGCCAGCCCAGGGTGGTGCTGAGAGCCCCAGCAGCTGAGTGGGTGGGAGGGGGTCCTGCACAGCAGGGGCTGCTTGTGCAGGCTCCCCCTGCCCACCTGGGGCTTGTTCCACCCCAGGAGCCTCCCCTTGCCTGCACCTCTTCCTCTCTGCCCCTGGAGCGGGGTGGAGACTGGTGAGGGCTGGGCTCTGCCTTTGTCCCCACCCTGCGGTGCCCAGGGGCCAGCCTGGAGTGGGGCACTGCCAAGGGAATGTGCTGCAGCCTGGGAGGGAGCAGGAGGTGAGCTGGGAGCTGCTCTTACCTTTTCCTGGGGACAAGAGCAGGCCCTGGGTGGGCTCTGTCCTGAGGCTGACCCTGGTGATGCTGCTGTTGGCCCTGGAGCCCACCCAGCCCCCTGGGGTCTCCTGGGGCATTTCTGAGCTCAGTGCCCTCTTCTCTGCTGCTGGAGGGCAGAGCTGGGCTGGCATGGCCTGAGTGGGCTCTTCTCCTTCACACCCTGCTGTGCTGAAGGGCAGGGGGCTCCTGAGAGCAGGGGGTGGCAGGGGGCTCACAGGCAGTGCTGGAAACTTGTGCTGGGTTAAACTGGGCAAGGCCAGGGCTTGTTCCTGCTGGGGAAGGGAAGGGGGAGTCCTTGCTGGGATGTAGAGGGAAATCTGTACTAGCCAATTCCAATAAAGTTGTATTAATCTCTGTTAATCTGTTCCTCTTTTTATCTTGCTAATCTGCTTACTGTCACAGCTGAACACGCTTGCCTTTTCTTGCCTCTTCTATTTTTAATTCTATTTTCCCCTTCTATTTCTATTCTAAGCCTGGGGTTGGTATTTTGGAGGTGCTGCCTGGCTGTGATCCTGGTGTAAGGGCTGGGCATTTGGTTTTCTTTAAAACCTTTATTATGTAATGGTTTATAAATGTTATGTGCTCTGATGCCTCCCCACCAGCCTGGCTGGGATGGGTGCCCCTCTCCATATGGGATGTTCCTTGACAGAGGCTGGCTCTGAGTGGGACCTGAATAATGGCCAAAAATTATAAAAAATGGGCACAAGAAATGGTCCTGGCAGCTTGTTTCTCAAGCCCCAGAGGTGAGCAGCTGCCAGGCTGTGGCCAAGGCGCTTCCAGCTCTGCAGGATTCCAGGAGTTACCTTAGTTAGGAAGAACCAGATGGCAAAGGAGGATGTGCTGCCCAGTGTGCCAGCAGGCTGGGAAGGGCACTGCAGAGCTGCACGTGGAAGCTGCAGTAACAGCACTGTATTTGCATGTCATTTTAATTTGGGTACTCTAATTAAAAAAAAAATCAAGGAGAGAGAGGTTGAAAAAATGACCTCTGCAGTGCTTGATTATAGCTGATGAATTAAACCCTGTCAAAAGGAAAAAAAAAAAAAAAAGAGAATGGTACAAATCTGTGTGTGATACTCCAACTGCTTTGAGCTAAAATAGGAAATGTATCTGTTTGTAAGGAAAGTGCTGGAACCAGTTGGTAGCAGGCATGGATAGGAAAGTAATGAAAACTTGAGCTTATAAATTACAGGAAAAAAGGAAATGAAAGAGCAGTTAGTTAATTAGACCTCAGATAGCACCAGAAGCTCCTCAAAAGGTGAAGTTCTGCTTTGGGTAACTAAAAGAAGAGTTAATAATGGCCTGAGCTATTTTTTGCCCTTGGAGCAGGTAAGGAGGGCTGGCAGCTCTGGGGCTTCAAGTGCTCTTGCTTTCACAACCTTGTATGAAAGGGGGGAAGTAGAATCTGCATTTCTTTGGTCTGATATTGGTGTGGCTGATAATGAAAACTAAGGGGAAAATAAGAACAAATTCAAGGGTGAGGTGGTGCTGGGTCTCACTGTGGTTCTCTGTGCTGCCCCATGTCCTGGGGCACCTGTGCAGTGCCTGAGCCAGGATTCAGGGTCAGGGAGGCAGAGACACCTCGAGTGTTGCTCTGTGCTGGATTCCCCGGGCTCAGGCTGTGCTGGATTCACCAGACTCAGGCTGTGCTGGATTCCCCGGGCTCAGGCTGTGCTGGATTCCCCGGGCTCAGGCTGTGCTGGATTCCAGGGGCTCAGGCTGTGCTGGATTCACTGTGACACCTTCCAGCTGTGACCAGGGACAGCTGTGCTCCTTCTCCTGCTCCAGGCAGGGCTGTGACAATCCCAGGGCAGAGGACCCTGCTCGGAGGAGTTGCTGTGCCTCTCTGGATGCTGGATCGGATGCTGGAGCTCCCTGCACTCACCGTGAGCTGCCAGAGCTGCGCCGTGGCTCTCCAGGGTTTGAGCAGCCTCTCACCCCTCTGGACGAGCTGGACCAGGATTCCTGTTTGGCACCGTGGTTTGTCCTGGGCTGGAGCTGGACTTGGTGCTGCTCTCAGTGCTGTGGCACAGTCTGGCCTTGGCTGGTCTGTCCTGCTGCACGGAACCATTCCCCAGACCCTGCGCCAGATCCTTCCAGGACCTTCCTCCTGCCACCATCTCTGCAGGTGGGTACAGACCTTATTATTCTTTAATATTTAACCCTTTGTCTTTGTATTTTTTCACTTTGGCTACCCTGGGCTGTCCCTCTCCATCCTCCTGCCCTGTCCTGCCCCAGCCCTGCTCTGCCTAATTCCCTGCTCACTTCACAAACGCCCCGTGTATAAACATAACCTTTATTGCACACAGCGCTGGGTTTTTTTTCATAGAAAAAGGTATTAACACATAAGCATTTGCAAATTGAAGCAACTCCTGCTGTTTTCAGAACAGTAAAATAGCATGCAATGTCTCGGAGACGTTCCTTTTTTAAAACCACCGACAAGATCAGGGAGAGAAAAAAAAAAAAAAAGTCGCTGAGTCTTTCCTTGTGCCCCTTTCAAAATGATGTGAAATATATATATATGTTTACATATATATTATATTTTTAAATCTGTAACATCAAATTCTTTGTGCCCTGGTTTCTTTTTCTGTTCGGAGAAGAAGAAAATAGCTTCATTTATACAAAAGAGTCCGTTATGTACAAGTTTGTTAATTTAATATAAACGGCGTGGGGAAACGAGCAGCATCCGGCGGCGGCCCTACACCAGCGTGTAGGACTTGGAGTAGGCTCCGGCCCCCTGTTTTTGAGACCTGCCTACCCCCGACGTGCTCATCTCCAGCAGCGAGTCCCTGGAGCCCCCCACTTTGGAGTGCGTGGGCACCCGCGCCTCGGCGGCCGCGGCGGCCACGGGGGGCTCGGCG
>VXBR01007201.1:946645-977728 GCA_013400215.1 Cisticola juncidis
TATTTGTACATATTTACAAATATATAAGGCCCTGCATTATTACATTGTTCCTTACAGGTGTTATATTGGTGTTAATATAGAACTATTGCTTTAAATCTTGTATGCTTTGTAATAGGTTCTGTAAATTCCACTTTTTTAAGGTTACAATCATGTTGTACTGAACACACTCTGTTACTTAAACTACACCATAAAAAAATGTGGTCTAATTTCTGAGAAAGATGATCCCATTATATTGTGTGTTAGATAATCAGTAAATATATTAACTATCAATTCCCCTCTATGTATTTTCTAAATATCTTCCAGCTATTTTTCTATTTTGAGGTAATAAAACTCATGGGGGTGGGAGATTTTCAGGGTTCTAGCACTAAGGATAGGAAAGAAATACTGAGGAATACCTAGGAATACTGATAGATATTAAAAAATGGCAATGAACACTAAGGAAGGGGAAGGAAAAGTAAGGAATAGCCAGGGATACTAAAAAATAGGGTGGAACACTAAAGAATGGAAAAGAATAATAAAAAAATCAAAACAAACAAACAACAACAAAAAAAAAGTCATGAAAAATAACAAGGAATGAGGAAAGAACAGTAAGGAATGCTAACAAATAGGAAGGAAACCTAAAGAATGGGAAGAAACAGCCAAGGATACTGAAAAATGGGAAAGGATAATTAAAAAAGCACAGGGAAATATCAAGGTGTGTGGAAAGAAGAGTAAGGAATGCTAACAAATAAGAGGGAATACTGAAAAATGGGAAGGAACAGTAACTTATAGAGGAAAAAATACATACTTCCTTACTCTGGGAAGGAATACTAAAGAATGGGGAAAAACACCAAGGAACTGGGAAAAAACCATACCAAAGCTTGGGTGGAATACCAAGGAATGGATGGAACACCAAGGAAAGGATGAAATACCGAGAAATGGGGAACATTAGGGAACGGAGAAAGAACATTACATCATGGGGAGAAATACCAGGAATGCTGAGGAATACGGGACTGGGAAGGATTCCTAAGGATTTTGGGAAGGCCTCTTAGGGATTTTGGGGAGCTGTGGGGCGCAGAGGCCAGGCAGGAACCTACTCTTGCTGGCGCGGTGTGGGATGGGCACGGCCACGGCCTTGCCGCGCTCGCTGTCCTGGGGCTTGGGCGGGGAGGCGGTGAAGCGGCAGATGCCGGGCTCGGACGGGGTGCTCATGGAGGTCATGCTGTCCGCGTTGTCCGTGGTGCCCGTGGTCATCTGGTCCGAGGAGCTGTCGGAGATGAAGCACTCGGTGATCTCGAACTTGGCGTGCTGCAGCTGCTCCTCCAGCTTGGCGTGCTCGTAGGCGCGCGCCAGCTCCTCGTAGGTGGACGAGGCGCTCTCCGTGGACACCATGCTGTTCCGGCCCTTGTCTGTGGGGAGAGGACGTGTCACTGTCCCACCTGCCAGTTCTCCCTGGCACGGGAATGCCTTCTTCCATGCCATGGGAATGCCCAGGCTGGCCCTGCTGGGATACACCTGGCCACCTTCCAGGTGGATGGGACATGGAGTAATTCAGTCTGGTGGAAGGATGGAACAAGATGAGTAATAAGGTTCCTTCCAACTCAAACCAGTTTGTTTTTTAATGATTCTATCTATCCCCATAGCTGGGCATGGCCCTGGCTGCTCAGAGCCACCAAGTTCCGCAATCCCACGGATGAGTTCTGCAGTCACCCTGAAGTCACAGTTTGGGGTCTCTGTGTGCCCCAGAGCAGCAGATTCCTGCCAGGAGCGGTGCCAGGGAGGCTGTGGCCCTGCATACCTGTGTCCTGCGAGAGGCTGGCGCTGTAGCTGTCACTCTCAGTGACTGTGATGCCGTGCTGGGAGCCCACTGTCCTCCAGTCCGAGGTGAGGGTCCGCGCGGGAGTGGACGCCTGGCACTTGGTGAGTGTCCACTGGCTGGAGTAGCGGTTGCGGGTGCTGTGCGCAGACTTCACGCTCTTCCTCGACACGGGGTCTGCAGCACAAAGGTGCCAAAGTCACCGTGGGTCCCTCCACTCACAGCCAGGATGCTGTCCCCTCTCCCTGGGGCCACTGCCTACCCCTTCTGCCTTCCCAGCAGTTGCTTTTGGGCACAGCCAGTGCTGGAGGGGAGTCCCCCCTTCTGCCCCGTGTGCACCACCCCAGCACAGCCAGCCCGGCCCCACAGACTCACTGGTGCCGGGGCGGATGTCGGACATGTCGATGAGGGGCCCCGTGTTCTGGATCAGGGCTGGGTGATGCAGGGAGACGCCCGTGCAGAAGCTCTGGGGGTTCACAGCCTGGCTGAACTCCGTGTCCGTCACCGGGATTGTGGCTTTGTCATCCCCTGCGGGAGGGAGCTGGAGCTCAGACCTCTCTGGCCAGGCACTGTGACACCTTCTGGCCCACACTGAGTCCATCCATGGGACCCCAGCACTCTGGGGCAGCAGGGGAGGGGAGCTCTGCTTACCCAGCTGCTTGATGCCCTCCTTGTCCTCGATGAGGAGCTGCACCCGCGGGATGTCGATGTGCAGGCGGGGGCCCTGCGGGGGCCCCTTCACCGGCGTGTCAAAGCTGCGGTTATTCTTGCTGTGAGGTGAGAGGGGACGCAGGCCCGCCCATTACCGGACAGAGCCCCGGCGGCTCCAGCCTGGCATGGGCTGGGCATCGCCCCCAGCCAGCCCACCCGGGGCTCAGCTCTGCCCAGGCAGCTCTGGTGCGGGTGCTGGGACCCTCGGGCAGGCAGAAGCAGCCATGAGCACCGGACTGCAGTGCTACACTCACTGCCACAACCTTCACAGGTCTGAAACTGAGTGAGGGCTGTACCTTGGCTTAAAAACAGCCACAACCACCCCCAGCACCTCCTATTCCCCTGCCTGCCCACCCAGCCACAGCCACAGGCAGATGCAAGACTCACCTGATCAGCATTTCTGCCAAACTCTTCGCATCTGTGCAGAAGACACAAAAACCGAGAGGTTTTTTGTGAGGGAGCAGTTTAGGGCACAATGAGGCAGTGCAGGAACACAATCTGGGGTCCCACGTGCCCCTGAATCCCATCTCACCTCGCAGCCTCTTCAGCCGCTTCTCCTTCCTCTTCTTGCGGATGATGAAGAGCAGGGCCACTCCCAGCGTGGCCAGGATCACGGGGCAGGCGATGGTGAAGAGCTTCTTCACATCATCCCCTTCCCCTTGGGCCGACTTGATCGGGGGGATGGTGCCTAGGGCAGAGCGCGGGCGGGTGGGCACTCAGCGTGGTGGGACCCTGGGTTTGGTGGCGTTCCCCCCTGGGTTTGGTGGCATTCCCACTGGGTTTGGTGGTGTTCCCCCCTGGGTTTGGTGGCATTCCCCCCGCCCGTGTCCCCACTCACTGCCGTCGTAGTCGAGCGTGGCAAACTGCGCGGTCTCGTTGCCGCAGCCGGCGCTGTTGCAGGCCTTCATGCGCAGCTCGTACCAGGTGGCCTCGCGCAGCTCGGTCAGGAACACCTCGCTGGAGCTGTTGGTGCGCAGGCTCTGCCACACCCAGTTGCCCTTGGGCCGGTACTCCAGCACGATGGCCGTGATGGGGCAGCCCCCGCTGCTCCAGCCCTGCAGGTTCAGCCTGGCGTGCGTGGAGTTGATGTGGGTGAAGAGGTGCTGGTCCTTGCTGAAGGAGGGCTCTGTGGGACAGGAGCTGTCAGGAGGGCGGGGAGGGCACCCTGTGTCCCACAATGGGGCAGGGACAGGCTGGGCTCACCTCTGCCGTGGGTCTTGGCCTCGATGATCTCGCTGATGCGCCCGGCGCCGACGCTGTTCTTGGCCGCCAGCTTCACCTTGTACCACGTGCCACACTTGAGGCTCTCCAGCTTGAAGGAGCGCTCGGAGGAGCTGATGAACACGTCCTTCCACTCCTCGCTGTTGTCCACTGAGTACTGGAGCACGAAGCCTGTGGGAGGAAGGAGTGCGGTCATCTCTGGGTGCATGGGCGAGGGGAAGGGTCTGTGGCTGGCAAAAAGCCTGTGGCCAAGTCCAGCACAGCCTTGCAGTGCCAGGGCACCCCTCACATCCCAATTCCTGCACTACTCCACGCTCAGGAGCGGTGGTGGGAACTGCCTGCTCTGCCCACTGCACAGAGCCAGGCAGGAGGCACTGACAAGAGGAGTGTGGGCACGCCCAGAACCTCCTGAGAGCTCTGCCAGCACCCCTGGTCACACCTCGCCTGCCCCAGCAGCCCCAGGATGGCCCCACTGCTCATTTCCACAAGGGAGTGCACGCTGTGATTGACTGGTGCGAGGCTATAAAGGGAAAGCTGGAATTAAGCAGCTCCCTCGGGAGGCTGCAGGGAAGTTGCTTCTGTCATTGCACACCGCCTCCTCTCCCGTGATGAAGAGTATTAGGAAGCACACTGTGTCCTAGATGAGCAAACCTGTTACACTGCCATCCACAAGGTGCCTGGAGACGGCTGGTCTGGGCTTCCCTGGGGAGCACAGGGACACGGGGACAGCCCCAAGGGCATTGAGGCATCTCAGGACAGCCCATCCCTGCTGCCCTGGCCCTGCCAACCAAACTTGCCTGGTGCACTGATAGGTTTGGCTATTTTTGCAGGATATTTAGCCAATTCTCAAATAAAAATAGCAGGGAAGAGTAGGCTTCCTGCCTTGCTGTGTGCATAATGAGCTGCACGAGGCAGAGCTGGCAGGACAGCCCCTGTGCCAACACCACCCAGGTACCACCGTGGCAATGCCAGAGGGTTCACGTGAAGGAGCTCTGTGAACACCCAGATCCAGTTCGGGCAGAGCAGTGGGGACACTTCCCACACCTTTTCACTGCCAAGGATTCCCTGTGGATGGTGACACCAGGACATTCCCAAGGCCATGGGCACGTGATTCCCAGCAGCATCCACACCAGCCCTGACACCCCCACACCACCCACCCTGCTGCCTGCCACTGCTTATTTATTTATTTTGTACATGCGGTGTGTTTTTAATATTTCTAATCCAATTATAACCAAATTTATCAACAGAGTCCGCTGGAGTGAAAGGCTGCTGGCTGGGGAGATTTCCTTGTAATTACTTTCATGCTTTTAATTAATTGTAAGCGAGGTCTCCTTCCTCGCTCCCCGCTCCCCCCTCTGCACGCAGCTGTTTCAACCTATAATTCATGAGATGAATCAGAGCAGAAAGGAGACTTGGGAAAGCTGGGATGCTCCTGGAGCCCTCCCAAAGCCCCCAGCCTGTCAGGGATGTGGGACAACTCCTGCTCTGGTGTGTTCAGAGTGGCACCAATGCCAGGAGACACGGAGCAGCACTGGGGCTGGCCCTGGCCACCACCACCTTAGCACCCAGTGCTGTGCCCTTCCTTAGCTATCTCAGTCCCTGCAGCTTGTCCAAAACACCTGGCAAACCCCTCATGAGGGCTGGCAGCCCCTCCTAAAAGCTCAGAGGCATCAACCTTACTATGAAGCATTTCTGAGGCATTTTGGAGAGGGGGAAACTGAGGTGCAGATGCAAAAATGTGGCACAGTGTGCCTGAAATCCTGTTCCATAAGAATGGAACCACTCATTTTTCTGGGATGAGCTGCTGGCCCTGCCCCATCACTCACAGCAGCCCTACCTCGGATGGAGCTGCCCCCATTGTCCCCAGGGATCCAGGCCAGTGTGATGGACGATGCCGAGGTCTTGGAGACGGTCAGGCGGGGCTGGTCCGGGGGCACTGGGGAGGAGGGAAACCCATGAGCACCTCACACAGGCAGGGTACCCCAAACCGTGCCCCCCAAAAGTGGCAAGGACACATGGCACTCATCCCTGGGCCAGCAGGAGCCCCTGGTGCAGGACAAACCCCGGGGCCTGTCCGTGCAGGGCAGACACGCGGGGGGAGCCCTCACCTTGCACCAGCAGGTTGATGATGATGGTGTCGAAGCCCCAGGTGTTGGTGGCAGTGCAGGTGTAGTAGCCGGAGTCCTCGGCTTTCACCGAGCGCAGCACCAGCGTCCCGTTGGCCTGGATCAGGCGGTGGCCGTCCACCGTCACCGGGATGGCAGAGTCCTCGCTGCCGGGAGGGCAAGGGGGCATGTCAGCCGTGAGTGCCACCGCCAGGGCTGGCACCGGCCCCCAGCACACCTGGCAGCCCCTCCATACCTGTCCTTGGTCCACTTGATGGCAGGGACCGGCTCCCCGACCGAGTTGCACGGCAGCCTCACGTCCTTCATCCACGGCGTGGTGACGGTGCCTCCGAAGGAGATGATCTTGGCAGGGGCTTGGGGGCAAGGAGGAGGTCAGCTGGGGGGCAGGACCCCTGCCCGGCCCCCCCGAGGTGTAGGGAGACCTGGGACCCCTGTGCTGCCCCTCCTCTGCCCTGGGGTCACCGAGCCGTGGCTCCCTGCGGGCCATGGGGCAGGGCAGAGCAGCGGGTACCCCCGGGCTGGCAGCCCCCCGTACCTTTGCCCGCTGGCTCGATGGTGACCTTCTCGCTGATGTTGCCGCGGCCGGCGGAGGTGACGGCGGCCACCCAGAGCAGGTACTGCTGCCCCCGGTTCAGGTGGGCGATGCGGTAGAAGAGCTGGTCCGGGCTGGTCTCGTACTCGCTGGGAGCCTGCGGAGGGGGCACGGGAGAAGGTGAAGTTTCTGTGAGACCCCCCCAGCTCCCGCGATCCTCCGGGTTTATCCCGAGCAGCAGCGCTCAGCTCCGCTCGCATCCCTCAGTGCCGGGGAGAGCCGGCTGGTGTCGTGATTCCTCCAGGGAGCCGGGCTGCAGGAGCAGATGGCTGCGCTGCATCCTCGTTCCGGGGAAGGACGCTGCCCTTAACCCGCCGAGCTGCGGCGGGGCCAGCCTGGAGGCAGCCCCGGCCGGGCTGGCCCAACCCCTCTGCGGGCACAGCGAGAGCCCGAGGGGTCCCCAAAACCCACGGGGGTCACCGCATCGCCCGCAGCGACTGCCCCGGCCCTGCGGTGGCCCTGTGGACAGGGCTGGCTGTGTGCAGCACCGGGGACAGTCCCCAGCACGGCGGGGACAAAGCCACCCTGTCCCAAGGACGCCACGAGGGGAGGGACTGCCTGGCACAGCACCCGGCCGTGCCACCACGCCAGCACCAGGCAGGGATGGGGCTCCACGACCCCCGTGGCACAGGATGGGTGTGTTAAACATGACTTGGCAGGTACCTGTGTGTTCACACGCGTGCCCTTGAAGGGACATGGATGTGAGTGCACCCCAAAGCAGACACACCTATATGAATATTGTATAGTATACATAATTTTTTTTTTTTTTACCCAAATGACAGTTTTGACAAGATGCCAAGAAAACAATATCGGATCCCAGCGGTTTTACCAGTTGCTTTGATGAAAAGATTATGTTGCCCTGGAAACCAGAGGCTCAGATAGTGAAATGAGTTTGAGAAGGAGCTTTTGATAAGCACTAGTCTGCAGACCTCCCATCAACCTCTCCCTCACCAAGGAGGGATGAGGCCAGGTTGGATTTTTATTTCATTTTTGGTCATCTGCTGGCATGTTTCCCCCTCTGGAGCAAGTGCTGAGCAGGGCAGATGCCAGAGGATGGGAACAGAGAGACGATGGGACCATTCCCTGGTGCACGGTGCCCATGGATGCCCTTGGACAATTCCACAGCTCACCCCAAGAGGTCTTCGCTGCGGCTGCTCTGGCATCAGCTCTCCCTGCCATTCCTGCCTGGCCAGCTCAGCATTCCCTGGCACACTGAGGTGACTGCCAGCCCCGTTCCCAGCACGTACCGGCTGCCCCGAGCCGGGGCTGGAGCAGAAGATGGTGTACTTCCGAATGATCCCGTTGGGCTTGGCTGGAGGCAGCCACGACACCACCACGCTGCTGGCAGAGGATGGCACAGCCTTGATCCCAGCTGGGGGACCTGGAACTGAGGAGGGAGAGCATGCAGAGCTGGTGCCAGGAGGTCTCCAGGGTCTCTGCCCAGCTGGGAGGTGTGACAGCATCCTGCTGTGGGGCTGGCATCCCAGCCACACCCTGGGAAGCAGCTGCAGTGGTGGTGCCACACACAGGCAGGGACAGGTCTGCCTGCAGGACTCCTCTCCACGGGTGGCTCTGGTCCCCATGTGAGCCAGAGGCAGGAGGGTTAATTGCAGCCCAAGCTCTGCTTTAGAAATCATGATTGGCTTTTAATGGCCATCTCCTTAATCTGTCAGCCGTACCCTGCCCAGCTGCGCCTCCCTCCCAGCATCTGGCGCTTCCTAGGACACAGGCCCAGGGATGCTCTGCTAGAGAGCTAATGGCATTAAAGTAGGGCAGGCGGGGTGTAAATATTTAAATATCCGCACTTAAGGAAAAGGAAAAAAGGGAAAGGGAAATGCCCTGCCCATGGCTGTACACGGGGGGTTTCCCCCGTGCCCGGCAGCCACTCCAGCCCTTTGGTGAGAGCAGGAGGCAGAGCCACTCACTGTCCTCCTTGGTCTGGATGTAGAGCACGCTGCTGCGGACGCCGTCCCCCGCCTGGGTGTAGGCCAGCACCTGCACGCTGTAGTTGGTGAACTTCTCCATTCCCCGCAGCTCCACTCGCTCCCGCGTGGTCGTGATGTTCTGCATCTCACCCCACTCTGCAGGACACAGGCCCTGTCAGCCCCTGAGCCCCCCGTGTCCCCCAAGTCACCTGCCCCCACCTGTGCTCACCTCCGTCCATGTAGAGGGACCAGAAGATGACCCTGTAGCCCTTGAGCACCCCGTTGAGGGTGCTGCGCGGGGGCTCCGACCAGGAGATCACGGCCACGTCCGAGGTGATGGAGATGGCCCGCACGTTCTCGGGGGGCTGGCTGGGAACTGGGGAGGGAGGAGCAGGACAATCAGCAGGAGGGCAGAGGTGCCAGGCTGGAGGAGCCGGGTCCCACACAGCCAGGCTGACTGCACCCACATGGACCCTGCTGCGCTGCTGGGAGCCCTCAGCCAGTCCTGCCTGGAGTGCTCTGCCTCCCTGCAGTTTTCCTTCTCCTGGGCCAGCGAGGTGGGTGTGAGCCCTGTGCTGGTGGTGACAGGGTGGATGCTTCCCAGCGAGGGGAGAGTGGGAGAGCTGGCTGGATGCGAGGTAATTAGATCCCATTGCCCCGCAAGAGGTAACTCTAATTTTTATGAGCATTTAAATGATAATACATCACTGTAACGATCCTCTTTGAAAATGATTATTGTTTCATATTACTTAGGTGCAAAAATATAAGCACCATGTAATTAGGGACAGAGTATAATAAACTAATACAGATAGTCCGTTTGAACAAAATGAAGGTAATATAATTATGGAAAAGACACTATTGCTAAAACAGGGGCCCTTGAATACCCCGGGAGGAGTGCTAATGCAGCCAGGAAACGATCGCGGTTTGACAGGCTAACGAGAGCCTTAATTAAGTATGAAAAACTGCTGAGCAAACGCACTGCAAAACTTTTTCCTCTTTGTTTATAAAACAACCGAGGCCATCAGCGACCGTGTCCCAGATGGAAACCAGCCTGGCACTCCAGGAGTGCCAAAATCCACCTTGCACCCTTTAGCAGTGCCACAAACCCAGTGCCACATGTGTCCTGGTACCCCTGTGCTCCCAGTTCCTTCCCAGGGAGCGGGAGGGCGCACACAACCACCATGATGGGATGGGGATCAGCTGAGGGTCCCCTGGGTGACCTGGGGACCCGGGTGCCTGGTTTGGTCCCTGGGCCATCCTCACCGTCCTCCAGCGTGGTGGCGTTGATCTCACTGGACGAGGGCCCGGTGCCGGCGCGGTTGAAGGCCTGCACCACCACCCCGTACTGCGCAAACTTCTTGAGGTTGTCCAGCGTGTAGACCTCGCTGTCGCCCGTGGCCTTCATCTCCACGATGCTGTACTGCCCGTTGCTGCCCGGGCTGTTCTCCCGGTAGCCAATCTGGTAACCGCGGATCACCCCGTTCTGCAGCTCCTTCTTGGGGGCCTGAGGGGCAGGACAGCAGGACGGAGCAGTGTCACAGGGACGGGAGGCTCACAGGGCTCCGTGCCCCAACCACCTCGCCCCAGTGGCTTTTCTCAAGGCTTTCAAGGTGTTTTCCCTCCCCGCTTTTCACTGAGTGGCAAAATAGGGATAAAAAAGGTCCAGCGAGTCCTCAGAGCCATCAGAGAGGAAAGAGCTGCCTGGACAGCACCAGTCCCCAGCTAGAGCAGGAGAAATCCCAAGTCTGGCAGCCTGAGAGGCCAGATTGAGATCAATCTTAACAATATTTCTCTGAAGCATTAAGAAATCAATAGGGTTGATTGCAAATTTATGTTACAATGCCAGGGTGATCCATCTTGCTGAAATACTCCTAAAACGAAGTGACTTATCTTTCAAGTGAATCTTACTTTTCATTAATTTGTTTTTCAGTGCTTAAGGGGAGGAGGGGGAGAAGCTGAAACCCTAAATTTATTGACTTAGCAGTTCATTCCCAAGTCCTAACTTTATAATCAATTTTATTTTTCATTAGGCAGCTTTGGAAAAATAAATCCGATTCTAAGCTTTATTGATCTCTGCTCAAACACTTTGCAAGCCAGCACCTCAGTTTTTACATATTTATCCTCTCTGCCCCATGGTCCCACATGGACACCCTATGAGATAATGAGCTTGTTGTAAAACACAATTGATAAGAGCCCTGAGCAATAAGGTGAGCTGCTTGCCAACCACAAGGTTTTCCTTTTTCCTGGGGAATTTTTCCTGATTCTTGTACCATTGATGACTTGCTGGGTCTCAGGACAAGCTGGGACAGCATTTGGCCAAGACCCCATAGCCAAAGAAAACCCACACACCATCCCAGCCTCACCTTCCACGTGACCTGGATGCTCTGGGACGTGATGGGCTGCAGGGTGACATCCATGGGAGGGCCATCGGGAGCTGCCGAGAGACACACACAGAACAGCACATTGAGAAGGTTCAGGAGCTCCTCCCAGGAAAACCCCTGGCTTGAGGAGAGCTGTTCCTCATCCAGCTTCCCCCAGGCTGCAGCCCCCATGCTCCCTTGCCCACCAGCCCAGGACAGACCTGCTTCCTCGGTGCTGATGGTGAGCTCCTTGCTGGGCTCGCTGCGCCCGATCTTGTTGAAGGAGTACATGCGGATGCTGTACACCGAGGCGGGGTGCAGGTCCACGATGTTGGCCTGGTTGATGGTGGGGGAGATGTTGCGGGTAGACTGCTTAAAATCCCAGGAATCTGGAAGAGCAGTGGAGCGAGGCAGAAGGGTCAGAGCCTGAATCCTGTCCAGGGTCTGCAGGGCTGGGGGGGCTGTGCTCAGGCAGGTGAGGTCCCCAGGCACCTCCAGCTTTCCTACCCCTGCAGAGGTGCTGCTTCCCTCTCTCGCTGTTCTGTGTTGAGGTTCAACTTTTTGCAAATATTGTCTCTTTTAATATTCCCTTTCAAATGCTCCCATCCAACGGAAATTACCATATTTCATTAATGCCGCTCTCTCCTTTCTTCATCAAAGGAAGCGGGATGCAGAGTATTCCCTTGGAGGCACCGGTGGGGCAGTGCCACACCTGCCTGTGCAGGCCAGCCCCCAGCCCCGCTGTGGCACGGGGAGGGGACATCACTGTCACCTACCTGACTTGTTCTTGTACTCGATATCGAAGCCGGTGATGATGCTGTTGCCGTCGAACCGCTGCGTCCATCGCAAATTCATACTCCGGGCTTTCACCTCACGGATCTCCAGCTCCGGCGGGTCAGGGGGCTCTTGGGGACACGCAGGTAGGTTAGGGACACAGGCAGGGAAGGGCCCCAGGAGCAGGGGAACCCTCTCAGTGAAGCAGGGCTCACGCAGGGGGATGGAGTACCTTGGACAGTGAGCTGGATCAAGCCTCTGTCCTCGCCGTAGGAGTTGATGGCGTGACAGGAGAAGAAGACGGAGTCCCCACGGTCGGCTGGTTTCAGCTGCCAGTGTTCCAGGGAGAGGAGCCAGTTCAGGCTGAGCTGTCCCCAGCACTGTCCCCTGCCATCACTGTGCTCCCACCACAGTGCCACTCACTGGAGCTGCAATCCCCCCATGGCACTCCTAACACCCCACCCCTCTGGGCGCAGCTGTGCCAGTCACAAAGCCCAGCTCAGTGCCAGGCTCTGTGACACCCTCTGGGGACCACCACACCCTCCCCATGCCTTCCCTTCTTCTCTCCAGCACCCAGCGAGACCCTGGCAGCCCAGGCCTCACCTTGAGGGTGGAGATGACCTCGTCGCCGTTGTCCTTGGTGGTGATGGCGTAGCGCATGTTGCGGTCGGGGTCGATGACGGTGTCCCCCTTCTCCCAGCGGATGATGATGGGCCGCTCGCCCCGCGCCGTGCAGTTCAGCTCCTTGGTCTGCCCCTTGATGGCGATGGTGGTGTTGGGGTGGGAGGTGATCATGGCCGGGACTGCGGGGAGGCAAAGTGTCACCTGTGCCCAGGGGACGGGCAGGTGCCACCTGTGGCTGCCCAGCCCCACGGACCCACCGAGGACACGGCGCATGCGGCTCTCACCGAGCGGCCGCGCAGCCCGAAGCGGAACCGTCTCGCTGCATTATACAGCTCAGGATCATAAAATAATGAAGCAGATAAATTTTATAATGCATAGCATTACACCGGGGTAGACAATAAAACGTGAAAGACAAATAACCAAGTGCACACTATAATGAAGAGAAAGCCTCCAGTCTGAGACGTGCGGGTATGAATTATTGACTAAGGTTTTACACTCCCGAGGATGAGAGGAAGAATGTTTTCCATCACGGATTTGCATAATTCACTCGTATAAACCTGGGCAGAATACAGAGTGTGATTTCCCATCAGCAAGGCCGCCTTTGCATTGCAGATGCCAGAGATGATTTTTTTTTCATAGCCACCCCAATATTCAAACGGGGCCAGTGGGGACCCAGGTGTGCTGTGGTCACCACCTGGCTGGGGTGCAGAGCCCAGAGGTGCTTGAGCAGTGGGTGCAGCACAGATGGGGATGGTTGATCTGTGCTCTGAGGATGCTGTACTGATCCCTGGCCTGGCTCTTCCCTGCTCCAAGAGCCAGCCCTTTGTGCCAGCCCAGTGCCACACAGTGGGCTGGCTGTGGCAGGCACCACACAGGAGGAACAGGCTGGGGGACCCAGGGCAGGCTGGGTAAGCAGAAAAAAATGTAATGCATAAACAAACAGCAGTGCTGAGTCCTGCAGTAATGTATGATAATGACAATCCGCAAAGGCAACACACACTGTTCTAATGGGACACAAGAGGCTCTAATGAGCTACGACTCCTCGGCTTTCTGTGGCAATGTAATTCAATTAACAGCAAAGGAAACCTTTCCTCCCGAGCTGCTGGAGTTTGCAGGGTGCAGGACAGGGCAGTGCCCAGCCTGGTGCCCGTGTGATTATCCTGTCCCAAGCTGAGCATGGCACCCCCGAGCTGGCAGGGGATGGCAAAGAGCAGGGACGTTGTGGCAGTGCAGCCTGGGGCACCAAGGGTTACAGAAAGCAGCCCAAGACTTCTCCTAACTCTGCCCTGTCCCATCCCCAGCTGCCTGCCCCTGCTCTGACACCTCTGCCTGCCTCAGCCCCAGGTCAGGGGCACACCAGGACAGAGGCAGGACTGTCCCAGCCCCAGCATCCCGTGTCCCATCAGGGTGGGGACAGAGCACAGGGACAGCCAGGGGCTCTTGCACTTGTCCCAAAGCAGGGCTGACTGCACAGCACAGCACAATGAGGGGCTCAGCACCCAGTCCTGGCACAAGGCCAGGCCTTGCCAGGCTCCTGCCCACTGTCCCCTGTTCCTGCCATGGAAAACCTTTGAGGGACCCCCCTGCAATCTGGCAGACAGGGACACTGGGGATGTGCTCCCTGCTCTCAGCCCCATTCAGCCCAGGCTGGAGGACAGTACAGCAGCAGAGACTGTGGGACTGAAGGGGCAGGACAGCCCCTCAGGGCTGCAGCAGCCTTGGCTCCACCAGCCCCTTCCCAGCCAGGAGAGGCCCCGGGAGAGGAGCTCCGTTTCAGGCTCTGCTTCACTGAAATGCACTTATTGATGTTTGATTAAAAGCAGCTCCTTGGATGTAAACATATCAACTTCTCTCAATTGCCAAGGTCCCAGGGGAGCTGCACGTAGTCCAGAGCAGGAAAAGAGCACAACAAACCCCAAGAAAACCCCAAGCAGCTGTGAGGATGGCACAGATTGGGGCCTTGGTGCCCAACACCTGCCCTGAAGCTGCTCCACAGCTTGCAGAGGGACCACATTGCCTGGGACTGGCTGCAGGGACCCCCAAAGGGGGCTGAGGGCTGCTCCTGGCCAGTCTGTGATCCCTTCCTGGGCACAGGGGCATCAATAATGTGGCACCAGCCACAGCACTGTGGGCAGACGGGCTCCCTTCAGGGAGAGCTCACCTCCAAAGCCTCCCGTGCCCCCCATTCTGTGCCCACCAGGGCCCAGCCTCTCCCTGTGCCCACGGCCTTGTTAACAAGGCCACGAGCAGAGGCTGGGCCCGCTGGCTGGGCAGAGATAAGCCTGGGAACAAAGGAAGCCACCAGCACGCTGCCGTCCCACGGGCGGCTGGGGCACGAGCCGCTTCGCAGAACGCTGGTGACAACTGAATGAGAACAGTGACAAGGGTGACAAGGGCTGTGCCTGCCTCCCTCACCCCCCTCTTTCTTGTTTGGAGCTGGCTCTGTGATGTTAATTTGATTGCACCCGTCTCAGCTTCCTTTCTACACTGATTAGCTGAGTTTCACCTGAAGCATGAGATTAATTCAAATTGCATGGAAGCAATCAGTTATGCTCGTGCTGTGTGGCAGAGAACTTCCAGAGAGGGCTGTGCCACGACCACAGACAGAGACCCCTCCACCTGCCCCCTGGCTGGACCTCTGGCATTGGGGTGCTGGCATGGAGCAGGCAGAGGAGCCCCTCCCCTGTGCCCCGGGTGCTGCCGCTCTGGCACAGCCAGCGGGACCCCGGGGACGTGGCTGTCCCCATGCCACACGCTCCTGACACCCGGGCAGGTGTGCAGCCATGTGCTAAATGGCGTTTATCACGCGCTGCTGGGCCCCTCACCTGCGCCCAGCCCAGCCCCCTGTGCCCTCGGGCACACTCAGACACTCCAGCACTCCCCACCTTCCCCTCCACGCTGCACCCGCTGGATGCTGGTGATTCCCTCAGCAGGAGGGACAGGCTGCCATGCCATGGGCCCTGGAACCCAGGGACAGGAAAAACTCATGGGTGACATTTCCTAAGCAAATGTCTTTCCTCACCCACCACCCCCTGACAAAAGCAGCATCCAGCTGCTCCTGGCTCTGCCAGGTCCGTGGCACTCAGGCACTGCCCAGTGCCACCTGCCTGTCCCAGCTCACCCCTGGAGCCCCTGGCTGTGGCACCAGGGCAGGGGCTGTGTGACACCAGCTGCCTGTGGCACTGCCCTCTCCCCTGCTGACCGCCAGCAGGCTTTGTTTGGGCTCTGATTAACTCTCATTTAACTCAGTCCACAGCGGCCTGACTTTCAGGGAAAGCCAGTGCTGATCTCTCTTTAATTGGGCTGACATTTCACTAAACAAACAAAAAACCCAAAATAAAACAAAACAAAGAGCCCATCTAACGCTTAATTGGCTGTGGCGCTTCGTCTACCTATTCATCCAAACCTTTTCAAAGGCAGCGAGGGCTCCGGGAGATGCAAAAGCACTCGCATAATAAGGTTATGTGCTATTCAAGTCAGCAAGCAACCTGTCCTGGGATGCAATTACAGGAGAGAGCAGGGACACGGCACCGGATCGGGCTCCCAGCCTTGGCGCGCTCACTCGGGATTAATCGCCTCGACTTTGTACCTGCGCCTCATTGAAGTGCCTTGTTTGAAGTCGCTGGGTTTGATTCATCAGTTGGAGGGATAAATTAAACAGCTGACAGGGAGGGGAGCAGGGACTGGGGAGGCAGGGGCTGCGTGGGGAGGGGAGAAGGCCCTGAGAGAAACAGCTGCTGGTGTGAGGGAAGAAGGCACCAGGCTGGGGAGGGGAGGCCAGGGCATGGTGGTGACCAGAGAAGGCTGCACTGTCCCCTCTGCCCACAGCACCCTGCGTGCACAACCAGGGCGTGCTGGCTCCCACGGCTTCCCCAGCAGCCTCCACCCCCTCTGCTCTCTGCCCCATTCCCAGCATGGTCAAGGTGAAGTTTAGTCCTTCTGAGCCAAATCCTGACCCCAGCCCCTCCTGGAGACACCAGGAGTGAGCGTGGTGGCTCTGGACCCTCTCCACCACCTCCTTTTGCTCCCAGCAGCAACGAGCCCAGTAACTAGCACGGAGCTGGCAATTATACATTCTGCTGATAGCAACGGGAGAGCAATCCAATAACACACACAGTTCAAACACGGTGTCTAACAACACTTCCCAGCCCATCCCTGTCAAAGCAGCCCAGCTATTTCCTTTCCTCCTGGATGATGTAGATTGATTGCCTGGTTTTATTAAAGACAAAGTGTGTTTAATAGCAAAAAGGAAGCGGGTCCCTGGAGGGGAGGAATCAATGCCCTCCCGTGCCCCGCATTGATCGTGGGGATGCGCGGAGCCGAGGCTGGAGCACGGCTGGTGAGGCTGGAGCCCTCAGAAGAGAGGAGGAGAATGCACCAGACTGGGCTCTGCTGGTCACCCCATGTCCCACTGCCACCCTCACGTCCCACAGCCACCCTTATGTCCCACAGCCACCCTCATGTCCCACAGCCACCCTCACCCTGCCCACCTCTGCTCCCAGGTCACAGCTGTGGCCAGGAGCAGGTCCCTGTCCCCATGATGATGCCCTGTGGCACAGCCTGGCACTTACTCTTGACGGTGAGGAACATGGACTTGCTGATGTCCGTGCCCACGCCGTTGCTGGCCTGGCACAGGTAGTAGCCGATGTCCTCCTCCAGCACGTGGCGGATGAGCAGGGAGCTGTTGGGCAGGATCTGGATGCGGCCCGTCAGGGGGATGGGGTGGTACTGCTGGGGGTTGCCACTTCCTAGGAGGGGACACAGGGACACAGAGTCCAGCTGAGGCACAGCAGCTCTCATGAGGCTCAGAGCCGGGGTGGCCATGCCCGGGGACCCTCCCCAGCCTGCACTGACGTCCCCACACATGGCTGTGACCCATCCCTACCTTTGGCGTGCTTCCACATGACTTTCGGAGGGGGGTACCCATCAACAGAGCAGTTCAGCACCCCGGCTTTGCCATAAATTCCATCTTGGTTGTTGGGCTGGACCACGAAACGAGGAGGCACTGAGGAGTTTGGGAGAAAGGAGGGTCACCGCAGGAAAATCCCCATCACAGCCCTACAGCTCCCCACCTCCCTATGGGCACAGGGGGGGCTCAGCCTTGCTTCTCACCCTCCCCAATTCCCTCTGCTCCCTGCTGTGCTGCCCTCCCTCCCTGTCCCAGTGGGATGGGGGTGCAGGTGGCCGGGTCACCCAGGCTCACCCCGCACGATCAGCTGCCGCTCCCGGCTGACGGTGGCAGCGTCGTTGCTGGCGATGCAGGTGTAGTTCCCGTTGTGCTTGAGGGAGACACTGGAGATCTGCAGGGAGCTCATGAACTCCTTGCTCTCGATGGTGACCCCAGAGCCAGAGAGGATGACGTGGCCGTCCTTCCTCCAGGTGATGTGGATGGGCATGTCCCCGGAGGAGACCACGCAGGGGATGTAGAGGAGCTGTCCGATGGAGGCCGGCGGGAACTCGAAGGGCTGGATCAGCGGAGGGACTGTCGAGGGGAGAGGCAGAGAATGCTGGAGAGCCCATCCCAGGAAAGCCTTCCTTCAGTGGGGATGGGCTGCAGTGGGGCTCGGGGAAGCTGCTGCCCCAGGAGGAGAAGCAGCCTGGAAGCTAAGACAGGCTTTGGATTCCACCAGGAACGAGGCCAGGGGACAGCAGGAGGTGGCAGCAAGCAGAGAACAGCAGGAAGATTTCTCCCACCTGGCAGGGCCACCCTGCTGAGGCTGGGATGGAGAAATGCTGACCTTGCACTGGGGAAAGCCCTGGCCACCCCCAGCATGTGCCACCCGAAATTCCACCTCAGCATTTTTACTCACAGAAAAGCCATTATTAGATGGATGCTTTTCTTAAAGGTGCTGGATTCAGAACCAGCCATTATCTTTCTGATAACTTAATTAGGCAACTGCAGCATCTCTGGCAATGTGGGAGGGGGAAGAAAGCAGAGAGAGGGAGACAATTAGCTTAACAAGGCTCAGCACCTGGTAGATGAGATCCTCGTTCTGCAGTCTCCATAATTAAATTAGCAGCCTGCCAATTGTCCCTCTGGCAGAAGGGAGCTGCCCTCTCATGCAGGCATGGGTGCAATTCCCTGGACCCTTGTGCACCTTCCTGGGCTCCCTTCTACACCCTGTGCCCATCCCAGCACTCAGGCCTTGGCACTGCCTGATCCAGAGCACAGTGAGCAGAGGCTGTCACTGTCCCCCAGGTGGGAGCCACTGCCACGGGCAGGCAGGTACAGCAGGGCTGGCCTGTCCCTCTGCCACCAACAGCAACGTGGCTCGAGCTGCCAGAGCCATGGAGCCAGTGCTGCCTGTTTTCCATAATTAATGAATAATTAATTGGGAATGCACTGCAGTCTATTGCAGAGCGGGGATGGGCTTGTGGATCCGCGCCTCTCCAAACACGCCCCTCTGGCCGAGCTCTCCCTGCTCCTGTGCTTCCCACAGACACAGCTCACAACAGAGCTCACAACTCCCCTCTCCTTCCCAGATCGCTTCCCACAGAGATTCTCCTTTCTCCAGAGCTTCTAGGCTCTCGCTTGGCCGCAGCCTGGAGCACCCTGCCCACGGTGCCACAGCAGAGCCCAGCCCAGCAGCTCCAGTCCAGAGGTGACCCTGAAGCAGCCCCTGCCTTCCCCAGGGTGAAGCATCACCCCACAGTGCCATGGCACTGTGTCAGCCCCACGCTCCCCAAAACGCTGCAGCCACCCCAGCAGAGCTGTGTGGGAGCCCCAGGACAGCACCAACACACAGAGGATTAATTAAAACCTTCAAAGACGTCTGCAGGAACAAGGAGGTGTCAGGGCACCTTGGAGGAGGCTGGATTTTGGATTGTGCTGCTGGAGAGGCGCAGGGAAGAGCCCCCAGCAGCACCCCTGACCAGCAAAACCCATGGAGTGGGGAGGTTTGAAACTGGGATCCTGGGGTTCCCTGGCTAAGCAGCAGCAGCTACACCTGGGCAGGAGCTTCCCTCAGCACGAGATGGAGATGATGCCTCACGAACAGGGCTGGGGCTGCCTGCACATCCCTGTTCCTGGGGGGAGCAGTGCCAGAGGGAATTGTAAAGCTTTTACTGCTGTGTGATCAGAAGGACCCGCATAACTCACTGGTGGCATTTCATGTGGTCACCAGGCACTTGGGGCTGTAAAAGCTTTATGGTGCTCCACGCCACCCCCCGCTCCTCGTGCTACACAGTTATGTTTATTCACTCTCTGACTCTCTTCTAGGGCCTTTGCTATTCTTTTCCACAGGCCTTTTATCCAAGGGCCAGAGGAAATGGGGAATTCAGCCAGCAGGGCTGGGTGTAAATCTCCAGCAGTGGAATGAAGACATCTGGCCCGTGCTGCACCGTGCTCCAGCCTGCTCGCCTCCCTCAGCCCATCACTGGCCACTAATCGAGGCAGTAAATCCACACTGGGCAGGGTTCAGTAGCAGTTGCTTCCCAGGACACACAAATCCTCAGCTGAACTTCAGCATCCTGCGCCCTCTGAGGGCACCTCCCAGCGAATTCCATTATTTAACTGCTCACAAACACCCTGAGATTATCTCCCCACACCAGCCCTGCCTGTCCCAGCTGTCCCAAGACAAGACCAACACCTCTGGCCTCTTTCCAAACCCTGGGGCTCCACATGGGCAGGGATTCACGTGAGGTGAGGACAGCGGGCTGGCCAAGCCCTGCAGACCCCAGGGGCAAGAAGAGCTCCTTAGACAGGTCACCCACAGCCTGCTCTCCCTCTGGAAGCCTTGGAGAAGAGCATTAGCTAATCAAGGGGCAGCATCTCTAATCAGCTTGATGCTCTCTCTCGCTAACCTGATTCCTAATAAGAAAATGGTGGCTGGGAGGGGAGGGAGTGGGATCAGAGTAAATCCAGTGCACGAATCCCCCGCTGGGTGAGAGGCAGGATGACAATTGGCCGGCTCCGTCCCCAGCGCCGCCGTGTTTGTCTGAATGATTTACTGCAAACACCGAGGCGGCGGCGGGCGGAGCGACCCGGCAGCTCCTGAGGACCGGGGATCCGGGAGCAGCCGCTCCCAGCGCAATCTCAGCCAGTCACTGGGAAGGAATGCATCCGGCTCAATTCATTAGGACTGATAGCTCCCTCAATGGGACTGAATAATTGATGGCCTGGAGAAGCTTTTAAGATGTTCTGTGCGCTCGGAAGACCGAGAGTATTATTTTTTTAAAAGCTAGCACACACAGAAAAACATCGGTGAAGGTGATCCAAGCAAAGGTTAGATGCTTTAATACGTTATGTTTACACCATAAATCCTTGCTCCATCACTTGTAAGGGGAAATGGATACAGCGTGGCTCGGGGCAGCTGCCGGAGGCAGGCAGGACCAGGTAGCCAAGCCAGCTCCCGAGGGCTGAGTTCCCACGCCTGGTGACTACAGAGCACAGCCACCACCTGGCCGTGCAGTTCCCCATCCCACTGCAGGGAGATCCCAAAAACAACCTGGGTGAGCTCTCCCTGCCATCCAGGGGAAGCTCCCCCCCTCACCTTTGACGGTGACGTGGACACTCTGGCTGATGGAGAGCTGGGGCTGGATCAGCACGCTGCACAGGTACTCCCCTTCGTCCATGCCCTTCTGCACATCCATCAGCTTCAGGGTGCCGTTCTCAAAGACCACTTGGCGGTGGTTATCGGGCAGCAGCAGAGAGTCCTTGTACCACTTGATGGAGTAATAGGGGTACCCGATGACCCTGCAGTTGATGAAAGTGTCCCTACCCGCGACCGCTGTTATGTTCTTCATGGCGCGGATGCTCGGGGGCCCTACATATTGGGGAGGAAGGAAGAGGCAGGCTAGGTTAATTCCGAAGGGCCATCTGCTTGCATGCAGATCTGCTGCTATTCCAGAGAGAGCTCCACAGGCAGAGGAGGTGACCAGGACAGCCGGGAGCCAGCCTGGTTTGGGTGAGGAGGCGGCACGGGCTCCTCTCAGCTCGTGTGGGGACAGCAGCTCTGGGCTGCAGCCTCCTCTGCCTCACCTGCCAACAGGGCTGTGCTCCTGGGGCACAGTCACCCTTCAAACAGCAAACCCCACCCCAGGGCTGGGGAGCTGAGCCCACACACACCACTGCTGCCCATTGCAGGAGGCCAGGTGGTGTCTGTGTTTCTGCACTGGGCACTGTGGCTGCCTGGGATGTCCCCACCCGGCTCCCCTGGCAGCAGCAGAGATATGGGAGAGATGGGGAGAGCTCCCCTCCATCACAGGTCCCTCTGCCTCTCCCAGGAGGAAGCTGCCTGCATTGTGCCAAGCATCCTTGGCAAGAGCTGCTGTGGGAACCTGAGTTCCACCTCCTTGAACCGCACCTCTCTGTGCCTCCCACTGCCAACCTGTGTGTCACTGAAAAGCCAGACAGCCACCAGTTTCTGTCTGGCTTTGGAGCTGCCTGAGGATGGGGAGAATGCTGCAGGTGAGCCTTTAAACGAGAGGTTTCATGCATCAATAATTACATTGTTCTCCCAGCCGCTGCATAAAATAGCAAAGTAATCTAAAGATTAACCCTGTCTTGACTCCTCATGTGAGGGTGTAGCAGGATAACAGCTTAACAGGCACTCAGGATCAGCTGATAGATGGTGTTTCTCATTCTAGGACATTAGGAGAAGGAGCAGGAGGAAAGGAATTAGCATCTCGCTCTATAACCATGTCTTGGGCCTGTCTGAGGGACATGCAGCCATGCACTGAAAAAGAAACCCAAATCTTATCTAGTGACAGCCCATCAAGAGCTGAGAGAGGGGAAAAAGGGAGACAAGGGAACATCCTCATTGAAAACGCTGCTCTGGCTTCTCCTGGCTGAGGGATGAACTTCCTCCAAATTCAGCTGTAAACGGCAGCAAAATTCCGACTCCTGGGATCCCAGCCAAAAAGCCACTAGATCCATTTCAAACCTGAGACACAGACAAACACAGCCCTTCAACCCTCATTCTCAGCAGACAAATAAACGCTCCCTTATCTTGTCTTGCTCCCACCTGTAAGCCTGGGAGCTTTAATTGGGGATTATTAATGGGCAGGGGCTTACAGCACACCCCGTGCCTGAGAGTGCTCCCCAGAACACACCGACAACGCGCTGCAGCCGTAATAACACGGTGATTAACGCGGCCATGGCTTTTAGCAGACAAAGAAAATACAGACATGACAAATCAAAGCTCATTTTCCACGATTTCACGTGCTGCCTCATCATCGTTTGTCATGGAGATCCCGGTGCCGCTGGGCATGGGGCTGCCAAGGAGTGGGGCTCCTGTAGGGAACGGGGGCAGCTGGTAGAGCATGGGGGACCTGGGACACTTCTGGGACTGCCACCTCCTTCTCCATGCGTGGCATGCCTCAGATGGTGCCTGCCCACCCTGTGCAGACCCCAAGGCAGGGCTTGGCAGGGTGAGACTGGATCCCACTGTGGACAGTGCTGCCCTTTGACTCCTGCAAAGCCAAGCTCCAGCTCTCCAAGCCTCTGGAGTTGCTTCCCACTTTGTTAAACTCCCTGCTTTGAGCATCAGAGAAGCTCAACCCTGCAGGTGTGCGAGAAGGAGCCGCACAGGGCTCAGGGAGGGAGGCTGGGGCAGCCAGGGAGATCCACACGGCTGGGAAGAACAGGGAGAGGCAAGGAGGAGCGATCAGCCGGGGGTGGGGGAACCAAAACCAAAAAAAATCCCAGTAAAAGTCCTATTCTGATATTTAAAAGTAGACAGGCACCTCTTACGTTTATTCGCGCTTGGTATTCGGCGCTGCCCACCGAGTTCCGCGCGGTGCACCGGTACACGCCGCCGTCCTTGATCTGCGGGCCCGTCACGTTCATGTGGCTGACGGTGGTGCCGTCGGACATGGTGTACTGGTTGGAGCGGTGGCCGCTGTCCCGCGGGATGGGCTCGTCGTCCAGCGCCCAGGTGACGGTGGGCGGCGGGGCGCCCTTGGCGGCGCACATCAGGGAGAACTGCTCCCCGGGGTTGACCACCTTCTCGCTGAAGGAGGACACGATGCGGGGGGTCCCATCTGGGGGGCACCCAGCGGGACGGGGGTCAGGGAGCGGCAGCCACAGGCAGCAGCAGTCACCCGCCAGCAGGATGGCGCTGAGCTCCCACCCCAGGCTCAGCCAGGACGGGAGGCCAGCTGGTGACACACACACAGCTGTGCTGGTGTCCCTGCGGCAGGGGCGAGGGGACACGGTGGCTGATACAAATGCCAGCTTGATGGGACACCTCCCTCAGCACAGCCCATCCCTTGTCCAAACACTCGGTGGGCTGGATCAGGGAGGGCTGCCTGGCAAATGGGGTACCCAGGGGCTGGGAATGGCAAGTCAATGCTTATTTTGGTCCTTCCCTGTCCCAGCCATGCTGTGCCCCTGCACACAGAGCCCAGGAATAGGCTGGCACTAGCCCCAGAACCCCCACCTCAGTGGGTCTGCCTGCCCCCCAGCCATGCACAAAGCATCCCCTCAGAGAGGGGCGGAGGAAGAAGCCCCCAGCCCGGGCAGCCAGCTCACCCTCCAGCGTGATGATGGAGAAGTCCTGTGCGGTCTGGGACTTGCGGGTGGCGAAGCACTGGTAGGCGCCGGAGTGGCTCTTCTGGGCGGCCGTGATGAGCAGGGTCTCGTTGCTGATGCCCCGGATGGAGATGTAGTCATCCACCGCCACCAGGTCCGTGTTCCGGTACCAGCGGATCACGTACTCGGGGGACCCGCTGAGGGCACAAGAGAGGATGACGGTGCTGCCGATGCCTGTTTTGAGCTTCTTTGGTGTGAGGGTCACACGCAGAGGGTCTGTGAGAGAGGGGAGAGGCGTTGGCGGTGCAGCGGGAGGCAGCTCTGTCCCCGCTGTGCCCTCTCTGCTCCTCCTGTCCCCGGAGCGCCAGCCCGGCTCTGCGCTAAATGTCACCGCACAATAAGGCAGGTGGCCCTGCCACTGTCCCTGCTGCTGACAGCCCCTGCTCTCAGCGTCAGCCCCAGGCCCCCGGCAGGAGTGCTGTGGGGAGGTGGCAGGATGGACAGGATGGCTGGAAGGTGTGCTCCGTGTGGCAGGGACAGCGCCGAGCTGGGGACACACCAGGCTGGCCGTGCCTGGCCAGCATCGTGCTCAGTGCTGCTCCAGGTAGGGCAGGCACAGCGGCTCTGGTACTGCCAGGATCCCTGTGACAGGAGGAACCCCCAGGAAAACAGCACGTGACAAATTCCTGGCCTGCCCAGATGGTATTTACTGTTTGGCTAGAGCTTATTTTATGTAAATCGACATGAATTTTATGTAAATCAACAAAGCAAAGCACAGAAGCACCCAACACGTCGGACACGTGCAAGACAGTGGCTTCCAGCGAGCCAAACCCTGTGCCAAAATACAAGGCTGTTGTTTATACAGCTGTATAAACCCCCAAAGCTGTACATTGATAAAGGCTTTACGTGTCAGAAGGAGCAGGACTGAGCCCCCCACTGCCGCTCCTCCCCGCAGCTCTCACCTATGACCGTGAGGGTGCCCGTGACCTCTGCGGAGCCGAAGGTGTTGGTCACCTCGCAGATGTAGGTGCCGCTGTCCTCCACGCGGAGGTCGCTGATGGTCAGCCCCGTGATGCGTTTGCTCCAGCGGCTGTCGGCGGGGAGCGGCCGCCCGTCCTTGATCCACCGCACGGCCGGGTTGGGGTAGCCCGAGGCGATGCAGGGCAGCTCCACCAGCCGGCCCGCCTTCACCTCCCGGGACTGGAAGCTGTCTAACATCGTGGGGATGGACTCCGCCGGGTCTGGGGTGGGAGAGGAATTGGGCTCATCCGGGGAAGGGGAGGAGGTGAGGTGTGTCAGGAGATCCCTGGCACGGTGATGGCCACCATCCATGAGGGACAGGCTCTCCCCATTCCCCTGAGCTGGTGTGGGCATGCAGAATGCACCCCGTTATCCTTGCTGAGCACGGGGTGCCCTGTCACACCCGGCCACCACAGCCTTTGCAGCCAGGACACCAGGCACATGGGGAGGAGGGAAAAAAACACATCCTAAATAGCTGATGGGAGGAATAAACTCAGCACCGGAGGAATTACTCAAGGTGACACCTAATTGGTGCAAAATACACAAATTTTGTGGCACATTTCAAAATTTACAAGCAAAAGGGCCCATCAGGCAGCTGGGAAAGGAGAAAATTAATCACTAAGTCTCAGGCGTGAAATTAAATTCCAGGGGAAAGAAACCTCTTTCATTACTCCCAAGCAGAAGTAAAACGCCGTGACGTGTAAATAATGACAGCGACCAGGAGGGGACCGGGCCAGATCGAAGCGGGGGGATCGGGGATGATACACCCGGCGACACCCACGCACCGCTGGGACGTGGGCACGGCTGGGACCCGCGGGACCCCGGGAGGCGGGATTAGGCCGGATTAGGCAAGACCTGCATCCGCTCCGTGCCCTCCGCGGGTTAATTCGAGGAGCCGGTGCGGGAGCACCCGGGGATGGGAGCAGCATATGGCAGGGAGCGGGCGCGCTGCGCCGAGCGGCGGGAGCGGCGAGTCGGGAGAACTCCCTCCCTCCCGAGCGGAGTAATTTGGGCAGTCAGCGGAGCCGGGAGCGCCCCGAGACACCCGGCACTCCGGACTGCACTGCCTCCGCCGCAGTATCGCTTGCATGTTCGTCACATCGCGTCAGGCTGCTCACATCGCGGGCTGTCACATCGCATCGCAGCGCGCCCCGTCGCCTCCCGCTCGGGGTGACGAGCGGCACCGCCACCGCTGCGCCCGGCCCGGGGCTGCTGCTGCTAGGGGGCACAGCCCGGGCACTGCCAGCCCCCTGCTCTGCCCAGGCGGGACCCCCGCCCTGCACCGGGATGTCCCCTCGCTGCGGGGACCCGAGGTGGCGGTGCCTTTGCTCCCTGTGCGGGATGGGCTGGCTGGGAAGGGAGCAGGGGAGAGGACATCGGGCAGGGCTGGGCCCCTCCCGGGCACGGGACCCGCCCCTCGCCCGCGCCGGCAGCCCCGGGGCTCACCTGAGACCGAGAGGCGGGCGCCGTTGCTCTGCCGCGTCTCCCCGCTGTACTTGTGCTTGGTGATACACCTGTAGGTGGACAAGGCATCTTCCTTCTGCACGTCCGATATGTACAAACCTCCATAAGAAGTAATAAAAAACCTATTTTCTGGAGACACAAAGGGAGGAGAAGGGTGAGCGAGGCTGCCTGGCCCCAGGCTGAGCACTCGGGTCAGGCAGAGCCCCTGCACTCCAAACCGGCACCAGAGCTGTGGCAGGTAAAGGGGGACCTTTCTCCACCTCCCTGCACCGCCACCACCTCGGGGTGCAGCTCTGGCTGAAGTTTCAGGTGAAGTTGTGTGAGCCACAGAAACCTTGTGTGCAACAGCAGCCCTGGTGTTTGTGGGCACTGCCTCCCTCCATCACTCACCCAGGCAAGCACACGCACCTGCCCAGGTGTGAAGGTGGGTTTGGGGTGTCTTTGCACACACCGGGACTCCCAGGGCTGGACTGAGGCCGGCCGTGGCTGCAGAGGGGGAGCAGAGCATGTGGCACCCAGCCCGGCACACGCCGCTCCGCCGGCGGTGCCACGCGCTCCATGGCAACGCGGCAATTAAAAGTGAATCCGTCCCGCTGAGTTAATAATTAGCTTAACTTACTTGGAATCATGTGAAAACAAATAAGGGCTTGAGCTGATGTTGGAGCCCCGGGAGGAGGGTGGCGGGAGAGCAGCCAGGGCAGCACAGCCCCGGCTGCGCTGCTGGAGCAGCCCCCTCAGGCCAGCAGGTTTTGGAGCCTGGCACAGGGGAAAGGAGGCTTTGGCTGGCTCCTGACCCCTGTAATTCATCATGAATTATAACAGTAATTAACACGAATAGAAAAGCCTGTGTAGTGGCTACATGGAGAGCAGGATAAGCCGAGGCTCTGGAGAGGCTCCCTGCCCACCTGGAAAGCGCTTTGCTCTGCCCCTCTGTGCCAAGCAAGGCTTTCACCCCCAGCTCTGTGGGGCCTTGGGGTTTATTCCAGCACCAGTCTCAGCTGGGATGGGATGCTCCATCTGCTCGGCTGCACCGTGCTGCCAGCAAAACCACCCCCTACCAAACCCCAGGACTGCAGAAGGTAATTTAGTGCAGCTGAATGCTCAGAGTGAAAACCTTTAAACCCAGCCTGTAAATCAGCAACATCTGCAAATGGCTCCCTCAAGTCCTGCTAAGCCAAGATCTAGCTGATGAGGCCAAACAACTGTTTTTACTTCCAGCACCTTTTGGAAGCACCTGGATATTCTCAATTTAGGCACGAAGAAAGCTCCATGGCCAAACTCAGGAGTGCAGAATAAGCACGAGAGAGAGAGGACAAGAGGCAGATGCTCCCAGAGCAGGGCCTGGGCAGGACCCCAGGCCCAATTCCCTGCAAATGCTGCAGGTGACAGAGCAGCAGGATGCAGGGATCCTCACCCAGGGAACCAGGGAGTGTCCCTGGCACGAGCCAAGGCAATGGCAGTGCCGGGCTGTGCTGGCAGTGCCATTCCAGCCATGGCTCAGCCAGATGTGCCTGTTTGACTCCAACTGCTCCATACAAGACAATGAGGGACTCCAAACAGCAAAGAAACAGCAAAGAATGAATCATAATGCCAGTCAACTGTGGCTAACAGAGGCACAGGGACCCGCCAGGCTGGCACCCTGTGCTGATCCTCCCTGGAAGCAGCAGCAGCATGAGCTTGGCAGCCCCATCCCCACATCTCCAGCAACACCCCTGGGACCCCATCCCTGCTTGGAGGGTTCTGGGGGTCACCAGACAAAACCTCAGCCAAAACCCCCATGCTGTGGCACCTCAGCACCTCTATGGCAGCNAGGGGCGGGGGGGTGGTCCCGTGGCACTGCAATAAGATGCAAATCGAACATTAATTTTTCATCTCCCATCAAACCAGTAAGCGGAGAACATCGGCTGCACTGGAATTTGAGATGGGGGGAGCGGGTTTCCATGGAAACGGGGCTGTATTTTGTGAAGTGCTGGCAGCCCCAGCCCACACCCTCACACGCGGCCGTGCCTGGGGATCCACAGCCCTGTGCTGCTGTGCTCTGGGCTGGAAACAAAGCCTCGTGCCCGAAATCCAGGCTCTGGGATGGAACAACCTCCCCAGGGACAGGAACGGGCAGAAATCCTGCAGGTTTAGGATCCATGTCTCCACTGTGGTGTGACAGGAGGCATCTGCCCCTTGCACACTGTTCCATCACGTGTGAGATCCACTTAAGCTGACAGCACAGCTTCCTTTGGTTTCCTTTTCTGGAGAGGACAAGTGGCTCTGTCGAGGAATGTTCTGCTGGTTCAGAGGAGATGCCCCTGCTGAAAGCAGCTCCAACACACCTCACCCAAGTGAGTCATTGCTGAGTTTGCCAGGCAGATTAACGCCGAGGGTCACCAAGTAAGATCAGATCTTCCTGCCTGCCGGGAGGGGGAAAGGCTTTACAGGAAGCAGAGGATTAAGCACATCCGTGGCCAGGCTGGAGCCATGTGCCTCTAAGAACCCTTCCAGCTACACCTGAGCTGCTGCCTTTGGACATCCTCACAAACCCTTGGATCAAACACAGCCAAGAGCCCACCATGGCTAAATTCTCCCAAAATTCCCAGGATCTGGCCCCTCACCTGGGGAAAGGCATAAGGGTGAGAGGGGTACTCTCCTGCATGGTCTCACCGAGTACACACACATCTCATGCATCCAGCTGCCAGTGGTGGCCCTGAAACCCCAGCATGATTCCTAAGGGCCTCCCAATTCCAGGAGAAAGATTACAGTCAGTGCAGGTTAGCAGCTCCTGCTCCATCCAGTATAGATTTATCAAAGCAGCGGGGTCAGGGCTTCAGGAGGGAGCACGTTTTATAGTTCATAAGACTAATGAGATAACTCTCCCCTGGTACTGCTGCAGAATCAATAGGTGCCAGCGTTTATGAATTAGCCCTACTCAGAGCATGTGCATCCCAAGGCGTCCCGGACAAATCCAATAACTGCTTGGTGCTATTTCTGGCCACGTTTAAAGTGACAAACGCCTCCCGGGGGGCAGGCACGCCGGGGGAAGCCCCAAAGAGCAAAGGCTGTAATTTTCCACAACTGCCACAGCGGCACTCCTCTGCTGTGGCTGCTGGTCCAGGATGCCATTTGCCCGGCACGGGGGATGAGGAACATCACAGAAAACCCAGCCAGGATGGAAACTCCTGCCTGCCCCATGGCACTGGTCACCACCTCCCTCCCTGGGGCGGGGACACAGGGCACAGGGGCCAGCTGGCATTGGTGGCCATGCACCAGAGCTGCCTTTCATCCCAACAGGCTGAGTCCAGCCTGTGCCACAGCAAATGCTGAGAGCAGAGCGGGCCTGGACCGGGCACTGAGATTAAAGCTCCTGCATCCCTCCCTGGTGAAGATGTTAAAGAGGAGCAGTAACTCCAGCCCAATGCAAATTTCATAGGACCTGCACAAATCTGACAGATTTATTTACGTGTTTTCCTGCCAGGGGGATCCCGGGGGAGCTGGAGGCTGCCGCTGCTCCCAGCCCTTCCAAAGGCAGCAGTGCTGTGAGCTCAGACAAAGGTTCCCACCTGGAAGAGTCACAGGCATTTGTAACGTGAGCCAGGCCAGCTGAGCCAGCAGCTCGGGCTCCGCACCAAGGGGCTCCTCCTCATCCTCCTCTCCTCCTCATCCTCCTCTCCTCCTCATCCTCCTCATCCTCCTCTCCCTCCTCTCCTCCTCTCCTCCTCTCCTCCTCCAGGAGCAGTGGCCCCTTTCCCGACAAAAGGACCCGATGGTTTCTGCGGGAGTCAGGGCAGAGGGAACAGCAGAGGAGGGGTGGGAATCGGGGAGTCGTGCCGGGCTTCCCACCTCCCCTCCCTGATCTCCTTTACAAGCACGGCTCCATCTCCTCCCGTTACAGGATTAACACCCATCTCTCATTCTCCTCCCGCAACAAGATTTTATTTCTAATTACGCTGTAATAAAACTGGGCGCGCTCCCAGGGCTCCCTCCAAATGACTTTGTCGACACTCGGCGAGATTGAATCCTGCTCGGGCCGTTTCCGGCACCTCTGCCGGCTGCTCATTAGCCATGCATGAGAGAGAGGGCTTAAGAACAGAATTACATTTAAATGGCTTTTCTGAGAGGGAGACGTGAAACAAGAGGGAGAAGCAAAAAGCAGGAAAGGTTTACAAGGAGGGTGTCACTGTCACCTCCCTGTCACACTGCTGGCCAGCAGCTGCGGTGCCAGGTCCTCACTCCTGGTGCTCTGGGGATCTGACAAGCCAAAAAATCCAAAAGGAAAGGCTAGAGGGGATTTTTGAGCATCATATTTTTGCAACACGATGGCAACCAGAGACACGTGTCACTGAACACTGTCCCCTGCCCTGGGGGCTGCCCAGGGCACTGCGCACCCACTGCTCAGGTAGTGGAGAGCTTTTCCAGCAAAACCAGGGATTTTCTTGTCAGGGCTCAGGAAAACACACACCAGCAGAAATATGGGATAGACATAATCAGGAGCTGGCACTGCCAGTCCTGCTCCCTGCACCGGGGTGTGAGCAGGCAGCTCCTGGCTGGAGTGGGGTACTGGCAGCATTTCCCAGATGTTTTCCATCCTCTCCGGACTAACTGGCAGGGGCAGTTTCTGCTGCCTGGATGCTGCTTCCCAGATCCAGGGTCACGAGTCGGCAAAATTGGGAAAACAGATGTTAGGAGAGATCTCTCTCTATTAGCTCCCTCGGAAGTGAGGTATCCTGCAGGGCTGGCAGGAGTTATTAAATCAAGAGTCATTATTTACCCAAGGGCCAGTCTAGCGAGTCATGTTCCTAGAAGTAAATCCGGAATTATGCTGCCCACGGAAATGGATTCACACGGGTACGAGGGAGAGCACAGTTTGCCTCTCCGGGTTTTAATCCACCTCTGAGTCACCGGAGCGCTTGGCACCGAAAGCCAGCAGTGTTTGGGGACACTTCGGTTTGTTTGCGTAAGCGACTTTGGGAGTGACACACTTCCACTGAACCAGAGCAGGGGGAGGAGGAG
>VXBR01007201.1:977967-1011155 GCA_013400215.1 Cisticola juncidis
CTAATACCAGCAGAAAATTACAGAACAGGATGAAGAGCATTACAAAATGAATAGGAGGGGACTAGAGATTTCCATGGCTAATCCTGTTAACGAGACAATTTCTTATCAAACTCATTATGTGGCGGAAAGCGGGGGGGAGGGAGGGGCCGGGCAGGGAAGCCGGGGAGGGGGAGGGCGATGCCAGGCAAAAGGCAAAAAGGCAAAAGGCATTCCCGGAGCCTCGGGACGCGGGGCTGGCAGGGGAGCGGGGCAGCCCCGAGCCCGGCTCACTGCGCCGCACGCCAGCGAGGTTGTATTTCTATTTCCGAGCAGAGCTGAGTATTACTAGAGTGACATTTACCACTAAATAGTGCCGTCTGCTCCGGCTCCAGCACCAGCCCTCTCCCAGCGCTGAGCTGCAGCGGGCTGCGATTACGGCAGGCATAAAAACGTATAAAATCCACCAAGAGAACTCTCAGTTCAAAAAGGGATTTTTGGAGCGTCGTAGGGGTTTTTTTTGGTTTTTTTTGTTTTTTTTTTTAACCTCCTGTTACGACGAGTCTCGTTTTCCCGGAGGAAGCAAAACAAAATACTCCACAGGCTGAACGTGTGTCTGCCCTAGCACGGGATGGGTGGGCTGGGAAGGCAGCCCGGGGTGCTGGGGAGCTGGGCAGGGGCTCTTCCCGCCGGCCCCTCCGAGCTGATTCCCGCATCCCGCTCAGCAGAGCAGCCTGGCGTGGAAAAACGCCGCTGTGGCTGAGTGATTCCCAAAAATCCTCACCAGCCCCTCCACCACCTCCTGCCCCCGACAATCATGGGGGGGCTTCGCCGTTACTTTGTGCACAGCATTTAATTTTTTTTTTTTAATTTGCTATTTAAAAAACCGCGGAACTAGTCAGATTTCATGCTAATGAGGAGAAAATCTGGATCGAGGACTGTGCAAAAATTTGCATCTCAAAGAGGAAAACAGGAAGTCGCTAAGAAAGGAAAATCCACGCAGAGGTAGCGGGTATGGCCATAATTAGGCTAATGCTGCCTGTGTTCTGTCAGCTCGTTCCCATCAGCCCGGGGGTGGCAGGGGACAGCAGACCCCCCTGCCACCACAGTGACTCCTGTCACCACTCCCAGCCCGGGAGAGGGAGGGTGAGGGATGCTGGGCACCACGCTGGCAGTGTGGGATGGAGGATGGCACGGGATGGAGGATGGAACAGGATGGAGGATGGCACGGGATGGAGGATGGCACGGGATGGAAGATGGCATGGAGAATGCCATGGGATGGAGGATGGCACGGGATGGAGGATGGAACAGGATGGAGGATGGCACGGGATGGAGGCTGGGATGGGATGGAGCATGGCACAGGATAGAGCATAGCATGGGATGCAGGATGGAACAGGAAGAATTGCTCACATCTCAAGATTCTCCAACAGCACCAGCAACCCCACAGGACTGCCCACCCCCAAAGGAGGAAACCCCCCACCCTCAGCCCCCCCTGGGCAACCCAAGGCGGGGTGAACACAGCACCCCTAGCTCCTGTCTCAGCACAGAGCGAGCCCTCGCTGCCCCCAGCTCGAGAGGGGCTGATTTGCAGTTTTGCATCAATTTTCCTCTGATTTTTAATTGGGTTTTGCTGCTGCTGCAGACATTACTGTGCAAACAATTCCGAATGGCTTGAACCAAGATATTTGCTCATAAAAATCCATCACCAACGCCGAGAATGACAGAAATGGAAAATGCCTAATGAAAACAAAGGGGGAAACAACAGGTACTCTGGTCCTTCGCCATCCATCACCAACCTCGGATTATTGATGGGAGGGGAAAAAATTCTCCCATCTGCAATCAAATCTTGAGAAATCTTGAAAAGCCAAACACCACATAGGAGGAAATTCTTTGCCCCCACTTCAGTCTGCAGGAGTTTCGCCATAATTATAATAAGAGTGAGGCTGCTGGATAACACGAGAATTATTTTCCCCACTTACATTGTCAAATGATCATTTTGCCCTGCAGTGAAATCTCAATAATTATAATGCCGAACCGTGAAAGAACAAAGAAATAAAAAAAGCAGTGTTTTCTTCCAGGGAGCGGGGGGAGGGGGGAGCCGCCATTGCAGAACTCAAAGTGCATCCTTCCTCTAATTGCCTTTTCCAGGGCTGTGCATCCCTCACCCTTTCCCCATGGCCTGAGCCCCCCGATAACTCCCTCAGCTGGAGGGGATCCTGTGGATGGGAGCAGCCACCCCCAGCGTGGCAGAGCTTCCTCTCTGAGCAGTGAAGTGGGGAGGGTGGTTTGGGCTCCAGCATCACCCCCAGCCCTGATCCCAGCCCGGATCCCAGCCCTGATCCCAGCCCCCAGCCCTGCCAGGAGCCCCCACAGGGGCTGCCCACGGGGTGTGGGGAGTGCCAGGGCAATGCCAGCCATGGCTCCCTGTCCCTTCACACCCATCCCAACACCCACAGCCCCTCAGCAGGGGAGAGAAGGAGAGAGGAGAGAAAGGGGACAGAAAGCAGAGGGGGGTGTGGGGGGGTAAAGGAGGAGAACAAGAAAAACAAGACGACAGAACGCTTGCTCCACAGCCCTCGGCTAAATTACAAACCAGTTTACTGAGGTGGAAAGCTGCAGTGAGCTGAGGAGGAATATGTGGAAACCATCTGCAGATTTAAAAATAATCTATTTTACGATCACCCTCGAACATATTCTTTTGCGGAAACCAAATAGGATTTGTTGTTGTTGTTTTGTGCAAACTGTTAGGGAAAAATTACTAGAAACATGCAGGGGGTTTTGCCTTCTTGAGTACTGAGAGGCTAAATATGCCCTTCCTTATGTTTAGAATAGTAACAGTCATCTTAAAATTAACTTGGTCTGCATCAGAGCTTAAAACAGTTGCAATTCAGAGCCTGCAAAAGCAGGACAAACCTGCGCTGGGATATCTAGCACTTCGAGCTGACAGATGTCTTCCTACATACAGTAAATATAGGTCGTCTTTTCCTACCCAGAGAACTGTAGATCTTAATTAACCAGGCCACTAGCAGCATATGTAATGATTTTTTTCAGCTTGCTAAGTAAACCTTCCTGTGATGAGATGGAAGGAAAATCAGCGGCACGTGAGAGGGACCCCCCTCTCTGGCTGCCGCGGCCGGCGCAGCCCTCGCGCGGCTCCCGCCGTTATTTCATGCTATAAAATCCGGCTAACGAGACGGGAAGGGTGTGAGTGCCACATCCCCCTCCCTGTGAGCAGCCCAGGGCCGTGCCCAGCCAGCCCTGAGCCCCGAGCCCGGCTCGGTTGGCGGTGGCCAGAGTGGGGCTCCGCGTTTTGCCTCCTAAACCACTCCAGGATTAAATTATCTCTGGGCTCAGAGGCAAATGAGCTGATGAAATTCATGCTGCATTGTGATTAAATCGTGCCGAGCCCTCGTGGAGGGGCAGTGGGTGCTGGGGTGGGTGAGGGTGCGTGGCAGGGCTGTCATCCCCAGGGACAGTGTCCCTGTGCTCGGGGACTGAGCCTGGGCTGGCCACATTGCAGCCCTGGCCCAGGAGGGTGGCAGGAGTTGGGTGAGGTTTTACCAGACACGACCTGAACCAGGGCACCCAGCGAGCCCCCTGCCCTCCCAACTGCTCTCACATGCAGGGAGCTCTGGACTGGTTTTTAAAAACACTGGGTTGGAAGGAAGGGAGAGCAGAGCCCGAGCCCACAGCCACATCCTCACACAGGCTGTGTTTCTACAGCCAGAATGTGCTTGGCAGGGCAAGGAGAGCACACAGAGCTCTGTAAAGGGCAAGGCTGGTGCAGGCTCCCCAGAAAAAGCCACGCAGAGAAGGTGGAAGGAAGTCAAAGCCAGAAGCTCCCTCTGCAAGGTGGAAAAATGCAAGAGAGCTGCACATCACTGCCCTGCACCAGCCCTGGAAGAATCCTGCTGCAGCCACGAGCCTGTTTTGATCTGAGGAGAGAACCCAAAAACCTCCCAAAGGAAACTCTGTCACCTGAAGCTCAGGGGTGCAGGGACCGATGCCACCCTGCCACTCTCTGCTGTGTCCCACGTGTGCACGAGACACGCGCGGTGCCTCCCATCCCCTCCTCCCCTCCCTGCTCCTCACTGGGGAAAAAAATTCAGCGAACGCGACTCGAACAAAGAGGAGAACTTCCTCCCTGCTCATTAGTGCTGGAAAAGCAACAGAAAAAAAAATCCCCAGGACATAACCTCCTCTTCAGCTCTGAAGTCTGAGCGGCTTGGAGAGGGTGGTTGGGTTTGTTCTTTGCCTTCCACCTCACCCGGAGTTGGTGTGCAGGCTTTGATTATGGAGGCACAGAGAGGAGCCCACGCCGAGGAAGGGACCCCAAACCCACCCACCCTGAGTGCTGGCTCTGCACAGCCACCCTGGGGCACACAGATTCCCTCACGTGTGGCACAGCCCCATCAGCACCTGGCTTGGAGGTGGAGGCAGCTTGGGGCAGCTCATGGTGACCCTCCCCAGCCTGTGGGACACTGATCCTTCCTCCCTGTCTGCCACCCTCTAGAGGGGGTGACTCCAGAAGAAAACCACTTCTCCTCACTTTCTCTGCAGCCAGCAGCACTCATGGGGGCTGGTGGTGGGAGAAGAGGGAGGTGTGGGGTGGGACAGGGGCATCACCTGCACTCACCTCCCTGAGCACCCCCAGCAATCGGCAAACACAGACCAAAATGTGGGTGAAGCTCAGAATCCCTTTGGAAAGGGGCGAGAAGGGAGAAAGGTCCCCACAAGAGCCACCAGTGTGTCCCCACGAGCCCTTCTCCATTCACCCCCACTCCAGGGCTGGAAAGGTTCAGGGGGCGACTGGGGAGCTGCACACCAGCCCAGGGGGAACAGCCCTGGTGTTCCACCAGAGCCAGGGCACAAATCCACTCCAGAGCATCTGCCAGGGCAGCTGGGAGCAGGAGCAGCCCCTTCCCGCAGCACACATGACCCGCTGCAGCTTATCAATAATTATTAAGACAAGGCAAATGTGTGTTGACCTAGTTAGACGTCCAAGAAGAAAACCAGCCCCGGTGGCTTTGTTTAGCAACCTGGCAGTCCTGATGGAGGCAGGCCTGGCACGGAGCCTTCCCAGCAGGATGATTCCCCCCGGCATGGGCAGCCTCACGTGTGAGCACTGGGGCACTCGTGGACAACAGCTCAGGCTCCAAAGCCGGCGGGGAAATACTCTGAGAGTTCCCAGCGTGACCACAAAAATCATTCTGGGCCAGAGGAATCAGTCAGGTGCTGTGGGATGCAGCACAAATCCCCAGTCCCAGCTCTGAGCAGCTCCTTGGACACCACAGACCCAGGGAAGAGAGACCCCATGTCCTCCTGAGGCTGGCACAGCACCCCTGGCCCAAGAGCTCGACTTAGGCAAATCCAGCCCTGCAATCAGATGTGATTTCCTAGCAACAGGCAACGAGAGGCTGGGGCAGCTCACCAGGAGAGCGGGCAGCTCCACATGACTCCAGTCCTTCAATGAGATGAGATCTTGTCACACCAGGCTTTACCTGCCTGCCAGGTGTCCAGGGACTGCCCTGGCTCCACAGGGGAGTCCAGGGACTCCCCTGCCCAGCAGGGGCTGCCCTGGCTCCCAGCACTGCTCTTAGCCCGTTCAGGTTTAGCCTGGGGAAAACACGGAGTGGAACATGAGGCTTGGCACCCCTGGGTATCGCCACCCATCATTTTTGGAGGGGGAATATCCATTTGTCACCACGGTGGCACAGACATGCGCATGGCCCCTGCACCCCCACGCTGCAATCCACTCAGTTTGGGGTGATCAGGGTGAGCTGGGATCCCCAAACTGTCCCGTGACTCAGAAGGTGTGAGCTGTACCTCGCTCACCTGCCTCGCAGTTTTGTGTGAGACTGGAGCTCGCTGTGTGCTGCTCCTGCCTCCTCTGTGCTTCCCTGCATCCGTTCAGGATGAATTCCCCTCGTCTCGTGCCAGCACCAAAGGCTCTCGAGGTGCCCCCCGACCCTGCCAGGGCTCAGGGCTCAGGGTGTGAGGACAGCACGGACACTGCCCTTGCCAGCCTTGGGGACACCTCCTCAGCCCCTGGCCTCCTGCCCAGGGCTCCTCCTGCTCTGCACGGTTCAGTGGTGCCTTTACAGCCTTGGCTGTGCCAGGACAGGCCGAGGCCGCAGTGCCAGCTTCAGCGGGCACGGCTGGGCTCAGGGAGGGCAGCAGCCCAGCCCGGGGAGCCACCACGGCTGGGTCCCCTCGGGGGCAGGCACAGAAGGGAGCGAGGGACACGGAGGTGCAAAGGGACAGCGTGGCACGGGCTGGGGAGTGCCCCCTGGCTGGCACGGAGCATCCAGCCCTGCGTGTCCGGCTCCAGAGGGACAGAACCCCCGGATAGAGCCCTTCTGTCTAGGGCAGGCACCCAGACCTCTCCATCACCAGCCTGGGAACGCTCAACACTTCTCCCCAGCCCGGGTCCCTCTGTCCCCGCAGCACCGCAGCCAGATCCCGCCTCCAAGTGCCTCTCAAAACTGACGGGATGCAAATTATTCCTCCCTTTCAGCTGCTATTCAAGCCTTGCTGGCCACCGCTCCGAGCAGCTGCTGCCTCGCACACAGGCGGGAAGGGCGGGCACAGGGGCGATTTGGGGAGCAGGGAGGGCTGAGAGCATCCACCACAGGCACACAAAAGAGCTCCTCACCCGGGGAAGGCGGCCCGGGCTCAGAGGGCTGCCGGGCAGGAGGAGCTTTCACTGCAAAAAGCTGAGCTGTCCCAGGGAGGTGACACCGGGACAGCGGCGCAGGCCAGGGATGCTCCCCACTGACAGACATGAGTGGGTGCACAGGCTAAAGCAGCAGGGCCAGTGCCCCGCCAATTCACACATGTTTTATTCATAGAAACACTGCAAAGTTCACGCGCATGCACTAATTACTCAACCTGCTCCTCTGTCAGGTGAATAATGAGGGGAAAAATAATCAGCAATTTGTTCAAAACCACATGGAGAAATTCCGAGTGCGTTATGGCAGGGCTGTGCTCTGCATACTGAAACCTGGGGCTCTAAAAACCTGGGCCACTCATCAGAGGGACCCCAAAGTAACCAGTGCCCCCCTGCACCCCCAGATCCCATCCTGTCCCCACAGCCTGGGCATTTCCAGGTGCTCCGGGGCTGCCACAGCTGCACCTCGGAGCAGAAATGTCTTTTAAAGGCATCGAGGAGCTCCTGCCTCCTCAGAGCGCTCGGAAGCCCAGCCAGGCCTCGCTCTCTGCAGCGCTGCTAATTACCACAGCCCTCCAGAAGGCAGGGATAATTAAAGCACCTTCCCTTCCCCCGGAGAACGAGGGCAGGAGCCTTAGTGGATGGCACAGGGAAGAGAAACCATTCCCCAAATTCTCTGCTCTCCTCTGAGCCTGGCAGTGGGGCAGGGCAGTGAGGAGCCTCCACCTGCACCCCCAGACGTGGGGGATGGAGCCAGGGAAAGCCAGGATGGAGAGCTGGATGGGAAATCTCAGGCTGTTTGCTGAAGGAGCACTGGGGAGCCAGCACAGCTGCTCCCGAGGAGCCACTTCAGCCAGGGGACTCCTGCCTTGGCACAGCAATTATTTTAAAATAAAATTATCCTCTGAAAAGGCATGACAGAGCATCAGCCCTGGAAGTCCCTGCTTGCCCACCCAAAAATCCCAATGTGCTGAGTCACCCAGTTGGTTTGGTGGGGAGGGGTGGGTGTAAAATCAGGGCACCAAGAGGGAGCCCTGTGGCCACTGAGAGGCCTCCCTTGGCCAGCACTGACTTTAGGCACGGGCTCTGCAACTGCAGCAAAGTTGCAGTCAAGCATCAGCATCTCCACAGCAGTGAACAGGAGCTTAATCACAGAGAGGTGAGGGGAGGGAGGAAACAAAAAGCAGCAATAAATCACTTCCCTGCTGCTACCCGAGGAGATATAATTAAGTTTATGCTTAGAGTGGCATTGCTGACAGTAGTCCTGGAATGAGATAAACACATGGCATGAGGTTAAGCTGTGTGCTGAGTGGCAGGTGACACGTGTGCTCAGGAATGGCCTTGATTAGGGAGTCCCCAAACGAGGGAGAGCAGCAGGAAATGTCTGGAAAGCTGCACATGGGAAGGCTCAGGGCTGCAGTGCACACCCAGAGCAGGCTCTGCAGCCTCTGCTGAGGGCCCTGCTCCAGCCAGCTTCACTCCAGTGTCCCTGCCAGGGGTGTCCCCCTTTTCCAGGGGCCCACCATCACCCATGGGTGCCCAGCTTGCCAGCCTGAGTCCTGCTTGTGCTTAAGCACAGGCTTAACTTTAAGCACATGAAATGTCCACTGATCTCCAAAGGATTATTTGTGGGCTCAGCTGCACACACCAGGGGCTCAGCAGGGCTGGGATGCTCAGTGTCACCTCCTGGGACAAAGGGGAGAGACAAACCCTGCTGAGGGGTGTGACAGAAATGACAGGGGGTGCTCAGGCAGCTCAGCACGGGGACACTCCCTGAGGCTGGCACTGGGCTGGTCCTTACAGGGGCCAAGGGTGCTGTGGGCACTGCAGACCCTCTTCTACCCAAACACTCCTGCACGTTTTCCATGCTTCCCTTGATTCTCTTAAGAAAAATTCCACAAGCCTGTATTAATTTCCACTTACAGAAAAGAGCTTGGAGTGGGTTTTCTGGTAGCATGGAGTAACTGAAGACAGTCCCCAAACAGAAGCAAGTTTTCCCGATCTAGCCTTGCAATATATTTCAAACCTTCTTATTTTAAAGTATCTGTAGAACCCCCATTCTGCCCGAGATGAACACATCTCTGCAGAGTGACACACTGCTCCCTGAGTGCTGCCCCAGCTTTTGTCACTGATGTCCCCTCTGCTGAGAGAGAGCTCAGGCCTGGCCACCCACTAAGCTTGGCTTTAGCAGCTCTGGCTGAGGAGCAGAGAAGGACACCCCAAATCCAGCTGAGCACGGTTGGGGTGACATCTAAGCAAAGCCTCTTCCTGCCCTCCAGACACTGCCACAGCCATCAGCATCCCACTCCAGCCCCTGATCCCACCCTGGCCAGGAGGAGCTTCCAAAGCCAGCGCAGGGCCCAGCTCAGCTGAGAGCCTCCAGCTGCCATCTGGACGGATCACAGGATTTTTTTTCCATGCAAATATGAAAGAGGGGGTGGGGGAAGGCTGGGGAGAAACGAGGCTGCAAAATGAATTCAGCATCAATTATTCTAAAATATGCGTGTTAATATGGGAAGGGCTCCATGGCTGCATCCATCTCCACTTCTGTTCATTCTGAGCAGCAAAATGTGACCCGAGAAGATGACAGCATCTCGCGTCTCACTCACACAAACACGAGCCGGGCAAGGGGGGATATTAAAACAGGAGACAATGCTGCATATTAAAATGCCACAGATGGAGCTTTCTGCAGCCTTTGCAGTCTGCCTCGGAGATTATTGCTGGGCCATATTGTATTAAAAAATGGGGGGTGGGTGTGTTATTTATTTAATTTTTAAACAAATTCCATCTCCTACTCACGCCGGATGGATAAAAGTGAGCTCTTGAGCTCCAGCCAGCTTTGCCAGCAAACCCACATGAAAAATGCATTTTCATTAATACAAACTGTTTGCAGTAGGTAAATTAATTCTGGAAATGGTTTTCATACATGGCAAATTATACATTCAGTGAAAACACTGGATGACACTCCACAGTCCTAATAAGAGCCCCGTGTTTCCTGTAATGAGGCGGGATTGCCAGGTAAAGGCGGCGAGCTGGAACAATTAAACAAACAAATAAGTCAACAGGCGAGTGGAGGCTGATGGGGCTGGGAGGTTTTCAGGCTCTGCAGCCATCCCAGGATCCAGTCCCACAGGGGGAGTTTCCCAGAGAGGAAGGAGCAGCTCGGGTCCCTTCCCATCACCAATGTGAGGGCTGAGGGTCTTGTCAGGGAAGTGCTGTGGGTTCTGAGGGCACGGAGGTGACGAGCACAGCAGAGCTGGCCAGGGAGCCAGGGAAGGCCCTGCCAGCACTCCCAGACAGGGAACAAACCCCAAGATCCAGCTCTCCCCTCACAAGTTCCTCTTCTGCTCTCCACCCTTTTCATGTTTCCTTTGGCAGTCCCGTTCGGGCGCCTGGCGAGGGAGCCGATCCATAATTGATGGAGCGACGCTGAGCACGGCGCAGCCCCAGCTGCTCTGCACGTAGCCCTGCTCAGGTGCTGTCACGGCGCATTTACTGCAGCGTGTCACAGCCCGCTGTGCTCGCGTGGGGCTGAGGGTGTCAGGGCCTGGAGAGAGGGCACTGGATGTGGTCTCCATCCTCTTTTCAGGATGATTTCTGCAAATTTCCTTCAGCAGCACCCAAGCTGCTGGGCACTCGTGACGGCAGCACCGTGCCCACCCTCTCTGAGCCCTTCCTGCAGCACCCCTGCACCCTCTCAGGCAAGTTCCTCCTCTGCCAACTGCCTTTCCCTCCAAATTCTGGCTCTTCAGACCCTGGGCAAGGCAGAAAGCAGGCACAACACCTTGGAAGTGGAGGAACCCAGAGCGATTTGAAGAGCAGAACAAATCTCCATCCCTGCATTTGTCACGGGGAACCGAACGCCACGGAAGGAGGGGGCAGCATTTCATAACAGCCTGCCACGTTAGAAAACAAAGAGTGATAAAGAATCTTTTAGTCACCTCTTAATTACATATTCTGGGTGCATTAAGAAAGGAGAAATGTATCTCAGGTCACTGGCTGTCACTGCGACAAAGGCCCGTGATGAGTTCTGTATTCAAAATATTTGCACTAATTATCAGCACAGCTCCCCTTTGAAAGCGCTCGGAGGGAAGGCTGGTGTTTCACCCGAGGGAATCAGCTCGCAGCCTGTGCTGCTTTCACTGCACTACACATAAATATACTCGTGCACGGGTATATTTTTACCAACGTGCCCGGCTATGTATCCATGGAGAAAAACCTATAAATGCCTAATGCTCGTCTTGCGGGGCTGGGGAGCGGGAGCAGCACAAGAGGGGCTCTGTTCCTCTCTCCTGCAGATGCTGGCTGAGCCACCCTGGGCTCTGCTGGCTTTCCAAAGGTGGGGGCAGAGCCTCTCAGCCCCCGGCGACGGCTCCAGCCACGGCTTGGTCAAATGGAAAACAACCCTCTGCCAATGCAAATGCCCAGGGAGGGAGAGAAACGCGCTGAATGCAAATGGGACTGACCTTTAATTAGTGCACAAGGAGGCACAAGATGGGGAAAAGCCACCAGAACTTCCCTAGGCACCTTCCCTTTCTCAAGCACAGCAGGAATCACTGCGTCCCCACGGCAGTGACTCTGATTTTCCAGGCAGGAGCTCCCATGGAACATCCTCCCCCTCTCTGCCTGCTCTGCTGCTGAGCCAGCGTCCCAGGAGGGCCAAGAGGAGGGTGAGGGATGGGCAAACAGAGGCCCCAGGGGTGCCTGCAGGATCTCATTGTGGGGTCAGCCTCTTCTCCTAGGCAGCTACTGCCATGGCAAGGACACACAGCCTCAAACTGCACTGGGGAGGCTCAGGGTGGGCATCAAGAAGAATGAAAGGGTTGTTCAACATTGTGAGGGGCTGCCCAGGGAGATTTAGAGTCCCCATCTCTGGAGTCATCCAAGGAATGACTGGATGTGACAGTGCTCTGGGCTGGGTGACAAGTTCAGGACTGGTCACAGGTTGGGTTCAATATTGGAGGTCTTTTCCAAACAAAACGATTCTGTGATCCCACTGTAAGTGAGGCAAGGGCAGGACCACAGGCCCCCAGCAGGTGCAGCTTGCCCCCCATGGCCCCTGTCACCACAGCAGCACAGCTCCTGCTTGTGGCCATCATCCCCATTTGACACAGACTGACCCACACCAAAAGCCAAGCAGAGCAACCCTCGGCAGCCCTGGAGCTGCCTGGGGCCAGCAGCACCCTTACCCCACCCCAGAGTCACATCTTGGTATCACTCCCATGGAATTCTGCATTATTTCCCTGTTTGTTGCCATCCAATAACCCGGGGAGTTTCCCCCAGCGCTGGCTCCAACCCGGCCGTATGCTAGGGAGCAACTCCTTCTCCTCAGCCAGCTTTTAATCTGAGTGGACAGCAGCAAAACCATGTAGATATAAATGGGGCAAGGAGAAAATAGCACGCTTCAGGTTCCTCGGGGAAGCATATGGGACCAGGAGACTTATTAATAAATTCTTCTTTGTTCTGTATCGTCTGTGATAAATAGCCGCACTCAGCATCAATAACCACAAACATCCTTGGGAAAGAGAGACATGCAGGAACCCATCATGCTGCTGAGAGCAAAGAATGGATTCAATTTCGGGGCTGAAGGCAAATTTCACAGCCCTAAACAAAATTATCAGAGGGGGCTGCTGTGACCACACATGCAATAAATGTAAGGTTATGGCTACTGAAGCAGCAGAACATCTCCCAAGAGCTGTAATGCCTTAAGTGAGAGGATAGGAAAGAATAGCCCCATTCAGGAGGGTGTCTTTGGAAAAATAACATTTATGTTTCTGAATCAAAAGTGTTTTTATTAAGGGAACACAACACTTCTGGAATGTTATTGCCCTAGAGATTACTCAAACTCCCACCCCTTTGCTGGCATCCAAAAGTAAATTTCCATGAGATTTTAAACACTGCTGAGACCTCAGTAATTTGGGAGTAGGAGGGAAAAGAGAGCAGTAGCAAGAGACATTCCTAATGGTGAAGACATGAAAAACGCAGCTTTATTTTTTGATGATTGCATTAGATTTTTTTTTTTTTTTTTTTATCACAGGGATGAAAAATGAGCAGCTACCACCTCCTAATTCACTGCCTGGGGACTGGATTCCTCTCCGCTGCCATTTGAGGAGAGGCACTGGAAGCAGCACTGAGCAGGAAATGAGTTATACTGGGGAAGAGCCTGTTCCATTGTGGAAAAACAGGGGAAAATAGTAACCTGGTGTAAAGTGCGTGTACTGAGGGCAGCAGAAAGCCCAGGACTGTGCAGAATGTGGAATCTTAGGGTTGTTAAGGTTAGAAAATCCATCTAAAACCATCAGGAATGACCCAGCCCTGCCAAGCCCAGCCCAAACCACTTCCCCAAGTGCCACATCCCAGAGATGGTGACTCCGACACTGCCCTGGGCAGCTGTGTCCGTGCATGACAACCTTTCTAAGGAAATTACCACTAATACCCCATCGAAACCTGCTCTGGCACAACCTGAGGCCCATTTCCCTTTGTCCCAGACCCCTCCTGTCAGGGAGCTGTGGAGAGCGCGGAGGTTCCTCTCGGACCGGTCAGCACCGCGGACAGCGCCCGGCGCGCCCTTGGAAACCCCCGCTCCTCTCCGCATCCCTCCAAACCCTGCTTTGCCCTAATTTATTTAATTTCTTCAGGGTTATTTCTTTCCAGGAGGGCGAGGAGCGGGTGCTCCGTGCCCCGAAGTCTCTGCACAGCACAGGAAGGATCGGGCTCCTCATCGCCTCCTCCCCGCAGGAACCTCTCAGCTGCCAGCGTGTGTTCCCACCCACGGATCTGGTGACTTCCCGGGAAGCTCCGAGGAGTAGGCAGTGCCACCAGGGTGGCCCGGGGAAGCGTACAACCGCCCGGAACACGCACGTGGATGTGCGGGGACGCCTTCAGCGCTTCTCATTTTCCACAAAAAGCTTCTCCCCTTTTGGGTATGCCCAAAAGGACGAGGAGAAGTTGTTTTAAACCAGAACAGGGTCAATGTAGAGTAGATGAAAGGAAGAGATTTCTGCCGTGGGGGTGGTGAAACGCTGGCACAGGTTGCCCAGGGAGGTGGCAGATGCCTCCTCGCTGGAAACGTTTAAGGTCAGATTGGACAGGGCTCCGAGCAGCCTGGTCTACTTGAAGATGTCCCCGCTCACTGCAGTGGGCTGGACTAAATGGCCTTTAAATGTCTCTTCCAAATGAAACAATTCTGTGATTCCCAAAGCCCACCAACAGCCACAAGCCCCAGGCCAGCTCTGTACCTGCAGGTAGAGGTCCTTCCCTCCTGCCACTCACTGAATTTGTGCAGGCACCTGGGATTACCCACCCACTGTGACCATATCAGCTCTTTTCCAACAACTCTAAAGGCTCAGCACTGCTGCTAATGCTTGCTTTGGGCAACACGAGCAAGTTTCAAGCTGTTGTCACAAAAGTGAACACATCTTGCTGAATTTGAACCTGACTGAAAGGCACAAGTGCTCAAGGAAGCAATTTGCACAGCAGCCTTGCATCGGGGCATCCCCCTTTTCTTTCTTGTTAATCCTCTGCTCTGTAACCACCTTTTTTTTTNCTCTTTCACCTCCTTTTTTTTTTTTTTTTTTTCCCTCATGCTTTCACCTGAAGCACCACGAGTTTGAAAGGATGAAGTACATTAAGAGTTTTAATGCTGAGGAAGATATCAGGCTGACATTTTAATAACACTAATGCTGTGGAATTTGCAGCGTTATCACTGTAGTGCATATCTCAATACCAGTCCCTCCACTGTGCTTCGTACAAGCTCTACACCACATTAAACACCACCAGTAAAGAAATCAGCCCCTTCCATGCTGCCTGAGACAATGATTTTCCAGCACCACGTGCAGAGACATCCCAGGGATTACCACCTTCCCTCCCATCAGGCTGTAGACAACTGCTCCTCACCCTCTGCCTCCTGAAGAGCTGAGCTGTGACAACCAAAGCAACGATGCAGAGATTTAAGCACTGCTTCTAACAGGATTTTTTTTGTCTCAGCACAAAACCAAGCCCTCTCAAGCGCCAGTTTCCCAGCCTGCATCTTGCAGAATCACTCCCAGTCCTTTGCTTCCACATCCCACAGCTCAGTTAAGCATCGCCCGATTTGCTTGGTCCTTTGCCTGTGTCAAGGCTGAAATTCATCCTAAATTCATCCAGTGCATGCAAACCACGAGGATAGGATGAAGTTTGGATGACGCAGCGAGGAACAGACGAATGGGAGGGACTCTCTTAAAAACAAAGAGGGCCATTCCTGTCCACAGAAATAGGGTGGAAGAGAGGGACACCCACGAGCTCTGCTGCGAGGGGCGGCCACTCCAGTGCCCACCACAGCTGCACAACGGGCCTGGATGGCTGCAGGAAAATTTGGGAGCTCAGGGAAAGGCAGCAGCTGCCCCATTCCTGTGTGTCCTGAGCCCCTGGGTCAGCAGAACCCACAGCTTCACCTTCCCCCTGCTCTCACACCTTCTGTCCAGCAAGAGGAATGGCTAAAAGTACAAATCCAGCATCAGAGACAAACAGAGAAGGGAAATGTTCAGGTTCAGTACTGAAACTTCCCCCACCTGCATCTTCTGGGGTGTCTGCTCCAGACACCAGCAAAGCTCTGGCCATGAAACAGCTGCTCAAGCCCAGGTTCTGCTTCCTCAGAAGAAACCAAATTTCAGCCCTTTCTGCCCTGCTTTTATGTCTGAGCACAAAAAACCCTAAACGGGCTACAAGCATCAATCAAATCTGATGTAAAAATGTAGATGTCTTAAAAAGTTACAAGCCCACAAGTCTGTAAAAAAATACAACTAAAATGCAGCCAAAGCCCAGGCGTTTTGGGAAGTTCAGACCTAGTGATGGGAGGGCAGAAACTGCTTCCTCTGCTGGCTTTTTGAAACACACACACACTGCTCTGCAAAGCCTAATGGCAACAGGCACCAGGGGACTTCTCTGGCTTCCAAAACCCCTCTCCTGTGCATGCAGCCCACACACTGGGACTGGGCTTAATGAGCAGGAATTTGAAAGCCGACTTCAACAGAGGCTAAAAACGAGCTTAAGTTTCATGTGCAAAGTCAAATGCAAAAGTAAGTAAGTGACAGGAAGCCCGAAGAGTAAATGAGACTGTTACATCTTGTGTCTAATGAGTGACACCAGGTAACGCTGGCAAATTGCTCACCTAGAGACAGCATCAGTGAATTTCTGATGGATGAACAAGCCTTTTTTTTCCCCTCATCAGCGCACATCACAGTGAATGATGGAGCATGTTTTCCTGATGGTGCTGGAGATTGTCACAATCATTTGCTAAATCCGGTTCTGCCGGTAACACTGTGGCAGGAGAGCAAAGTGGCACTAAGTCAAATCCTCAGCTGGCACAAGCTGGAAAACTCCCCAAGGGTCAGCCAAGAGCAGCTGAGGGGTTCCCACCCTTGGCTTTCCAAAGGCAGCATCCTGAGGATACCGAGGTGCACGAGAAGGGCAGCAGCACAAATGGACAACATAAAAACACTGAGCAGGTTCAAAGAGAGAAACTGTTCCGTGTGGGAGAACACAGAGATCGTGGCCAATCTGCAGCCAGAATGAGGCAAAAACCACAACATTTTGTGGCTGCTTCACCCAAAACAGGCCCTGAAAGCTCTGCCACGTCCAGCATGGGCACTGCCCTGCCCGGTGTGGCAGGGCAGGCAGCCAGGGCTGCCCGTCACGTGGGGAAGCCTCACGGCTGAGCTGCGATGCGTAAAAGGATTTACAGATGTAAAGCCACATCTCGATAACGCTTGGAACAAATCCCTGACATTCTTCACACAGCTCTGCACTAACAGGTTAGGCTCTAGCAGAGTGGAAACGGCAGCTCCCCGCTATTTCCACGGCTCCATCCCCGTTAACTGTTTGAAGCCTTCTCCCCTCGGAGCAAGGTGGGGCTGGCTCGGCGGAGGCAGGACTCTCCGTGCTGACAATTATTCTCCATTCAGGACTAGCCATTTGCATGCAGTTCATTTGTGATGCAGAAAAGCTTGAACCTGTCATTATTGCTTGGCATCAGTACAGTGCTGTGAAAAGACACCGCTCGGAACATGCGCACAGCCCTGCACCCTATTTCCTTTAATCTAGGCTAAAATGACAATGAGGAAAAGCAGGAGGGAGGGAGGGAGCAAGACGAGAATGGGGAAAGCATCATCTCCACAAACAGGAGCTGTTCCCCAACAAACCACTCGTGGGTACTGCAAGCAGAGCTCCAAAGGTTTGTCCAAGGATGATCCCGGCTGGGCTGACAGCGAGGGGCTCCCCCAGTGCCAGGGCATGCAGGTGACACTGGTGTGGTCCCCTCTGCACAGCTGCACTGTCCCCCAGGAAGGCTCCGGGAGCCCCCATTTTGCTGTACAACACCCTCTGGCCAAGCAGGACATGCCCAGGGGTCCTCCCTGACACATGCCCAGCACAGCCCTCCCCCCGCTGTCCCCAGGCACAGAGAGATGGGGGTGGCAGTCAAGGCAGGGGAGCAGATGGAGAGCAAAACCCCCTTGAAAGCTCAGCTCCCCATGGCTATTTCCTGTCTCTTCTCAACAAGCAGGGACCACAAATGCTTCCTCTCCAAGGCCACGCTGCTGCAGTGTGCGGGGAGGGGGCAGTGCCCTCCTTTGCCGAGGGGAGGGCTGCCAGGGAACGGGGACAGAACAGCTGACACCCTGGAGAGGCCTGGGGGACAGTGGGGGACACTGCCAGGCAGCTCCAGCCCCCAGCCCCTCCATCAGCAAAGCCTGCAGACCCCCGCACGTATGCTGATATTTGTGGCCATCTGTGCCCCGGACGGTGCCAGCACCCAGCCTCTCAACACCTCCCGCCTCTCCAGCACCGACACCAGGCACAAAAGCACAAAAAATCCCAGCCTCGGCAGACGTGGACCAGCCCGAGTGGTCAAAGATCAGCTCAAGCCCTGCCTGTAGCCAAGGCTTTAACAGCTCTGTCAGAACGTCTGTCAGGAACTGTTCTCGCTCCGCAGCGTCTCCCTGTCATGTCAACATCCAATTGCTTTTGGCTAACAACTCGACCTCCGTGACTGCTTGTGGCGAGACACTTCAGATCCCCACCACAAGTGCTGTGGAGAAGCATTTCCCGGTGCCAGCGCCGGCCTGGAATCGCCCCTGTCCGTGCTGAGCCCCGCGCTGCCCCTCCGGACGAGACCTCTCCGCCCGCAGCCCAGCGCGCTCCGGGAGGAGGCAGCGCCGCGATGCGCAGGTGATTTAGGAGCCCAGATCCCATTACGATTCATTGCCAGCAGGGAATCCAACTCCCTTGTTACCTTTCAAATGAGCAGAGCTACACATGAATATTAAACACCACCGCGTTCTAGTCCCAGGGAAAAAAAGCCAGTCTTTGAGAATCGCTCATTAAGATGCGCTGGACGCCTTGCACAGGGAGCCCGAGAGCCAATTAAGCGGGGCTGTAACAACCCTAAAACGCAGCCCTGCCTCGTTGGGTTCCAAGCATTTGGCGGAGCCGGTGCGGGTGCTCCCCCCACAGCGCCCCGGGTGCTCCCAGTCCGTCCCAGTCCGTCCCAGAACACGACACCGCTGCCCGAGCTACCGGCGCCTCCCTGCCGGGGACGGGGCTCTCCCCAGTCCCCCTTCCCGCCAGCTCCTTGCCTCTTTGCTCTGTTCCCAGCACCTTCAGCAAAGTTTATTTGCTGAGTTTCAAACCCCTTTATTTCCACGCTGGATCAAGGTAACCCGATCAGACAAGCCTGACGTGTCTCCTGGCTTTGGAAGGACTCTCTCCTCCTCCTGCTCCTCATCATCCTCATCCTCATCCTCCCTGCCCCTGACCAACCCCTTCTGCCAGTGTCAGCAGCCCCCGCTCAAAATCAATTTCTATATTTCAGATACAAAGGTTGTTTTGCTTGAAAAATGAAGCTGCCCTTCACAGAGGTAATAGAGAGATCAATACTAGTTACATCGAGTTTCCTCCTGAAAACAAGGAACTGCTGGCATTTTTCTCCTCCTGATGCAGCCAGGTGGGCTGAGCCTGCGTCCCAGACCCAGGTGGGTGCCCTGCCAGAAAGCCCTGGCCCCCACAGACCTTGGGAGTGGCTCCTCAAGGTCCCCTCTCCCTGCCAGCGACAGGAGGGGGTGGCGGGAAATGGAAGAGAAAATAGTGGATATAATTTATAATGCCTCATTAATTTGACAAATGCCGCTTCATGCGTGCTCCCCGTCAGCCCGTCACTGTCCCAGAAGCCACTAGATCAGCAGCCACTTCAGATGGAAAATCTACCTGCAGACCCTGCTGTTTAGAGGATGGATTAATTGCTGCTGATCCTCCCGTGGCAGCTGGAGCTGTCCTGGGTGGTGGCTGCTGCTCCTGCCCCAGGGCTGGGACCTCTGCATGGGGACAGTGGCTCCAGCCAGGGCTGTGAGCAGAGATGGGGAAGGCAAGTGTCACAAACAGCTCTCAGAGAAAGCATTTGACCAGCTGTAACAGCTCCTTACCGAGGCTTTTCTATACAAGCAATCCCATAGGAAATGCTTCTTTGCCAAAATGAAGCTTTTGTGGAAACTTCTCATTTCAGTCACGCACTGAATTCAATTTTGTCTCCATCTGAGAGAAAGTTTCCTTTCTTCAAACCTCCCCTGCCCACAGACTGTTTGTTTCTCTACTGGAAAAGCAGTGAGATGGAAAGGGAAAAAGACGCTGGGATCAGGTGGATTCTGCCCATTACACACCTTCAGCTTCCCCCTTTCCTGGGAGGATTCCATCTGCTCCCACCCGGGCCATGCTTTGGGCAGAGCCATGGGAGGTGCAGGGGACACCCAGGAATGGAACTGGTCAATCCTCCCAAATCCAGGCAGCTCCAGCTGAAATCCCACAGAGCCAGCCTGAGCTTGTGCCCACACGATCGGGTGCCCGGGATTCTAATCCCATGAGGAAAACAGGAAGAGGAGGCTGGAGAAGATGTATGAGCATAAGGCACCGTTAGCACAACTCCACTCACTCTGTGTTAAATAACTCTTCCAGGGCATGAGTTAAATGGCAGCACAGAGCAATCAGGGGACAATAAATCCCTGGTTATAAATTCTGGCACCAGACTGAGATGAAAATCATCATCCCTGGCCAGCCACGACTGGTCCTGGCTCAGGGAGCAGAAGCCTGGGGAGCAGGGCAGGAGGGAGGGATGGCTGCTGCACTGAGAGCTCCCAGCCCCTCTCACCCTCCCCAGGGGCTGCTGCTCGCTCTGTGCCCCACTCAAAGACCCCCAAACATCCCCAGCCGCTCCCTGGGGTGGTTTCAGCATAAACAGAGAGTGAAGTTCTGCTCAGCCCCATAGCAGAGACTGAATTCCCTTTGCATCCCAGAGCTCCTGGGGTGTCCTGCTTGTCCTCACATCCCTGCACAAACCCAAGGAGACAACGCATTCCCAAGGGGCTTCCAGCAGAGGGAGGGACACAAGGTGTCACCGATTTACCTCGCTGCATATCCCAGCTCTGCCTGCTGCAGCCGTTATTTCCTGCAAATATATTGCACTGTGGGATGCCTGCGATATTTTATAAAGTTAATAACTTTTTTTTAATTGGATGAGTTTATAGAACCGTGCGAGCAATTAACAATAATTACGTTTAAGACACTTAAATTCCAGGATGCACCACAAACACTGGAATATTAAGCTATAAAAACCCTCAATTGTACATTCAAATTACATTAAGGGTCTGTTGGAAGGAATACACTCTCAAGTTTCAAGAGCCCCACTCTGTTCTGTTTATACAATGAGCTTACATCAGATGTTGCAGCAGCAGCTCTGTCCCCATCCTCATTCAGAGTTTGGGATCACACAGATCCCACATGGATCACCCTGCTCAGCAGCCCTGGTGCCTCTGGGTGCTGAGCCCAGGATCCAGGGGGAGCATCCAGAGCATCCCCTCGGCTTTCAGGGCAGCACCGGCGCCGCTCTGGGAAGGGAGCCGGACCAGTGCTTATTTCACTTTAATCACCAGGTGCCAAACTAAATTATTGATGTCGGTTCTCAGTGACAGGTAAGGCATTTTATCACCGTGCCTTTAATAATGCAGGAGTCATGATCCTCGGCGCTGAAATGTCAGGCAATTCTCAGGTTGCCCTCGCCGCACCGACGATGTTTCCCCACCCTGCCCCTCCTCAGTGCCCATCTGCTCCCCACCAGAGGCACCCACAGCACCCTGGTCATGCTGTGGGGCCCATCCCTGCTGGATCAGGAGCCTGGCTGGAGGGAGAGACAGCAGAGAGGTGGCCAAGAGAGAGAAGGGATGAGCAGAGCTTGGCACCTCTGAAAACCAACCCCAAACTCCCCGTGCAGAAGGCAAACCTTGCCTGTGCCCCAGGCTGCAAACAGAGCCATTTCACACACCCTGGCCACCAAAAGGGACAGCTTGAGAGCCACCAGGGCTCTAGGCTGAGGAACAATAGCTGCCTAATGTCTCCATTTTGAGCCGTGCACACGCAGCTGGCGCCTGCCTCCGCCAGGGAAAGGGCCTCTCCAGAGGCGGCACAGGAGGGATTCTGTGGGAAGCAGGATGTGCTCAGGGAGGGAACAGCAAAGATCTGGACATGGGCAGCACTGCAGAGGGAGATGGGCACGGCTGGCAGGGGCAGCTCAGCAGCCCAGGGTGGGAGAGCCCACCTGAGACAGGCTCTGATCCAGCTCAGGGGGAGAGTTCCCATGGAGCAGCAGAGCCAGCAGCCAGGCCCAGGTGACACAAAGCAAGGGGGGTGACAGAACAGTGCCAGGGGTGAAGGGACACTGCCAGCAGGTCCCTGCCAGGTGCAGGTGGGTCCTGTGAGGGTCAGGGGCTGGATGAGCACCCTGCCCTGCCTCCAGACCCCTGCTGCACCCAGCACAGGTTTGATCCAGCCTTTGTATTCCAATAGCACAGCCTGACATTTACAGGGGGAAGTTTTATTCCTGCTGTAAATAACCTCTAATAGTGTAGGTCATTACACTAATTACAGGAGATAATTAATTTTCCGATTCTTGTTAGGCCACTGCATATTCCAAGAAGAGTGCTGTTCATTATTTTCCCATGCAATTGTGACCTCCCTCTCCTTCCCCTGCCAGCCCCTCCTTCAGGATTTCAACACATTGTCAAGTTGTTTATCATGCAGCCACGGAGCTGTTGTGAAGCTGAGGAGGTGCAGGGGCTCCTCTCTGCCTCCCACCCCACCACAGGGACCAGGAGAGCTCTGGCTGTGCTGCAGAACCTCCTCTCTGCCTCAAACGGGCCCTCAGCAACATTCCTTGTCCACAGCAGCAGGATCCCAACAAGACCATACACCCAGCCACGTGCTGGATGCAGGAGAGGCCACACACCCCCCAGAGCCATTGGGACTTTCCAGCAGCCAAGGAGGACACATCAACGTTAGGAAAACTCAGTTCAGTTGCTTGGAAAAGTCCCCTCCAAGAGCCTGACCTGCTGGTGATGATTAATCTGCAGCAGATTGATGATGGCTCTCCCAGTGCAGCGCTCGTTACCAAACTCAGCCTGGGAGAAGAACATCTGCAGGACCTCACTGCACCACGGGGCTCGGTGTGGGGCAGCCACCACCTCCCACACACAGACAGCACAATAAAAACACCCTGGCACCAGCAGCTTCATCATCCTCACCCTGCCCAGAGCTGTAAACCACGGCAGTAAAACACTGAAGGTGTGGGAGCTGCGGGATCTGCGGGATCTGCTCCCCAAGGGGTGGCAAGGGAAAAGCAGCTTCTCCTTGGCCAAACACCTGTGGAGAGACAGCTCTGGCTGGAGGAGTGTGCCAGATCCTGGCTCTCCAGCCACGCTGTAAATCTGGGTATCAGACAGGTTTTAGTGATAATCAATTGTAATAACTAACATGGATCCCTTGACCAGATAAATGGAATATGATAAGTCCAGCTGCAATTAGCAGGGGCAGATGGATGGGGGCTAAGGCAGCAGTCCGGTCCCACCAGCTGCTCAGCGCCCACGATGCTTTTCCCTTTGGCCTCCCCCATTAATTCATCATCACAACCCCGCGGCTGTAGTAACCTGATACTCCCGCCCTGCCGAGGGAGCCAGCACAGAGGGAGGGAAGCTGCCTTCACCTGGCTCAGGTGACACGGGGGACTCTGTCACAGGACACTCAGCAGCTCTGAGGTGCAGGGGCCTCGGCAGGGCAGCTGATAACACACACACCTGCTGTTAGAGCAGACAGAATGAATTTTTAAAAGGCACATAAACCCCTGATGCTTCAAGGCATCAGCTGAGCGCTAAGGAGGATTAGCGGGAAATATCTCCCGTGGAAAGCTTATTCCACATGAGTTCCACTGAAGGGATCCTTTCATCTCCCCCTGGAGCGTCTCTTCCCCCGGCCTGATGCGCCCTGGCACTCGCCGAGCTCCTGGAAGGCGCTGGCGGGCGGATGGCAGCGCAAAGGTTGACAGCTGTCTCTGTTGCGATGCCTCCCCCTGACTGACGCCGATGTGACAGGCAGTGTGACACGGCCCAGACAGGACAGTTATCCGTGTCCTGCCGGGACAGTGTCCCCGGGACACGCAGAGCCCCGGGCAGGTGAGACGGGAACTGCTTCACTCCCCGGCTGAGCGGCGCAGTGAAGAGCTGCAGCTCAGCACACTGCCCTCCATGGAGCTCCACATTCCCCACATTCCCCACATTAAACCCTGCCCTGGCCATTCCCTGGCAGCTTTTCCTGACCCTCTTGGAGCGCTCACCCTGCACCGCTGCGCCTACAAGGAAGCATCGGCTGCCCCTCCGAGCCAGAGGAAGGGAAAGGGTTAAAAGGAATGCCATCTCCCCTCTCCTTTGCCTTGGAAGGAGAGGCACTGAGTGCATTAAAATCTGGGTTAAAAATGGCTCTGCTCTACCTATCTTATCTTCTTTGTACTAAAAGCCCTGGAAGAGCGGCAGGTTTTCACGCAGAATTTTCCCGTCTAATCCCCTTTTGTTAGCTCTGATACTGGCGTTGCAATACAAACCTCGTCCGGGCGATTTAGGAGGGATTACACGCCCTCAATCCTACAGCATGTGGGAGAAAAATGTTTCCTCAAATCAAATTTTACACAAACCAGTATTTGAAAATAATCAAAGCGCAAATCCCCGCCGTGGGGATTTCTGGAGGGAGGTGAGTGGGGGGCGGGAGGCGGCAGGAGCTGGTGCCACCAGCACCAAGACCCTGTGCCAGGGCACCCACAGGTGCAGACTGAGAACTCAGAGCCTGCCAAAAAATAACCCACAGTGACCCTGGGCAAGAGATGTGCAGAACCAGCAAAGTGAGGGCTTGGGAGCTGCTCCTCACCCCCTTCCCATGCCAGGTGGGTGGCAAGAGGGCACAGAAATCCAGTGCCACTGCAGCCAGGCAACAACCCTGCCTTCTGCACGGCCAAATGTGCCCTCCCGGGCTCTGCACACGCGTGTTTGGCTTGGCTTTCCTGATGAAATATTGCTGGTGCTGCTCCTGTAATATATATGTCACAGATGCAACCTCATTTTATTGATCTCTCCTAGCTGCCGGGATATCCATAGTGGAATTAATACGTCTGTATCAGCACAGAAAAAAAAAAAAAAAAAGGTAAAGCCCATCGTGACAGTTTCAATTAAGGCAGCGTGAAAAGCGATTTGCGTAAGAGGCTGGGGCTTGGCGGGGGAGCCGGGGCAGCCCGCGGGCAGCGCGGCTGTACGCTCACATCTGGGTAAGTGAAGTGATTTCCTACAGGAAGTGATGGAGGCCAGACCCCAGTCGGGGCCGTGGCCGTCTCCGCCTGACGAGCCCCCCAGCCCGCCCCGTGCCCGCTGTGACAGCGGGGACAGCGCCCTGTGCCCGGCAGGGGCACGACGCGAGGAGCGAGGGAGGTGCCACAGCCCCGGGACAACCTCCAAGAAAGTTGTGTCCAAACGAAGCATCAGGAAACGGGGCAAACACACTTCCCTGCAGAGCTCCCTGCGGTCCTCCTTCCAAACTCTTTCCCTGCACCACAGTTCCCTCAGACATCCTGAGCATCCTAAGCGTGCAGCCCCTTCCCTGTGCACCGGGAAAAGCCCAGCACAGGCACCGGGAAGAGCCTGGCACGGTGCCAGGGGATGCCCAGGTGCACAGTTCTCCCTCCCCGGGCATGTCGAGGGGCAGCAGGGAGCGGGAGGCCCTGGGATCGTGGCACTTGTCAAGCAAAATTATATCCCCACATCCCTCGGCTCCCGCCGGGCCCGGGAGAGCTGTGAAATATTCATGTTTCTGCCACTCACAGGAGAAGGTCCCCTCAGTGCTTCCCCTCCTCTCCCCAGCACTTCAGAATCAGGGAGGGAAGGGGGAGGGAGCGCTGCCATCTCCGTGCCCTTTGCATCCAGGTGCCACCAGCTGTGCCCTTTGCATCCAGGTGCCACCAGCTGTCCCACATCCTTTAGGCTTTTCAGCTCCACTCTGAAGCAGAAACCCCAGATGAGCAGGGGGTTTTGGGCATTCCTGCCATGCACAGTCCCCTACAAACCCAGATCCCAGCCTAGGAGTGCAAACACACCTCATCAGCTCATTTCTCTCCCCTTCCCCCTGATTTGGGGCAAAGCTCTTAACTCCACCATAAAATTAAAAGTCGTGTGCCCAGATAAATCAATTAAGACCTTGTTTGCAACACCTACAGCTCAAGTCCCCCTGATCCGGGGTCTGGCCAGCTGTCGGAACATTTGGCTTCTTCTCAGCAGGACACACAACAACACACGAGCGCTTAAAAGCACTCATCTACCGAGGAGTAAAGCCCCTCCTAATCCACTCCCCCGCTGAACGTGGGGCTGCCGGGGGGCCCGCAAAGCTGCCGGCCCCCAGAAGAGGGAAGGACACCCTGCAGCCCCCGGGAAGAGCAGGAGGAGCAGTGGGAGCTGCGGGACAGGGGAGAGCTGCCCCTCTCCTCCAGCCAGGTTTCCTTTGAAACCTGCGGCTCCCTCACCCGCCCTGAGCACCCTTTGCCTCCAGCCAGCTCCTGCAGCGCTTTGCCATGTCTGGATGCTGCTCAGAGCATCACCAAGTGCTGAACGGGTCAGCATGGGCGGGGAACCAGCCCTGCCCAGCCCCTGGGAGCCGGGCTGGCACCGCAGGCTGCCACCGTGGGGGCCCTGTGGTACCCGGGACTGGTCATCCCTGCTGGCAGACCAGCAGAAAGAAAGATGCAGGTGAATTAGAAATCAAACCTCAGGCGGAGCTTGCTGGCTCTCCTCAGGCACAGCAAATGAAGACCCCTCCCCAGTTTCCCTGGGCTCCCCTGCTGCTCACACCAGCGCTGGGCTCAGGGCACTCGGGTGCCTTTGGCTGCCACATCCCGAACAGGGCACACACATCCCCCTGCAGGGCATCCTCTCCCTCATTAATGCTCCTGATGGTGCTAAAGCAGAACAAAAAGCCTCAGAATCACACGGTGCCCGGTGTGGCCTCCTGCCCGTGCCAGCCCGGAGGTGCCAAACCCAGCCCTTGCACCTGGGCACGGTGAGAGTGGGGGTCTCCCATGCCAGCTTTTGGGAAGCAGCCTGAAAGCTTGGACTTCTACCCATGCCATGGGCTCACCAGCTCCAGACCTGCTGCCTCCTCTGCTTCCTTAAATCCATGATTAAACCACAGCTTTAGAGCTTTAACACTTCCAGAGAGTAAAGCTGATATTCCCTGAATCTGTGGCTATCCAGGCACAGCTCCCCTGGGAGCCCGGCTGCTCCAGCCTCCTCAGGGTGCTCCCCACATCACCAGGGGTTTCACACCTCTGCACAGCACACCCACAGCATTCCCTCAGCTTCAACAGCTTCATCTCCTTCCCTCCCCTCAAGTCCCCCCTGTGAAGCTTCCTGTGTTGGACCCCAGGGATTAAAACAAAAAATGGGGAGAGAAAAAGGTAAAACACAAGCACAGAAAATCCCACAACAAAACAAAAGAAAAAACCCTCACAACAAACTACGTCCCTCCTGGCAAAACCCAGAGCGCCGCTTACACAACATCTTTACTCTCTCCATTATTTATAGGGCAACTGAAACATTTATTCCTACACGGAACCAGCCGGCGTGCGGGGAAGGTAACAGTGGAAATCCTCCTGGAAGAGGTAACTCCACAGCAAATCAATAAGCAGGGCAGCAAAATTGCTATTAATTATGCTTGCTGGGAACTCTGGCCCGCCCCAGCACTGCCTCTTTCTTCAATCAAGGAGAAGAAACGTTGGCTGCATAAAATAAACCCCATCCTGAGCACTGGCAGGAAATTAGTTTCAAAGTCAAAGACATCAGGTTCCAGAAGTTCTCATCCCAAATCCCAGACCCCCAACACTTGTAGGGCCATGACTTGGAGCTGGTTCATAGGGACAGGAGGTCCCTCACAACCAGGATCTTTCCCATTGAGCCCAACCCTTTCCAAAGACCTTGAGCCTGACCCACCCCATCTCAAAGACCAGGAAAAACTGCCAGGGGCTCTTGGCAAAGCCTGGTGGCACTGCCACGCTCTTGTCAGTGCAAACAGCTGCACCCCCTTCCCCACAAACTTCTTTTTGTGGCCACGGATTTGAGGGCAGGATGAAGTAATTCCTGATGGGTTAGGGACAGGCTGGAGCCCGACTGTCTCAGAGTGAGGCTAATCAATACCAGGTCATCAATAGGCAATCAGTCACCTCTGCTATGCCCCAAAGAAGCCCAGATCCCATTACTTGGGGTCAGACCCCAGTGCTGGGTCCCCAAAGGCGTGGCTGGGTGAAGGGCAGTGTAATCTGCTCCTTGGGGTGCACAGCACAGCAGCCTCGTGCCAGAGCTCACAGCTGGGCCTGCCCTGCCTGTGAGGAGCAGAGTTAAAAACAAAATCAAATTAACACAGGCCAGGAGCCAGCTTGGTGCAGGCTCAGAGAGGGCGCTGAAAATGAGGGATGTGGGGAGCGATGGGCCTGTGAGAGGGGACAGCTCTCTCCTGAGGGACAGGGGGCTGTGCCGTGGTGCCAGGCAGCACCAGAGCCATGTGCCCTTGAGTGACAGTCCCTGCTGCACTACCAGGACGAGGACAGAGGTGTCCCTGTGCCCAGGAGCTGCACTGTCAGCATCCTCAGCATCCTCTTCCCTCCCGGGTGCCAGCCATGGCCGGCGTCCCAGGACCAGCAGGACACGCCATGCTCGAGGTCTCCCCTGCTTTAATAGGATCTGTCGTCTGGCAATCTAATTTGATCGAGGAAAACTAATGAAAACAGGCCCTGGTCTGCAGCACGGATTAGCCCAATCAGCCCAGAGTGGCTACTTTATTGTTCATCTCCCTGGCACCAGCTGTGCCTGTGTGCAATCAGCCCTGAGAGGCACCGGGCTGCATCCGCCCCAGCTGCCCCCGCTGTCCCGCAGCCCCCAGACCCACAGACCCCACAGACCCCACAGCCCCAACAGANCAGCCCCACAGCCCCCTCAGTCCCACAGCCCTAGGGCCCCCGCAGCCCCAAAGCCCCCACAGCCCCGGAGCAGGGGGTGCTGGGGGCAGGGCTGTGACCCCCACGTGTGAATCGGGCACCAGGACAAGCACAGATCCCACTGATAAGGAAGCATCTCCACCAGCACAGGTTTTCATTAGCTTTAGGGGATGTCCCTGGGTTAAAACCAAATCCCATTAGTTGGGAGAACAGCGTGTCTGGTGCTGACTGCCTGCGCTGTGAGTGCCCAGAGGTATTGATGGGTGAAGTGTCCCCTGACAAGGCTCATCTGGCCCCTCCAGACCCCGGTGTTGGGTCTCCAGGGCTCAGAGAGGTGGAGCAGACCCACACAGGGCATCACAGAGTTACCCCAGAATGGTTTGGACCTTAAATATCATCCAGTTGCACTCCCTGGCATGGGCAGGAACACCTTCCACTCTCCCAGGTCAATCCAAGCCCTGTCCAACCTGGCCTGGAACAATTCCCAAGATGGGACAGCTACAGATTCTCTGGGCAGCGTGCCAGTGTGTGGAGGAATGGGGTGGAAGAGGACAGGAGAGAGGGAAGAAAAGTGTGGAAAACACCCAGACTGTGGCAGTTCTGAGATTCCTCATCTGGGGACCTCCCTGGCAGGATGAGCACAGGTCCTGGGTGGGTCCCTGCTCAGGCTGGCACTCAGGGAGGCACAGGGTGGGCAGATACCTGTGCCAGCAGGGACTGCCTCCCTCTGCCTGCACTCATTTGCTCACCAGAGCAGACACAGCAGATGCTCAGAGCCTCAGTCCTACCCCTTCGATCACACACACTCCAGAGGTGCCAGGAGCTGTGCCATGGCCAGGGCTGGGGCATCTGTGGCCACCATCCAAGGGGTGCCACACTGGGGTCAGGGCCACCAGTGCCAGCCCCATTTCACACAGGGGCAGAGCAGGAGGGGGCACTCCTGGAAGTGACACTGGCACTGCAGGCAGGACCTCGAGATGTGTCACCAGGTGTGACAACACAGGGACCTGGCACTGCCACCTCCAGCTGCACCTGGGGCTCAGGTGAGTCCCAGGGCAAGGGCCAGACGTGCTGGCAGCTCAGGGGGGTTTCTCAGCCTCTCTCCAGCCCCAGGTCAGTCCTCTCCCCACACAAGGGATGCAAACCCAGGAGGGCAAAGAGGTGGTTTAATGGACAGGGAGAGCCTCCGAGCACACAGCGCTGGCAGAGAAGTGTGAAGCCTGAGGAATTACAGCCCTGAGCCACCTGGGATGCACACGTATTGACTCAGACCCGAGCCTTTAATAAGGCAGCTAACAGCATTGCTTTTACATTCATCCCTCTTACAAGCTGAACATGCCCAGGACAAGTTCATGTTCCAGCTTCAGCACTCGCCGGGCTCAACCGAGGGATTACCCAGCCTTGTAGCTACAGCTCACTCCTCTCCCCTTTCTTCCCTCTCTCTGTTCTGCTCGCTGTCAGGTCAAACAGCTCTTCCCTCTCCGTGTTTTGCTGTGTGCTCTGCCTGCAGATCACACACCTGCCCCAGGTGAGATGCTCCTGCCCTCTCCTTTTGTAGCTGCCGAGGAGCAGAGTGCACATCACTGCTCTTTTCAAGTCCTTTTAAAGGATTCACCCAAACATTTCCGTTACTGCCTGATGGGCCAGGAAAGCTCCCCAAAAATTCTGCACCTGCACTCCAGAGCACTCAGGCTGACACTGCCAGCGTGGCTCAGCAGATTAATGTCACCGCCGAGCCACACAAACGTCTGCTGATGGAAAAGTGATGGCAAAGGGCAGGAGGAGACTTTGCACGGACATTAACAGAGGCTGGAGTACATTAATATTATCGACGGGCTGTCAGCGAGCCTGGAGAGGCTGTGCCAGCCCCAAGCAGGGGATGCAGGCACGGCAGAGGAGTGGGGACACACGACAGGGGTGTGGGGACACACGACAGGGGGTGCACTGGCGGTGGCTGGGGACCATGGGGTGCTGGGCAGGAGGGGAGCGGTGGCAGCACACAAAGAGGGTGGCCTTGGGAGCGGGGCTGTGGGGACACACGGCAGCGGGGCCGGAGGAGAGGGAGGGAGGCAGCCTGTGAGTGCCCTGACCCGTGAAGGAGCAGCCCCAGGAAGGGCCCTGGGCCACCCACATGCTCCCTGTCAGCTCCGCGCAGGCCACGGCCCTGATGCCTTCGCCTCCCCCTCGCCAGGCTGCCCGGGGGGATGCAGGGCCATGCACTGGCACACTCTGGGGAGCACCTCCCCGTGCCCATCGGCCTGGGGACACACGGGGGACACCACATCCCCGTCCTGCTCCATCCCAGGCAGCCCCAGCTCCAGGCAGGGCTCGGTGCCAGCGGCAGAGCGCGGTCCTACGGCAGCGCTGAAATACGGCAGTGGGAAGTCCCCTACTGCTCCCTGTGTAGCATTTTATCTTAATAACATTTTATCTTGGATGACAAGCCTGTATAATGTGGTTTAAAAGCCACGACTACGCTGACACCAGAACAGGGGAAGGAAAAAAGCTCTTTTCTCCCGTCTAATACATTTGCTGAGGTCACAACTTGCGAACCTCTCGCTGTATCTCGCTCGCCAAGCCGGGAGCTGCTTTGTAGAGCGGCTCAGAGGCAGCGGCGGGAGCTCAGCCCTGCTCCTCCCTCCCGCTCAGGGATCCGGCTCCAAAGGCTCTGGCTCTCGCTTTCCTTTGCAGTTTTGGCTGGGGGAGGTCTTTTCCTCCCCTCCTGCTCCGTGCAGGGAGTGCTGGAGGCTTTGAAGGGGGAACTGCCAGGCTTTGCCAAAGCCCGAGGCTGGCGGGAGGCTGAGCCCAGGGAGTGACCTGCCTGTGCCACCTGCTCAGGGGACAGGGAGAGCCACCTGCACCTGCAGCACAGCCCTGGCATAGCCCAGACTGCCTCCAACACCTCACTGACCATCCCATGTGGAGCTCCAGCCCTGCAGAGCCCAGCCCTGCAGCACCCAAACTTCCCGGGCACGGCGTCCCTGCTGCAGCAGGCACAGCACAGCATCATTAACTGCACAGCTATTCTGCTCTAATTGCCAGTGGTTCACAGCAAACATGGCAGCCTGTGCTCGGAACAGAGCCGTGGAATCGCTCCAAAGACAAAGGAGGCCCGAAAGAAAGAGCAAAACCTGACATCAAACAGGAGAGGGGACAGCAGCACACAGCCAGGTTGACTTGGGGAGGGAGAAGACACTGACCCAGCAATGAGGGTTAAGCTCTTCTTGTGAGAGCTAATTTGAGGTCAGGCAAATCCTGCTGACAGATTATTTTTCACCTACAACGTTCAGATCGGTGGCTCAGCCACCACAGAGCAGTAGGATCTGGAGAGCAGCTGGGAGTGCTGGAAGTGCCCTGGCCCAGGCTGGAGAACAGGACCCGGTCCCTGCCAGGACCATGAGCAGACCCCTGCCCCACGCTGGGGTCCCCCTCACACCAACAGCACCCAGAGCAGCCCAGCAGTCTTTGCCAAGACCCAGGCAAATCCCACCCTGTGCAGCCACTCTGGTGCTGCCCCAGCAGGGATGGGAGCCCCCCTGACCCCAGGCTGTCACTCTGTCACCTCTGCTTTGCTGTGACAGACAGACAAGCCCCAGCTCTCAGGACCATCAATTATTCACACACACAATTTCTGAATATTGATGTTAAAAGCAAATTCCTGGCTTTCCCCTCGCCTGCACCTCCAAAAGGATTTTCACGCCCCAAAGACCCACGTTCCTGAGGAGCCACCAGGGGAGGGACACAGGGAGGGACCTTCACTGCCACCAGCGGGGTCTCCTGGCACTGGGCCTGGGCTCTGCAGATCAGTGTGGGACAAGAAACCCCCAGGGCTGGGGAACATCTCATCCCCCTCCCGAGGGACTGAGCCCAGCTGAAGGAGCAGGGAGGGAGGCTCAGGGAATGAAAGGATGTGTCTGTCAGAGACAAAAGGAGCTTGCTCTCCCCCTCACTCGTTCACAAGAAAATATTTGTAAACAAATGCTTCCTGCTTGTGTTTATCCAACTTTGAGAGACTTCAAATGGAAGCCTGCTCTCCATACCGTATCATTACCCTTCATTATTGCAATTTTCCAGGCTTTAGGTGGCTGCAGAGGGAGAACACAGGATAATGCACTGCTCAGAGAGCTGCAGGGAGTTAAACTGCCAGAGGAGCAAGCCCGAGCAGCCCAGTGACACCAGGCCCACGTGGTGGCACTGGCCATGCACAGCTCCTGCATCCAGGGCAGGAGAGAAAAAGCAATTCTGGCTCTTTGTGCCAAGAAAGAACAGCAGAGTCTCACAGCCACGGACACCTTGGCTGGCCCAAAGCACCAGGGAGGCTCCAGCTGGATGCTTCTCCAGGCTGGAGCACCTCACCCAAGCCATGCCAGACCATCCTGACTGAAAAGACCCCTCCTCCCTTGGCCTAAAGCTGCTCTGGTGATGGACTGAGTGTCCACTGATCATCGGTGGGAGCTGGAACAGCCCAAGGACAGCTGACAAATGCCCACAGGAAAGGAACACTCTTGAAACAGGGAAGGGCTCCAAAAAGAAATCTCATTTGTAGCTCATTGCCTTGATATCTCAGCATTTTTTACTTCACAGTTCTGTTTTATATAGCCCTGTTTATTGCACTGATATCTCATCCTGCAGATTCATCTCGGATCATCGTTAAGGTTCCTCCCCAGATTGCAGAGATGCCTCTGCTCATCGTAAAACTCTATGCTGAAATTTCAGATTAATTAAAAGCTGTAAATTGCAAAGCCAGATGCGATAACTCACATCTTCACCCTTCCAAAAAAAAAAAAAAAGGAAATCAAACCAAAAAACCAAAACCAACCAAAACCCAGGAAAATGGGAAAAATGTGAAAGTCTCTTGGTTTATAGCATGGCTGTCTCCTGAGATGGGTTCAGCCCAAAGCCACATCCCTCCATCCTCGCTGTGACCCTGCTGACGCTGCCACCGAGGGTCCCCAGGGACACCTGGCACGTGGCAGGGAGTGACACAAGTGACACGCACACCCCCGGTGTCCCCTTCCCGGTGGCACCTCGGTGCCGCTCAGAGCTGAGGGAGAGGTGACGCTGGGGAGGGCGCCGTGCCAAAGGGTCCCCGGACAGGAGGGGAGCCCCGCAGCCCCCAAAATCCCCTCTGACCGAGCCCGGCTGCCCCGGGAGCCGCGGCGATGCCGGCGG
>VXBR01007201.1:1011178-1028644 GCA_013400215.1 Cisticola juncidis
GCGGCGATGCCGGCGGGAGCGGGTCCAGCCCCACCGACCCCGCAGCAGCGCGGGGAGGGGACAGACGCCATCCCCCCCGGGCCGGGGGCGCTCTCCCCGTGCCCAAGGACACCACGCAGCCGTGCCCACCATCTGCTCTCTGGCAGCGCTGCCAGCTCGGGCTCCAGCCCCCGGCATCGCCTGAGCACGGGCACAAGGGTCACCCCCTGCTCCTGCCAGCTCTGCCCCAAACACTCCACTCACAGCCCTAAAACCGCCCTGAGAGGAGGACGAGGAGGTGTTTCCTCCTGTTCCAGCTGCCCACAGCTCTCCTGCAGGCTGGTTTGACCCGTGCTCCTCCTGCTGCCCCCATCCCATCACCCCCGGGCGCTCCGGGAGCGGGGCAGGCGGCAGCGCCCCTCCCTTGCCGAGCTCCCGCTCGCTGCAGATCTCTTAATGCATTTCTTGGCCAAGGGTGAGGAGATTAAACACTCCATGGAAGGCGAGCTGACACAAGCTGACAGACCTGAATCTTCTGCACATGCATAAGTGCCAGTCCTCATCACAAGGATGCTCATTTGCCAGCCTCATACCTATCACTTGGGCTGGGAGTCAATCTAAATAAAGCAAATTCACTTGTTCTGAGGGGGAGAGGGAGTCGCTGGGCTGTCAGAAGGTTGAACTCAGCTGGCATCATTCTAAAGTGGAAGGTGCTGCAGGAGCAGAAAGCAGAGGCTTTCCAGCCTCCCAGGAGTGAGAGGAAGGGAGTTCTGCTCTGCCTGAAAGCAGCAGAGGCAGGAGAAACCATCAGCCCCAGGCCCAGGCTGCGAGGAGCATCCCAGGATCGCTGAGCTTGGAAAAGCTCTCTGAGATCATTGAGTCCAACCTGTGACCTGTCCCCACCTTGTCACCCACTGAGTGCCACATCCAGTCCTGCCTTGGACACCTGCAGGGGTGGGGACTCCAACCCTCCCTGGGCAGCCTTATCCACATTCCAGAGGTGAGACTGGAGCAAAGCCTGGCACGGGGCTGACTCCTCCTGCTCACCCCAGCCAGCCCTGCCAGGACAGGGAATTTCAGCTCATCCCAGTCTGCCACAGAGCCCAGCCACCCCCAGGGACCCAGAGACTGCTTTGGGTTGGAAAGGATCTTAAAAATCATCCAGTTCCACCCCGTGCAATGCAACACCTTCCACTACCCCGGGTTACTCCAAGCCCCTTCCAACACTTCCTGAGAAAGAGGATCCACAACTTCTTCTCCTTCCTCCCTACCCTCCAGCACTTGGCTGCAAGGATTAAGACTCATTTCCAATGAAGTTTTCATTATTTTCTGCTCTCCTTCTTTATTCCCCTACTCATTTGCATTACAAAAAAATTAAACAAAAGCTGCTTTTTTGAATCTCCACTCATTACTCCCATTACATTTGTTAACATCATTATCTTCAGCTGAAGATGGCAACTATTATCAAATGTTGCAGAGCTGCTGCAGACCTCTTGCTATATTACTCTGGAAAATTGCTTTAATGCTTATGCTTTTAGTGGTTTGAAAAAACCAGCTATAGCATTAGAAGCCATAAAGAAGATAAAAACGTGCATCATTCGATAACACGTCCTTTTTTTCCCCTTTACACTGAAATATAAATACACAGAGGTAAAGAAAGGTGCAAAAGCTCTTCCTCCTCTTCAGTGATCCAGCACGGACCCTCTGATCTGACCCTCTCTCCAACACTTTTTTTCAGGAAAAGTTATTCTAATGAAAGTTGGGATCAAAAGGAAATAACTCTAAAGACAAAATAGTTCAATTTTTCTAGAGTTTGGTAAAATATTTCTGAAAAGGGAGAAAGGCCCAGGGCATGGGTGCTGAATCCCTGGATTTAGTGAGAAAGGAAAGCCCCAAGGGACCGAGCTGGGCAGGGCAGGCTGAGGTGGCCCTGGCAGAGGGGTCTGATGACAGGGATGAGTCTCAGGGTCCCACTGCCTCCCACTTCCAACTGGAAACCACCATGGATAACCCCTGGAGCACTGGGAACCTCTGCTCAGCTCAGCTCAGCTCGCTGGGAGGGTGTTGGGACCAAGAAAAGAGGATCACAAGGAACAAGCTCAACACGAGTGTGTGAAAGCTGGAGAGGCAAAACTCGGCAGGGCAGAGCAGAACTGGGGCTGGGGCTTCCAAATCTCCCTCCCAAGGAAATGATGTGTCCCCAAGGTCACCAGGAAAACAAAACAGACAGGAAATCCTTCCCTGTGAGGGTGGGGAGCCCTGGCACAGGGTGCCCAGAACAGCTGTGGCTGCCCCATCCCTGTGAGTGTCCAAGGCTGGGTTGGATGGGCTTGGAGCACCCTGGGATGGTGGAAGGTGTCCCTGGGGACTGTGCTGGCCCTCACCCAGCCCTTTCCAGCTCTGAGGATGGGACAGCACAGCTCAGGAGCTGGGACCATGCACAAATCCCACTCCAGCATGGCCAGGGCTGATTTACAGCAGCTGCAGGAGGGGTCAGAGCTCGATAGGCTTTCATCGATCAGTTAATTAAACCCAGGCAAAACAAACATAATGAACGCAAAAATTTACAGCCCTGCCGTGGGTTCAGGTGCAGCTGGAGCTCAGCCCACCCATCTTCTCCCCTAACAAGCCAGGCCAGACTGGGCTTCTGAGGGAGACCCGGACCCTGCTCTGGAAGGGGCAGGATGTGCTGCTCTCCTACCTGCAGCACACACAGTACTGCTAGTAAGAGCAAGCTGCCAAAACTGAGGCAGCACAGAGGTGCTAAAGCCTGCTAGAAAGGAGCCCAGAGTGTGTCTGTGCCCTGGCACGGGCCCTGGCACACTCAGAGGGTGGCACATGAAGAGTGGCACCACAATGACCCCTTTAACCACATCATGCAAAACTCACACAGCCCCCGCTGCAAGCTCACGCCTGGTCACACAGCCCACGAGACCCACACAAAGGGATTGAAATCATCACTCTGTTTTCCATCAGGCTTTTGGTGTTGATTTAAGCTGCCCAAACAAATAATTACGGTCTTATCTCCATCACGCAGCAGCATTAGCCACAATTCATCATTTTTAGCTTGTTTGGGCATTGTGTGTATATGGATAAATAAAGAAGGAACTCAGCCATTCCCATTTCATAGGACCTGGCATTGCAAGATGGGCATTTGGTTAAATCTGGTCTGGACTAGAACAAAAATGTGATCTCCAAAGAACTCTGCAGGAAAGAGGAACTCGTGTGTGTTTGTAACAGCTTCAGGAAATGGGACCAGCAGATCTGCAGAGCTGAGGTGCAGAAACGATGCTCAGAGGGGGCACACAGGGGGTCCACACCCTTCCCTTCCCCAGCCTCAGAGAGGGGATCCCCCATTTCCAGCTGTGGTTATGCAGCTGCAGACTGGAGCCAGAGCCCTCGGCACCCAGAGCTCTGGAAGAGCCAAAACCTGGCTCAGCCGGAGAGGCAGGCCGGGGTTAGCTATAACTCACAGGCAATTCCCAGATCAGACACGACAGGTTATGCCAGAGCTCTGCCAAGAAAGATCACGCAGATGATTATGAAGTTAATTCCTGACACCGGCGGGCTCGTGTCGTACATCCAGCGTCTGCAGTAGCCACAGCTCCTGTGCAAACACCGGGACGTGCCAGGATGTCGGATCCATTACACAACAGCCCAGTGCAGGGAGCAGCGCTAAGCACATGGACGCGGTCCAAGGTGCAGAGAGAGTTCACCTGGGCAAGGCAGCGATCGCCTCCCTGAAGGAGCTGCGTGCCCTGAACCCCGCCTGGCAGGGGGAGCGCCCACCCCGGCACCCCCAGCCTGAGGGGCAGCCCTGGCCCGGGGGAGCTCCCCGAGCCTGCGAGCGCTGGCACCGAGCACAGCTCCGCTGCCGGGATCCGCACGAGTGTGAACCAAGCTGTGGAAACATCCGCGCCCGGGAGGCGGCTGCGAAACCGCAGCGCCAAACGCGGCCGCAGCGCCAGCTCAGGCAGCCCCCGCTGGCCCCGGCGGGCTGCACGCACAGGGCACGGGCTGCCAGCCGCAGGGACACCAGGGGACACCCCAGGGCCACCTCCGGAGCCGGCCCCAGCCCCTGCGGAACGCTGCTCCTCCCCTGTGAGCAGGAGAACCTGCGAGAGGGGAGGAGCAGCTCCAAGCCATCCGTCGGGGCTGAAGCAGGGTCTGGTGAATGCAAAGCCATGAGCAGCACGGAGTTGGCATCTCAGCCACCAGCGAAACTCCCCAGGGATGGGGAAACACAGACCTGCCCTTCCCCTTATCCCCAGGGATAGGAAAAACCAGACCTGTCCTTCCCCTTATCCCCAGGAATGGGGAAACACAGACCTGTCCTATCCTTTACTCCCCAGGGATGGGGAAACACGGACCGGTCCTTCCCCTTATCCTCAGGGATGGGGAAAACCAGACCTGTCCTTCCCCTTATCCCCCAGGGATGGGTAAAACCAGACCTGTCCTTCCCCTTATCCCCCAGGGATGGGTAAAACCAGACCTTCCCTTCCCCTTATCCCCAGGGATATCCCCACATCTCGTCCCTCCCCTTGGCCACCACAGGGATGATCTCCGTGCCTGCACCACCATTTGCTTTTCCCAGCCCCGTGAGGGCATTTCCAGCCCTCCTCAGTGCCAGGCTCCAATTACCAGGCTGGCTTGGGCGAGAGACCTCCTCTGCTCCCGCTGAGCCTGCTGTGAAGGGTGCCCCTCACTAGGGATGCCTGGCACGGAGGGAAGAGCGGGCACGGGGGGTGGGGAGAGGCGACAGCACTCAAGCAAAGAGGACCCAGCTGGTTGTGACATGCTCAGCCACGAAAAATTATAGTTTTAAAGCTGCCTTCAGTGGAAAGACCCAGAACAGGCAACGGAGGCTCTGGAAAGGAATATTAAACACTGCAGAAATAAAAGGTATTGCTCAAGAGAAAACATAACAAGGCTGAAACCCAGCGTGGTGCAGCCTTCAGATGAAATGGAGATGAGCTGCGAATTAATTGCTCCCTCTTAGGGGAATTTCTGCCTTTTTAAGGAGGGAGGGCACACCCGTCCTTCCCGCCTCGCCGAAGGGTGAGGGTGGGGTCCAGGGATGCTCTCCAGTGGAAGCTCCTGCATCCCCCTGCCAGGGAATCCAGCTCCCAGCGGGCCCTGCATCCTCCCCATGGCCAGGAGAGCCAGCTGGGCACCATCCCAACCCCGGGGAGAGCCTGAATGCAAAAAACAGAGATCAGGGGCCAGGGCAGAGCCTGGAGCACTGCCAGGGGAGGGTGGGCACAGCCCCAAGGCTGCCAGAGCTCCAGGGGCATCTGGAGAGCGCTCCCAGGCACAGGGTGGGAATGCTGGGGTGTCTGTGCAGGGCCAGGACTCTGATGGTCCTTGTGGGTCCCTTCTAGATCAGAATATTCCACAATTCTGTGATCCCTGCAGATCCCCCAGCGCCGTACAGGTGCTGCCATAGCCCAGCCTCTCCACATGCCCCATTTCCTGGTGATATGCTACACGAGAAAATCAGCTTCCAGTTAAAAATAACACCAGTTTCTAACCCTCGAAGGTGCAGAAAAACGTGACCTCTAAAAATCCCGAAACTGAAAGGCAAAGCAAATGAGTCCCAAATTTGTCTACGCTATAAACGTCAATTTCTTTTTGAAAGAAATGAATGTTTTTGATGAATGTTTTCTTGAATGCCTGCTTTTGGCAGTGCTGCCATCTGTGAAAAATCTCTGCCACGCTCGCTATTAAGATTTCATTTCCAAGAAGAGCTCATAGCTGCTTTAATAAATGGTTAAAAGATTGTCAGGGGTCCAAAGGGCCAGCAGCTTGTTTACCACAAGTGGCTTCTGTCACCAAGCAAAGCACCTTTGACTGATAAGCTCAGAGCCCGCCAGATCACACGCAGCTTCCTCCAGCCCTCGACGAGCAGCACTTTGAGAAGCACTTTAGCAATGTCGGGCACTTAGGATCCTAATCCCTATCGACTCTCAATGAGATTTACAGTCCTGAATGGCCGGCTCGCCTCGCAGAGGTCCCCGGGTCACGCCGAGCCCGCAGAGGTTTCACTCCGCACCCCCCGGCCGTGAATTGGCTTTTTAACAGCGCTCATTAACAAAAAAAGCACAAATCCTCACCCTGGTGAGCCCCGGGGCGGGCTCTGGGCTCTGAGGCAGCACCAAAATCCTTCAGAAGGGGCTGGGGGCTCACCCACAGCCCCAGCCCGGGCTGTGCCCACCAGCCTGGCCCTGCAGACCCCCGAGGAGGAGCAGCCCAGACCCCTTTAGGGCTGCAGACCCCACTCGGGGCTGTGCCCGTGTCACAGCCAAGGGCAGGGACCCCAGGAGCCTCCCCCGAGCGTGCCAGCACCAGGGCTCCACGGCTTCTGAAATGGAGTCCTGAAATGGCTGGTGTATTTGTAGATCCTCTGCGTGACTGAATCAAGAGGAACAATAAGATCTTTTTCCAGATTCGGCAAACATCAGTATAATAAAAAAAATTAATTATATGCTTGAACACATGCACCAGAGCAATGCCCTGTATTTTCTCCTAATTGTTCTCCAAGCCTTGCAGAGCCACATTTAAATAAAAATGAAGCAGTTATTTAAACCGCAATTAAAGATGGAGCAATTTATTTTTAAACTTGAACTACCGTCAGCAGAGCAGGAGGGGAGGAAGGGGGGCTGCACTGGGACCCCTGGTGCCACACAGGGCAGGTCCCACCGGCCACTGGAGCCACCCTGCTCTGAGAAGGAAGGCAGAGGAACAGAGCAGAGACTTCCACCAGCCCCACAAGGGGGCCTGGCTGCTTCCTCCCCGTCCCACAGCTGCTCCTCACTGGCACAGACCACAGCAGCCCATCCCTGACATCACAGCCCCAGGAAGGACGAGGGTTTGGGCTGTAGGCCCTGGGAAGGCTCCACAGCCAGGATCAGCTCCTGCCCACCTGGTGGGTGAGGGGTTTGGGAGGCATCTGCACCACTGGGCTCCTTTCCTTCCAACCAGGGGCTCGGTTTTATTTCACCAGCACAAGCCCGGGTTCTGCACCCAAAAACTCAGCCCTGCCTGCCCCAGAGAGGTCAGCACCAGCCCGGGTGCCATGCCCGGAGCAGGGAGCACCGTCGACAGCAAGAGGTGGCTGGGAGGGAGCTGGGGAGGGAGGGAGCGAGGAAGAGCAGCAACCACAACAAAAACCCACCCTCTCTTTTCATAAGACAGCAGAATTTATCAGCCTGCAGCCCTTCACATCTGTCTCCTCATACAAAATGAAAGAGGCTTTGAAAAACAGAGGAGATGAAATAAAGCCGTCTGTGTGAGGAAGCTGGCATCTCTGCCACTGTCACTGTCACCATGGCAGGAATAATGACCGGGATTGTTTCTGCATCTGGGGATGTGCGCGGCTGCACGGGGAGGAGGGGGAGGGAGATGCACACCCACAGCACCCCCAGCCCCAGCCATGAGCCCCCAGCCCCGGCTTTGAGCCCCCGGCCACGAGCCCCCAGCCCCATTTGGGGTGAGCTGGGCAGGCACACCACGAGGTGTGGTGAGTTCAGGCCCCAGGGAAGGTGGCTCAGGCTCACACAAACATGGTTTGGGCAGAGGTTTGGCCTGCACAGCTCTCACATCTCTGGGCTTTGCTGGAGCAGTCACTGCCCGGGCAGGCTGCGCTCCCGGGGGAGACCTGGGGCAGCAGGACAGGAGCCAGCAGCAGCTTCTCCCTCGTAGGTGACATTGAAATAGAGGTACAAAATAGAGGTACAAAGAGACTGGGGCTGGGTGCAGACCCTGCTCATGCCAGCAAGGCCATTTCTCAGAGCTGGCTCTGGCATTTTATTGGGACAGCTCTCAGGGCTGTCCTGTGCAGAGCAAGGAGCTGGGTTTCGGCGGGTCCATTGCAGGTCAGGATGTTTATTCTGTGTTTCTATTCTGTTCTAGGATTTTCAGGGGGATTTTGGAGCATTCCAAGCCCATCAGGCTGGTGGCAGCCTGCAGAGCATCCAGGCAGAGGGGTCACTCCCAAGAGCCCCCCGGGAGAGGTGGCCCATGGCTAACCATGGGTGCCACCCCCACACAGTGTCCTGTGCCCAGCACCCACAGTGTCCTGCCCAGTGCTGGTCACAGCCTCAGCCTGAGCTGCTCCAGTGCCTTACAGAAGCTCCCATCCCAGAGGATTTCAGCTCTGTGCCAGCAGGAAGGTCTTTAAAATGCACAAAAGCAGCAGAATTTAGCAAGTGCCCTGTGGACAGGGAGAGAAGAGCACGGCCCTTGTGATTCAGCAAGGACTGGGACGCCCCAGGCTGGGTTCCAGGGCAGGCAGGAGGGTGCTGGGCTCAGCAAGGAGCACCAGGCACGTGAGGAACCAGGTTTCATTTCAGAGCTCAGCCCCACTGTGAGCTGTGCCCAGCAACCTCCTCTGGGGCTGGAGCTGAGCACAGAATCCCCTCACAGAGATGAATGGCACAGGCTCCAAGAGTCCCCGAGTGACTCCAGGGAAGCCCAGACACCTCTAAGGTTCATCAACCCCAACCCCTCCTGGCCAGGTCACTCCCTTTGTCCCCATGCCAGCAGTGGGGTGCTCCAGGAGAATTCCCTCTTGTCCCCATTGTCTGAAGAGCCTCAGTGTGCCATTCAGTGTCACAGAGTCACCCTGGGACTCAGAAGAGCCAGCAGGCTCTTCCTCCACACATCTCCAGCTGAACTCTTCCTCCTCCTGCCCTCTGCACTCCAGGGAGAGATTTACAGCCCACCTGCCTCCCGTGGACTCTCCAGACCCTCAGGCATCCATCCCACCCTCAGCTCCCCGTTCAGCCCTGCTCCCTGGGGTGGCTGGAGTGCACTGAAGGGTGGCCCTGGCACAGGTGCCCAGAGCAGCTGTGGCTGCCCCTGCATCCCTGGCAGTGCCCAAGGCCAGGCTGGGCAGGGCTTGGAGCAGCCTGGGACAGTGGGAGGTGTCCCTGCCATGGCAGGGGTGGGATGAGGTGGTCTGAGGTCACCTCTATCCCAAACCACCCCACGAGCCTGTGATCCCTTTCTCTGCCCTCAGCCAAAGCCTCCCCTTCCTGCATTCGCTGCCACAGCAGCTTTGGTGTGGGACAGCCCGAGCTCAGTGCCACCAAACCCCGCCTGGGTGCTGCTGCAGGGCTGGGGAGCCGCGGGGAGGGGACAGCAGGAGGTGACACAGGGACTGGGACAGGCACAGTGCGCCCTGGCAGCCGGGCTGCTGGCAGGCTGCTGTTTACTTGTTGTGGTCCCTGCGTGTGCCGTGTGTGCATGCGTGTGGAGATTGTCTCCAACGTGACTCTGCATTATCAGGGCTATAATGAGTCCTTGTTAAAGTGGATTTGATGGAATAATTATATTCCAAAAAAACCTGCGGGAAAGCGCTCTCCCCTCTTAAAGGGCAGGATCATCAAACGTTCTCGCCACATTATTTGCAGTCACACCTTCTGCTGCATCTGCTCCTTTTAAAATCTCTAACTCCAATCTGATCTGAATATATAAATCTGAATTATCACAGCAAAAGGAGATGTGCTCACACCTTTTTTTATCTGTTGCCATGGCGATTAGATAAAATTCACGCCAAGTCTCTGGGGAAGGATGAAATGATTTCAGACAGAATCTCACCCCACTTGGTGAGAATAACGCCTGGAGCTACTTCCCTCTGTAACAGGTCTGGGCACATGTCACAGCCAGAGAGGGTGGCGAGGGGTGGGGGAGCAGCCAGGACACCTTTGGAGATCTCGAGGCCGACAGGGAAAAAGGTTCTGCAGCACCCAGGGGAGGGCAGGGGCCGCTGGCTCTGCCCGTCCTGGCACCGGTGACAAAACCCAACTGAAAAGGCCAAGCCTGTGCCCAGCGCTCCCTCTGGGAGTGCCTGTGTGGGGATTTCTCCCTGCACACACTGGAGGGAGCAGGGCTGGGGGGACAACGGGTCCCTGCTGTCCTGGGGTGGGTCACAGGCACAGCCCAGGGGACAGCAGGGACACAGCAATGGTGGCCTTGAGTCCAGCTCACAGCCCCTGCTTGAAACCAGCCAGGGTCATCCCACATTTGGGCCAAACCAACCCCAAACACAAACCCTCAGCAAGTCCTCTCAGTCCCAGACCTCCCCACAATGCCAAACACAAACAAGAGCGGCCTTTGGCCTTGCTGTGTTTGTTCTGTCCCAGCTTTCCCCAGGAACAGCAGCCTGATGTCCCCCAGAATGAGCCATTGACACAAGGACAATGCTGAATTATCCGGGTCCTGGCTCCTCTGCCCCCCGGGTCATCCCCCTGTGCCCCTCGGCACGCAGCACCCACCCAGGGGGGAATGCTGTGCCCAGAAATCCCAGAAATCCCAGAGATCCCAGAGATCCCAGAGATCCCAGAGATCCCAGAGATCCCAGAGATCCCAGAGATCCCAGAGATCCCAGAGATCCAGCCTGCTGCCTCATCCCTGGACTCAGCAGTCCTGGGATGGATTTCAGTGGGATTTGTGTGCAGTTCCACTTCTGCAATTTCAGAGAAAAGGAAATGTAGCAGTGGCAAGGAGCAGCAGAGGACAGCGAACATTTTTGGGGGGATTGACCACACAGAACCACGAGGAAGCTGCTGCCCTTTCATTGCCCACACCATAAAGAGCTGCTGAGAGGAGTTTAGGGAGCCCAGAGCCAGCCTTGGGGACATCTGGGGAGGGGACAGAAAGGGCCACGCAAGGCAAGCGAAGCTCACAGCTGCAGCACCACAAACAGATTAACTCAGGCAGAGATATTTTGGAAACTCCTGAAATGCTCAGCCCACAGCACACACAAAAACACATCTAAAACTTCACAGAACTCAATTTTTTTTTTCAGCTCCCTCCTTCTGGCAAGCTTTACGTTTTGCTTTCCAGAGAAAAGGCTTTGTGGATAACCAGTGACTAAGTACATCCTCATCTGTGCAGCCCTCAGCGGATTTGCATTAGGCTGGTGACAAAGGCAGCACCCTTAGAAACGCTGGTACCTTGACAAGTGCTCCATTTAGATTTTTTCCAACACAATCTATCAAGCACACAACACTGAAGCAGCAAATAACAGCTCAGCTCTGGGTTTGCCAGGCTGGAAACACTCACTGCCTCCAAATCCCGCTGCCCTCGCCAGCCCCAGGGCTGATTTTCCCACTGGCCTGGACAGGTGACATTTGTGCCCAGCAAGGCAAGGCTGGACACAGTGACATCCCTGAGGCAGCTGGGGATGGTTTGGGTGTGGGTCTGGGCTCAGAGGGCTGCAAAAGCCAAGCAGTGCCCAAACGAACACCTTGGAACAGCTGAAATTGCTCAGACCCCTCTTTGTGGTGTCACCAGCAGCTCCCTGTGATGTTTTTGCAAACTGCAGCTGGACAGGGACCCCAGGAGTGCCCACACACCTGGGCTCCACTGCCACCACTGCCAGGGGAAATGGCACTGAAATAACACAAGAAAAGCTGTTTACAACGCTGAGGTCTTAAAGCACCTTGCAGCAGCATTTTCTCACTCTCACTCCATGGGAAAGGGTGAAGGGTGTGTAAAACTCAGCTCAGCTGCTGTGCTCCCATCCAGCACCTCAAACACACACCAAGATCAGCAGGAGCAGCTGAGTTTGAGGTGTGATTGTCCCCCCAGGCCCTGTCCTGTCACAGACAGAGCAGCAGAGCCTGCGAGTGGGGCTGTGTCTGTGGCAGGGCTGGAACACGAGGCAAGATTGATTCTGATGTGAGCACCAGCAAGGCAAATGGGTTTTTGAAAACCCTGTAATTTCCCTGCAACCCTTGACTTCTCTAAACACACAGCAGCACAGTCAGGTGGGCACTAAACAAAAATGAGCTGCACTAATGATGATTTACGTGCAGGATAACCTGCCATAAAGAGTTTATCTTTGATTTCAGGGTAGGTTACGGTGTTGCCAAGTTAACCAAACAGCACAGATCGTCACCCAGACCCAGGGAGGGGGCAGCAGATCTCCAGCTGGGCTCTCCCAGCAAGGTACCACCAAGGTTCTGCACCCACCAAAAGAACAACAAGGTTTGGCTGAAAAGATGTGAGCCCTGTAATCCAAATCCATTAAAAAAAAAAAAAAAAAATTCATGCCAGGAAAAAAAAAACANAAAAGATTCAGTCACAGAATTAAAGAACAATTTATCTTGGAAGAGACCTTGAAGTCCAGCTTGTTTCTCTCCCTGCTGTGGGCAGGGACACCTCCCACTGTCCCAGGTCCTGCCAGGGATGGGGCAGCTGCAGCTTCTCTGCACAAGCTGTGCCAGAGAAGAATTTCTTCCTAGAACCCGAGAAAGTTCACAAAAGGTTCCCCCCAGCCACACTTGGAGGCAGAGGTTGAGTTCACAGGAGCAGCCCCAGGGGAAACACTTACTGCCCCTCTTTCTCAGTTGCAGGGATTCTGGTTTGGTTGTGGAAAAGACATTTGCTATGACAGCAGTCACTTAAAAAGAGCCTTGTGCCACCAACAAGCCTGGATGGAGATTTTCCTGCTCTGCCCGTCAGGTTCCTCCCCTGCTGCACCTCGGGCTGCCGGGAGATGCCCGGGCTTCCACAGGGAGCACTGGAGCACAGGTTTGGGGAAAGCAGCGGGTTTGGCTCGCTGGAGTCAGGAGGGAACAGCACATTCCAGAGCTGTGAGCACGGCTCAGGTGCAGCGCTGCAGTCCGGGCACACCCCTGCTCACCAGGGTCACACCGGGCAGGACCAGCAGGGACCACGGGGCCTCAGCACCACATCCCAGCCCTCCTCACCTCCACCCATCCCCTCCCCTCATCCTCCTCACTCAGAACTGGGGCAGACGCAGAGGTTCAGCAGAGGTCAGGAAAAACATATTTTTGGTAACAGCAAAGCCAGTTTTAGATCTAACACACCAGCAACAAAAAAAATAGGCTTCAGGCAGATACTATATTTGTAATCCAATGGCAAAACATGTTTGCTTGTGTTGACTCTGCACTGTAACACAATTTATATGTTCTGTCTTTAGGGTAATTATTGCTTTAGAATGTTAAAATCGTTCCACCCTAATTAAATCATCATATTAAAAAATCCACTGCCACAGCAAACTTGGGAACAAGTCTGGTTAAGATCACGCCAGTGCACGGATGCTCAGTTGGCAAAGCCGCTGCTGAGCCCGCCGGCCACACGGGCTCCTCCTCCAGAATCCCAGAGCAAAGGATTCCCAAACCACGCAGGAAACAACAGCCCAGGCTGAGCTGCTGATGGACCTCGTGTCCCACTCACCAAAGGCACCACCCCACAGCGGGCACAGCACCACCTGCACTGCCCAAAATGCATCAAAAGAACCACCTGAGCACCTCAGTGCCCCAGGGCATGGGCACCATGAACGCCTCATTCCCACCCACCACACAGAAATCCATCTCGTGTTCCCACACCCAGAAAGGCTGGCAAGGGCACGGTGCCACCCTGTGCCCTGCCAAAGGGTGCCCGCCGGGGTACCCCCAGCCCAGGCCCCTCCAGGCACACAGGCTGTGCTGTGTCAGCACCGTGACTGCTCTCAGGGGGCACAGCCCACCAGCAAGAGCCACCACAGCCCCCAGGGGGACAGGCCACCCCCTCCAGGTGAAGCACTTTGCTCCTTCAGCTCTTCCTGCCAGCCCCAGCCCTGCTCTTGCTGGCCTCTGGCATCCCTGAGATGCAGGGGAGCACCGGGAATTCCTGACCTGTGAGCAAATACCGAGCGCAGAGCCCTCACTTTGGGCAAAATCCTTTAATTCCCTCTGGATCTCCCGGGGGAAGCAGTTATTGATTGCTTTGCTGCCAGCTCACACAGCCGTGCCGGCGCTGCCATCAATAGCGGCTCCGCCGAGGAGCCACGAGGTCACCCCGACCACGGGGACACGGGGCTGGCCCAGGACCTGCCACGGCCAGGCAGGAACCCCTGCCAAAAAACCACAGGGAAACACCCAGGGAAAACCCCCTGCACCTGCAGGGTCCCTGTGCAGAGGGGAGTGAGGCTGTTCCCCCACAGCCCCTTCCCCATGCAGGGACATCAGCTCAGGCTGCCAGGCAGGGACATGGCACAGGCAGGACAAGCAGGTTCCATCACAGGGAAAAGGGAGATTACAGCATTTGTAGCAAGTTCCTTTCCCTGTGGTTGATTCAGTCGTGAAAATTCACAAGAAAGGGTGGAATTTCGGCTGAAGCATCATCCTGACAAGACCAACACCAGCCCTGACTGCAGGAGTGAGACACGGGCAGCACAGGCAGGTCCAAGTGCCAGTGCCAGGTACCCAACACAGCCTGCTGAAACCAGGACAAGGCACAAGCGCTGCCAAAATTACACTGAGCACCCCTCACCCATGGGACACACGGCCAGAGCTCCCAGGAGAGCCTGGACACCACAGCTCTGCTCACACCAGCAGCGCTTCCCAGTCTGAGCTGCAAAATCACCAATAAACGCCTTGGCTGGGCAGCACAGGCACAGCCAACAAGCCAGAACCAGACCTTCCACAACAGCAAATGTCACACACGGCAAAGCAGGTCAGAATTGCAAGAGAACAGGTGCTCCTCTCTTACCTGGGATGATAGAAACGGTGTCTTTCTCCCAGGATACAACGCTAACGTATTCCTGCACTGAAGAGGGGATGAGGCACTTGAAAACAGCCACGTTTCCACGCATCGACCTTTGGTCCTCCACCCGAACGGTGTACGGCTCCCTGAAAACTGCGGAGGAAAGCAGATGGTTGGAGGCATGACAGTGCTGGAGGAAAACACACTTCCTTTTGCTAGAATCCCACGTTTCCCAAACAAACCAGCCCACCCAGCACACGCTGCTGCCATCCCAAACACCTTCCCGGGGAGGGAAGGGATTCTCTGCTGGGGAACGCTGTGCTGGGCTTGGGACACAGGGACACCTGGCCCAGGTCCTGCTGCTGGGACCTGCCATGGTCCCCAGTGTCACCCCAGCTTGCCAGACTCGGTGTGGGCACCAGTGACATTTTGCAGTTGCACTGTGCATTCCACCTCTGGATGCTGAGAATGCATCCTGGCACAGCCAGCCCGTGACACAGAGCCTGGGACCCTCCCAAACCACTGCAGGAATATTTAAGGCCAGCAGATGCCAATTTTCCAAGCTGTGCCACACGTTCCCAGCACGTCTCCCATTTCTCAGGGAGATGCACATCCCTTTGACAGCTCCGTGCTGCTCCCTGGACCAGCAGCAAAGCCCCAGGAGCCCCCGCTGGGTGAGGCAGACCCACCACAGCCTCTCCAGCAAGACAAAGAGATGTCCCCAACCCCAGCAACACAGACAGCACAAACTCCCGAAATTTAAGGCAGCTGAGGGCAACTTTCTCCTTCCTGTGACAATCATTGTGCCCTGCAGGACACGGACACGACTGCCATCGTGACAAATACACGCTCACTTTGTCACTTGACAACTGCCCAGAGCTGGAGCAGCTCAACAAAGCCCTCAGCAGCCCCAAAGGAAGGGGTTTTCCCTGAGTGGGAAGTCCCTGTGGATCAGGCACCCCACACCTCGCCCAGCCAAGCCAGCAGTGAGAGGCTGGCAGGATTTCCACCCTGGTTTCCTGGGCTTTCAGTGCTCCCTGCTCAGGGCTGTGCCACGAGGGCACAGGGGGAAGCTGCACAGAAAGGGGCTGCAGAGCCAAAGCAGATTAACCAGCAAAAGCCTCCTTAATCACCTGGAGCTGAGGTTTATTCACAGGCTTTAAAGGCCAGCAGAGACCACGAGGAGCATCCTGGATGCTCCGTGCCAGCACGAGCCCCCAGCTGGGCACAGACCCTGGGCACAGACCCTGGGCACAGCCCCACTGCACCCTGACCGTGCCAGCCCCACTGCCAGGGCTCCGGGCTGCTCCTGCCAGCAGGAATTACCCCAGGAGAGCAGCAACAGCCACACCCAGCCCATTTAAACCTCTCCCCGGGCTGGAGAAATTTGCTCCAGGTGCTCACCAACAGCCTCCCCAAGATTCCCAGAGAGCTTTTCTCTCATATTTTCAGTTTCCAGTGCATTTTATTGAATTGCTTGCTTTCTCCAGCTGTAATTGGCTCTCTGTGCTGCACTGCCATTGGAAAGCACTGGAGAGTGACTGGGATGGGATGGCCAGGAGGGAGCAGCAGCTGGAGAATGTTCCACAACCATTTCCACTGCCAGAAACCCAGAGCAGCTCCCGGAGCTGGAGACATCCTGGTGGCCCCACCACATACACAGCTCCTGCTAACAGAGAGGGAGGCTGAGCTCCCAGCCAGCAGCAGGGGTGCATTCAGAGGGGATGAGGGGCAGGATTCCCTCTCTGGGATCCCAGGGCAGCTCTGGGCACGTGGGATCCCAGCAGAGCCAACCCTGCCGTGCCCACACGAGGAGAGCAGCAGCTCCACATTTACTACACCCCATCTGCTCCTCCGCCACGCTGTGGTTTATAGGTAAGCCCAGAGTGCTGGTAAATAATTCACTCTGCAGAAGGGGGTTAATACCAATTTACTCCCCAGTACAAGGTATTAAAATAAAAAACCCTGTAGTCACTTCTGTCACGTTCCCTCTGCTAGCCCCACTTTTAATAGGTTACATAATGAAGCCATTCCTGGGCTATTAGCCCTCCTCAGCCTGGTCAATAATTTACTATAATGGCTTTTGGAATCAGCTCTTTGCCATATTCCTCCTTTTTATTTATTTTATTTTTTGTTGTTGCTCTTAATACGCCCTGGCAAGCTGAGGCTGGGTGCTGCAGTGGGAACCAGGCTGTGGGACACTGAGGGGACCCCCAGCACGGACAGATGTGGCCCAGCCCCTCCCACAGCTGGAAAAAGCCTCTGTAAGTGGCTGGGTGAGACAACCCCGGTTCAAAGGGAGAGGAGCTCTCCTGCCACCAGGCTGCAGCCACACCACGTCCTCCAGACACTCACTGGACACCTCCAAGCTGCACATCCCACCTTTCTCCCTGCTCCATCCTTTTCCAAGAACCAACACAGCAGCCCTGGGCCAGCTGGCAGGGCATGGAGCAGAGCAGGGAGAAACCAGCCCCCCGTGCAAAGCCTGGTGCCCACAGGGAGCTCCCACCTGCTTTAACACGGATGTTTGGGCTCCTGATCTTGCCAGCCGAGTTCTCTGCAGTGCAGAAGTAGTCGTTGTCGTGGATGAAGCTGTTGAAGGCTGATGGCGAGAAGGGGTAGAGCTGCAAAGTCCCATTGGCATGGACATGCCGGATGTGGGGCACATCGTAGATGTCGTCACCTGTGGCCAGGTACCACCGAAGGACGGCGCTGGGTGACCCTGCTGCCGGGCAGGGGATCACCACCCCCACTGTGCTGGAGAAGGTGACCTGCTGCAAGGAGTCGTTCACAAAGTAGAGGCTGGTTCCAACATCTTCAGCGCGTGCTGTGGACAAAGCAGAGGCCACAGCGGCGGGGGTCACTGCCAGTCCTGGTGGCACAGAGACCCCCTGGCACAGAGACCCCTCCCTGGCACAGAGACTGCCCCCAGCACAGAGACCCTCTGGCACAGAGACCCCCCCTGGCACAGAGACTCCCTGGCAGAGA
>VXBR01007201.1:1043381-1056410 GCA_013400215.1 Cisticola juncidis
TTTTTTTTTCCATTGAAAAGGCGTTTCTGGCTGTATCCGAAGCTGAGAGCGGTCGAGAGCTCACAGGGAGCTCCGTGCCTCATCCCAGCCCCGATGCCGGCCGAGAAGGACGCCTGGGTGTCGCTCTGTACTGCTGTGCTGCGGTGACCTTGGCTGGACACCGGTTGCCCACTGAGCTGCTCCACCAGCAGGGCGGGGAGGGATTAAAAAGAGGGAAAAATCCCCCAAATACCTGGGTCAAGATAAAGGGAGTTTATAAAGTGAAAGCAGAGGGAGTGCGAGCACAAGAAAAGGGAAAAAGAAGAAACCCCGAAGGCTGAAATTCTCCACTCGCCATGTGCAGGTGATGCCCGGCCCCTTCCCGGGAAGGCAGGATTGCTCTGCAAGGCAAAGGTTGTAACTCAAGAACATCCCCTTCCTCCTCCTTTCCCTTTCCTTCTATACCTGAGCAGGTGTCACCTGGTCTGGAATATCCCTTTGGTCACCTTGGGGCTGTCCTGGCCGTGTCCCCTGCCAGGATCCTGGCCACCCTGGGGTGCTGCTGAGGGGACAGTGCCACTGCTGTGGGAGCAGCAGGGGCCAGAACTGGAGTGTTCCCAACACCTTCCCGGCTCCCGACACACAGCCCTGCACCGCGGGGGAGAGAATTAACCCCATCCCAGCCAGGCACCAGCACACAAAGAGCCCCAGCAGCTGCCTGGGCACTCCCAGGGAAGGGCAAGTGCGGCAGGATCCAGGACCTGCAGCTGGGACAGGAAACCTCCGGAGCAAACCCAGGGTGGAGGCGGCTTCCTGCTCCGTGTCTGGGGCTGCGGAGGAGCCTGCGGGAACCTTTCCTGGGTCTGTGGTGGAAAACGCCTGCAGGGCAGAAAAGTGATTGGCGCTGGGCCAGGAGAGTGGGCGATTCAAACGCCTCGGGCACACAGTTTAACCTCGCGGAGCCTGAACTTTATTAGCCAAGAAACTCTTGCTGGGTCTGAAGGAGGGGGAAGCACGAGGGTAATTTGCGTTCTGGCCTTGCGGGGTAATGGATCCACTGGAGCGGGGTGAGGGGTGGCCACTGGCCAGGACTCCTGGGCTTCGGCTGGAGCTCTGCTTCCACGGCATTGCAGCTCTCTGGAGAGATGGGGGGACATGGCCAGCGTGTCCCAGCCCCTCTCCTGCTGGGACAGACCCTCCAGAAGCGCTCCCTGAAGCACGAGTACCCAAAGCATCGCTGCCCAGCACAGGGAGCCCGGCTGGCAGCTGCAGCCTCCTACCTGCAGCTACAGCTCCTGCTCGTTTCCTTGCCTGTGGAGCAAAAAGCAAAGGGAGGAGTGTTACACTGGGAAATGTGGCTGAGAGAGGGGGGAACATGGGCTGAACCCCGGCCCTGTCAGCTCCAGGACTGGGACAGGCACCGGGCAATACCCACCTCCTTTTCTTCCTCCCTCCGCAGTGGAACCGCTGGCCTGGGGATGAGAGGAGTGACTGAGGCTGAGCCTCCCCCACCCCATCACACCCACCCCTGCAGCCCTGGCACTGCCCAGCCACAGGCTCCTGCTCAGGCCGCCCCATGATTGCAAATGCTGTTGGTTTTCATGGTTTTCTCCCAGAAGTTAGCGGGCACCATCCTTGGGCAGGGTCACAGGGTGCCCTGCACACTTAGCATGGGGTCGGTCTAGAAGCTGCTGAGGTTGGGGGGCTCTGGGAACGCTGGTTCCTCTCTCTGGAAATGTCAGAGTTTTCTCTGCTATTTTTAATGAGTGACCTTCCCTCTGAAGCCCTGGCGCTGGCAGGGAAACACTAAATATTTACGTGGTCTCCCTCCCAACTCACCCTGTGCTGGGAGCGTGCCTGGATGGAAAGTTCCCAGGCAGCCCCGGGGGCAGGCTGTGCCCACCCCTGCTGCTGTGGGGGCAGGGTTGGTGACCCCCAGCCCCCTCCCGGCCACAGGAGGGGGCTGAGTGGAGCACGGAGCAGCCCCGAGGGGTATCCGGCCCACCCAGGCACTTACTGAGGATGATGAGGAGCCCGATCACAAAAGCCACGACGGCGAAGATCAGCCCCCCGTTGCGGATGGTGTCATAGTCTGGGGAGGAGGAGAGCCCGGAGGTGTCAGCCCCGCCCGAGCCCTCAGCACTGAGCCCATGGCACAGCGGCAGGGGCTGCCCGTCCCTGCCCGCAGCCCCCGGCCTGCCCGGGACACGCACTCACCGTAGCTGAACCTGTCCTGGCCCTGCTCGGGCACTTGCTCTGAAAAAAGGAGAAACCCCAGTGAGAGCCACGTCCTCACAATGTGAGGGTGGGACAGACCAGGGTCGAGGGCTGCAGGTGAGAGCGCTGTGGCTTCCTTGTTACCCAGCTGAGCCAGGAAACCCCTGCCTCACCCCAGGAGGTTTAACGTGCATGGCAAATTCACGGGATGCACTTGCAGGCTGCACTTGCAGGATGCTCAGGAGCCTTCGAGCTCCAGGTGAAGCTCCAGGGACCCAGCTCCACCCCCCTCGGGAAGTGCAACTGCCTGCAGGCTCCAACAACGGCTCTGTCCCCTCAGTGCACAGGACTGAACAACCCCTCAGGCTCACACCCTGCACCAGATGCACCCCCACAGCCCCTCTCCATGTCAGCGAGCTCGTCACCGTGTCACCGCTCCCGCCACCTTACCTGGCTGCACCGCCCTCTGCCAGCAGCAGCTCGGAAGGAGAAACCACCCCAGGAAGCCAAACACCAGCTGGCACCGATGTGCCACAGGCTGGGGAGGTCTGAGGATCCATCCCCACCTCTGCCCACCCCAAATCCTCATCGAGAGCTTCCCCCGTGGTGGGAGGGACCAGTGCTGCTCCCGGCACGGAGATGTCCCCGTGGAGGTGTCTGTCCTTACCGTCACCCATGGCCTCGGCGTGTCGTCCGGCGGGCGCCTCGCTCTGCGAGTGGGCACCCACGGGAAAGAACATTAATTGGGAGACAAACCTCATTAAACATTAATGGCCTCGGTGTAATGTTTATCGCAGTCACGAGGGGAGGCACAGGGCTCCCGCCCGCCTTTGGGAAAGAGGGAGGAGAGGGAAGGGCAGGGGCAGCACCCACCGTGCCAGCCGTGAGGAGGGCTGGGCACCCCGGGCTGCGTGTCCTTGTCCCAGCCCTCCCTCCCCTTCCCATTGTCAGCCCTACCGGGCTTCATCTCCTGCGGCGGTGACGAGCGGAGGGATGGGCTCAAACACAGTCTGTGACCGCCTTTTGCTGGAGAGGCAGCACGCCCCGTCCTGCCAGTCTGGCACCGAGGGTGTCCCTGGGCCGGGCCAGCACCTCCGTGCCAGCGTCGAGCGGTCCCGGGGCGCAGCAGCGCCGTGGCACCGGCGGTGCCCGAGGCGCATCCGTGCCTCAGTGGGCACCGGGATGCTGCGCCCGTCNCGCGGAGCCCTGGCAGCGCTCAGCACCCGCCGGGCCGGCGCGCCAGCAGCCCGACACCGCGGTTCCCAAAAAGCCGAGGGACAAAAGTGTCCCCGAGCTCCCCTCCCACGGGCTCTCGCTGAGCTGCAGGAGGGAGCAGGAGGGGCTCGGCCGGCACAAAGCCCGGCTGTGCTGCCCCTGCTCCGCTGGTCCCAGCCCAGGGACGCGTGGGAAGCTGCCAGGCTGCCCTGGGAACGCCGCGGCCCTCGAGACAACGCAGGCAGGCACTGATAGAAACGATACTTTATTCCTTTCCCCTTAGGTCACAGCACAGAGCACACCAGCCCTCCAGCACAGCAGCACACTCGCCTATTTAAAAGGAGACACAATAGCTCGGTTTATTTTACAACAGTCAGGGTTTGGCCATTTTACACACCACAGGGAGCTCTTTGTTTCGCGGTAACACCGACGGCACACTGGGGACAGCAGGGGCACTCCGACGGGACACACACCGGGACACTCGGGGGCCGGGGGTCTGCTCTGCCCGGGAGCTCTCTGCAACAGCCAGGACGGAGGGAAGGGACACAACACGAGAGACACGGTCCCTCTGCCTGGCACGGATGGGACAGAGCTTCCCGGTGCCACCAAGTGGTGCCAAGCATGCAGGGACACAGCCCATGCTGGAGGCAGGGTCACCACAGTGGGATGGACACAGCAGGAACTCCTCTCAAAACCATCCTGGAGGACAAGACCCCCTTCCTGGCGTGGGGATGGCACCCTGAGGTGTTTCAGTGAAGCCCTGGGAACCCCCCATGGCTGTCCCCACCCAAGCTGGCAGTCCCCAGCCCCAGCCAAGGTTTTACCTGCCCATGGACATGGGGAAGAGCCAAAAATCACAGGTTTGCCTCTCACCCTTGAGAGGACACAAGGTGACCATGGCCTCCGGGCTCAGCACGTTGTCACAGTGCAGCTCGGGTGTGTGCAAAAGCCCCGAGAATCACTCAGTGCCACTCTGCTGCTCCACGGGGAGAGGGGACAGCTGGCACCAGGGGTGACACGGAACCACCACGGGACACCACACAGCACTGACACGGGTGGCACAGGGAGTGACAAGGTGTCAGGAGGGGCAGGGAGCACCAGGAGGAGACGCCGCTGCCCCTTCCCTGCCAGAGACAAGCACAGACAGGATCTCTGTTTCTCTTTAGCCCTCAGACTGTGGCACCCACCCAGCTGTGGCTCACGGGCAGGAGCTGGTTTGTGCTGGTTGGTGGGGTCACCGCTGTGCTGCTGCCCTCATCCACAGTGTCACCGTGCTGGGGACCTCACGGGCTTCTCTGCCACCACGGCCTTGCCTCACACCTAAAGCTGCATCCCACAGGTTTAACCAGGGACAGAAATAGGGAGTGCCAAGCAGGAGAGGCAGGAGAGCTCCCTTCAGCCTTGAATCCAGCACCCCAGTGACCCCAGGGGGGATGGTTGAGCCATGGGATGTCCCTGCCTGACTCACCCCCCAGCATGGCTGTTTTTAGGCTGGGGGCATGCAGGGGGTTATTGCTGAAATGGGCATGGGTGGCCCTGAAGTGGCTGGGCAGGTCCCCAGGGCACTGGAGGTCCCCAAACCCTGCCCAAAGCCAGGGGGGCTGTGCTGCTGGCAGTGGGCAGGGAACGGGGGTCCCTGTCCCACAGCCCACCCTCCCTGTTCCCAGGCTTGGAGGGCAGCCCAGAGGGCAGCGGCCTGCCAGTCCTACAGAGCCCGAATCACACGCACAGCACGAGAAAGGTGAAGAGAAAGTCACGATTACAACATCAGCAACAACGAGCCCTAGAGGTAATGATCATCTCACAGCAACATTACACACCACGGGAGGCAGAGAGGGCGAGCGCAGTTTAGTCGGGTTAGGAAACAGAGAACGGTGCTGGGGCACACGGGGGGACACGGCCACGGCAGCTCCGCGCCTCCTGAGAGGGACCTGCTGCTGGGGCTTCAGTTTCCTCGCAGGCCGCGGGCAGCGGCGCTCCGAGCATCTGTCCTCGGCTCTCGGGGTCTGCGTGGGGAGCAGAGCAGGGGTCAGGCTCTCCCCACGCTGGGGTTGTCCCCCAGCAGCACAAACTGCCAGCACGGGCTCCTCCTCCTCTCCAAAGCAGGGCACGGCCCAGGAGGTTGGAGAGCTCAGTGAAACATCCCAAGGGGTCACACCCAGCTTTCCGAACACCCTAAAACCAAAACTGCTCAGGGCTGGAGGAGCACCAGAAAAGGAAGCGTAACACAAGGGAAAATCCGGAGAGGGGCTTCCTTTTCCTGCTGGGCTGCCTCTGGACACTCAGGACCTCACCAGCACTGAGTTTCCTTGCTGCAGACCCCACCAGTGCTGCCCCCACCCCATCCCAGGGATGCAGAGCTGCCCAGTCCCACTGGTCTGCTCAGAGCCCTGCAGTCACCCCCACAAGCAGCCCCAGCTGTCCCTCCCACCCTGATGCCCCCACCCAGCCCAGCCTGGCACTCACAGCATTGGCTCCTGCTCAGTTCTCTGCTTTCTGTGCCGCCATTGCTGCAGAGGGAAGAGCAGAGGAGTTTGTGTCTGTGTGACACGGGGCAGCAGTGGCACAGTGACCACAGCACGGTGACCTTACCATTCGAGGTGATCAGGTTCTCTGCCTGAGCCTCCTCCTCCCCTGGAGCCCTGCAAGGAGAGGAGCTCGGTGAGGGATCTGTGCCCCATCTGGGGCTGGGATGCCCAGCAGCGTGGTGGGATGGCCAGGAAGGTGCACTGGGAGCAGGCAGAGCTGCTCCCCCAGATTTGGGCACCCCAAGGGACACTCAGAGAGTGCAGCCCCCCTGGCAGCTGTGAGAGGGGGCCCAGGAGGATCAGAACAGAGGGGCTTTCCAAGGGAGGTGCTCCCTCACTCACCTGGGCTTCTGCTTGAAACTGCACCTGCACCTCCTGCCTGCAAGGAGAGAGAAGCTCTGTGAGCATGGCCCAAGGGGGGATGAGGCCTTTCCCAGTGCCCCCCCAGCATGGGAGCAGCCCCTGCTGCCCCAGCCTGCCAGCCCAGCACCCACCACACCCCCAGCTTACTGAGGATGAGGAGAATGCCCACGGTGAACAGGACCACAGCAAACACCAGCCCCCCGATCCTCAGGCTCTGGTAATCTGGGAGAGGGAGACACAGGGCTCATTCCTGCTCTGGGGAAGGGCCATGGCACCCCCGCCCCCAGGCTCAGCCGTGCTCACTCACCATAGTTAAAGGGATCCTCCTCCTCCTTCTCCTGGGTGGCCACTGCAAATGAGCAGACAGGGGGGCGTGAGGTCAGTGGGCTGAGCCCTGGCAGCTCCCCATGAACCCTGGGGCTCTGGGCTCTCATGGCTGCTGCCCCACACCCCCCTCCAGCCCCCGTGGACCCCCGGGACTCCCCGGGCTGTTCCCGAGGTGTGTGTGGGAAGCACCGGGCACTCACCGTCTGCCACGGCCGCTGGCACCAGCAGGGAGCACAGGAAGATGAGCGCTGCCTCCATGGCCGCTGTGAGAGAGGGGAGAGCAAGGTGTCAGCACCCAGGTGCCTCAGGGAGGGCACTGGGACAAGGCCAGGGAGCACAGGGGAGCAACAGACAACCCATGGCTGGCGTTGTGGGCAGGCAGGGCCAGCCCATGCCACGGGAGAAGGAGCCAGGCTGGTCCTAGGAAGCACCCAGGGTACCTGGTGCCATCACTGTGCCCAGCCCAGCAGTTAAAGGCAGGAAGGGAAGGGTTTGGGCAGCCAGACAGGTTTTTTTTGTGGGGTTTTGTGATGTATTTTTGACCATCTCCACTTGGCATAAATCTCAGAGCAGCCTCAAGTTTGCTCTGCAGGCAATGGGGCCAAGACCCCAACAATCCCACCCTGGGCATCCCTGGCAGCGCTGTCCAAAGGCTCCTGGAGCTCTGGCAGCCTCGGGGCTGTGCCCATTCCCTGGGGAGCCTGGGCAGTGCCAGTACCCTCTGGGGGAAGAACCTTTTCATAATATTCAACCTAAACCTCCACAGAGACAGAAAATAATAATAAAAAAGAGGCTGGATTTACAGTTACCCTACTTTGCTAAAACACTCAAGCCTAAATCCTGCTATCTTTGGGAGAAGTTGGCATAACTTAACCAGTTTGCTGAATATTTCCAGCCTCCTAAACTGGGACAGTCTCCATTCGCACTTGGGATTATTTTTTTAATGTGGTGCGTTTCAATTAAAAACTTTCTCAAGAAGATTTAAGAGACACCACGAAAGAACAGGCAAGAAGAACAATTTCAGTTTGCTCTTTCTGCGTGTGCTCTTCAATCTTCCTTGGTTTTGAGCATCCCAGGGCTCCTGTCAGCACGGCACGGCACGGGTCGGGCCATCCGCCCCCGGCCCGGCCCCTGATGATGATTTGTCCCAATTAGCATAGCAATTACACTCCCGCAATGAGGCCAGTGGCCCTGGTGGGACGTGAGCTCAAAGACACTCTTGCCCTCGGGGCTCCGTGCAGCAGCAAGGAGAGACCATAAATAATCTTGGTGTCCCCTCCCAGCGGAGCCTGTCCCTTGGCTGGGTGCACCCGGCCGGAGCACGGACCCTCCTCCCCGGCTGTAGGGACGCTGTGGCCGGGCTGTGACTCTCCCTGCCAGCTCGGACACGTCCCCGGCTGCGTTTGGGATGGGCACTGCTGGCACCGAGGGAGGGCATTGGTACCCCCAGCCCGCTGCCAGCCCCCTTCTCCAGCTTCCCGGGCACAGCCAGGGGACAGGGGGGAGCTGCTCCCCGTCCTGCCAGCGGGCACGGGGCTCTGCAGACCCCCGGCTGCGTGCGGGGGACACCTGGTGCGGGGAGGAGAGGCTGATGCAGCCCCTCCGAGGGCGGGCTGTGGCGGGCTGGCTGCTCCCCGCCCTGCCCGGGGCTCTGCCTGCCGGTGTCAGCAGTGCCAGGAGCTCGCCCCGTGCCCCGGCGCCGCCTGGGTGCCCATACATGGTCGGGAGCACGGAGAGGGCTCTCTGCAGGCTCGGCAGCGGCAGGGGGGTTATCGGGAGCCCGGGGGGAGCGGGGTTATCGGGAGCCCTGCGCGGCCCCGATAGCGCCGAGTGCTACGGAGCTGCTGCAGCTGCCGCGCTGGATTAGAGCCGATAAGGAAGGGGCCCTCGACACAGCAGGAATTCAGCTCGCTGGCGGATGCAGAGCCCGGCGCGCCGCTATTCGGCCCCTCCAGAGCCTGACCTGATTCCGCTGCCACCTCCATCCCAGCCCGCCCCCGCTGCCAGCCTCGGGGGGCACAGCTCAGCTGCCCCAGGTCGGTCCCCCGGGCACCGAGGTCCCCCAGACCCTGCCACGGCCCCTTCTGCCAGGCTCTGCTCCACGCTCCCAGGACTGGCACACCCAGCAATGCCCCCAGTGCTGGCCCCAGCAGCGTTGGGCTCCGTGGCCTTTCCCGGTGCTGCCCTTGGGAGCCAATTCCCATTGCAGCCACAGAGGAGGCAGCCCCGGCCCCACCAACTTTCCCAGACCCCGCCTCGTTCATCACGAGCGGCGGTATCCCAGATAACTCCCATCCCTGCCGCCCTCCCCTCCCACGATTTGCCATTCCGAGGGCGATGTGTTTACCCGAACACTGGAGGGTTTCATCCCCCTCTGCTGCAGCTGCTGGGCCATTGTGCAGCGCGGGCTGCAGCGGGGTGGGCTCAGACAAACCCCTCGTTTGCTGAAATGCAGATTTCGGGGTAATTACCAGGTCTTAGAAGCACACACAAAGAACCCACAGCTGGTGACATAGTCACTTGGAGCTGCACATGTCCCTTCTCTCACGTTCTTTATCTCTTCCCCACGAGGCTCCAGAATCATTTTCCCCCTGCGAGGGCTCTGTGTGTGCACAAGGGCTGTGACCCAGCTCGTGCTCTCGTGCCGTGATCAATATTAATTGGGTCCCGTATTTCTCAAACAAATCATTCATCAGATTTTCACTGTTTTGCTGCCACTTGCCTGCTACTGGATCATCCCCTCTCAGGGAATTTCACATTATTCCCTGCTCTGAGCCTCTCCACGTGGCACTGGGCCCTGCCCAGCCACACACACACACCCTCCAACCCTTTGCTCAGCATTTGGCTTCTCACACATAGCACAGCAGAGTTCACTGCTGGGCCGAGCCAAGCACGCAGCACACATATGCTCTTTGTTTTTCTATCTCAATTCCTAGAATTCACACACTTCCGCATGCTCAAACTTATCTCTGCACGAGTGAACCACCAGGATTGGCAGTGTCCCTGCTCCAAAGGCAAACACGGCGCTCTGCAGCGCAGACGAGCCCAGCTCTCCTCCAAGGAAGCATATGCCTTGCAAAGAGCCACAGGTTTTTTTGGGTTGCTCCAAGCTGGCCCACCCACTTCTTCCTGGAGCTGAAATAAAGTGAGAAGAGCGAGCACTGCCGAGGGTTTGCCGTTCTCCCCACTCCTACCTTCCCCTGTGCTGAATCCAGCTGCGCCTTGGCACAGGAAAAGAGAGGAAATCCAGCAGCTGCCACGTCCCACAGCCCAAATCTCTTCCTGTTTTCTCCCCATTGGTGACACAAAGTTTGGAGTCACCACCCCGGACACCACGGGCAGTGGCAGTGCCTGTGGCTTGAACCAAAACTTGGGTGTTTCCTGTTAAAACTGCGAGGTCTGGCAAAAGACCGAGAGAGGAGGAGCGGCACAGGAGCCAAACAGCAGCATCCAGAACTCCCCTTCCCTCTCATCCCTGCTCAACCTGCTGCTTTCTGAGGCACAGATTCCCCACCATCCCTATCTCCACAGAAGAGCTGGTGGTAGGAGGAGGCAGCAGGAATTTGTGAGAGCTCAGGAGGGAGGAAGCAGTGACACAGAGGGAGGAAGTGCACGGAGTTTGCTGTTTTCTGGGAGGATGTGGAGGAGAGTGGGTTGGTGGATTCACTCAGGGCTGCCAGAGGCACCCAGGGCTGGACTTGCCCATGGTGAGGGTCAGTTCCCCCTGCCCAACACTGCCAGCGGTGACACCAAGGCAGGGTGACAGTGGCAGTGCCACCCTGGCACCAGGAGCTGGGAGCCACCCGCACCCACGCCAGCCGGCCGGATGATTCACAGCCCTGCTGCCGCCCTGCCACGCACACAGCCAGCACTCCTCCATGCAGAGCACAGCCACGGCTCCTCCTCAGCCTCTTCCTCCTGGATAATCCCTCCTTGCCCATTTCCACACCACTGGCTTGGTGTGTGTGCGTGCATGGAGCCTGGGCAAAGGAGAGGAGACAGACCCAGTCTCTCCTGCCTGGCTCAGCTCTCTGCAGCACAGCAAATCCTGCCGGAGCAAGGCAGGTGAATCTGTAACGCTGTTGGATCTCCAAGTCCCCTTTTCCTTCCCATTGTTTTGCATAGATCTGCCCTGTCAAGTCTCAGCCATCACAGTGCAATTCCAGGCAGCCTCCGCCTTCCGTCAGGAGTCCTCAGGGCATCTCCTGAAGATCAGACCTAGTTAAAATCTCTGGTTTCTGTGCAAAGCCCCCCAGACCGTGACAGCAGCGCTCCGTTGCCCGGGGCGGTTAGGAGCGTGCATGTGTGAATGGACATTTCCAGCTCTGCATAGATGTGCTCTTCTGCCATTTCACGTCAGCATCAATCTGCCTATTAATGTGCCTGTTGTTGTGCCTCGTGCTTCTAAATGAGAGAGGAGAGGAGATTTCCAGCCCTCGCCATCCTGGCATGGACGGCCCTTCCCAAAGCCGGTGCTGATTCAGAGGCTGACTGGATGGGAGACACAAACCCAGCTTTACCCCAGTCTGATTGTCTCTTTTGCTGGTTTGGGGTGTCTCTGAGCATTCCATCCCTCACCTGCACCCCAGAATTCCACTTGCCTCTGTCAGGGCTTCTTCCAGCCTCATGGAACTGACCCTAAACCATCGAGGAGCCTCAGCCAAGCCTGGCCAAGTGTGGCTCAGCACAGGCCCCAGCCCCCCGATGAGGCAGCGAGGCCAATCCCTCACTGGGGCAAACCTCCAGTGCAAACCCTGCTGAGCTGAAGGCTGCCTGGCCAGGGAGCCCAGCCTGGGCTCCAGCAGGCAGTAAACATCACCACCACCTCCCACTGCTGCTCCTGATCCCTCCTTATTTGATTAACACATAACCAGGGGCTGTAAACCTGACTGTGCACCTGCCTGGGCTGTCCCACCCTCCCACCACACCCTCGTTTGGCCACACACCAGCTGAATGAGCCCGGGCTCTGCAGGGGCATCAGCCACGAGAATCCCACAGGTGAGACAAAGGAGAGGTTCCCTGGAAGATCCTGGGGGTGGGAGTACCCCAGACCATCAGAACACCCCGAGAGAGCAGCGTGCAAGAAGCTGATGGAGGCTCCTGAGTGTGCTGGGTACCACAGCACGGCCACGCTGCAGCACAGCAGAGCAGACATTTTCTCCCTTCTCCTCGCTGCTGTCACCATCAGCTGTGACCACCATGAGCACGAGGCAGGCAGCAGTCCCCAGAAGCACGGCTGTTGTCCCCACCAACAGTGCCCCAGGCACAGAGTGATGGGCAGGTGGCACAGCCCCTGCGTGGGACAGGACACGACAGGACACTCCGTGCTGCCCGTGCCAAAGGTGCCTTTTCCATGCTCGGGGACACGGCAGCTGCAGAGCTCAGCAGCCTCTTTGCACCTTGCAAGTGCACAAACAGCCTGAAAGGCAAACACGGGGGAACAGCAGAGGTGCTGTTTGCTGTGCCAGGGCGAGTCCTCCACACCTGGCAAAGCCGTGGCTCCCCACCATGTTTTACCTGAATGTTGAGACAAAGCAGATAAAATTTCCAGGTGAGCTGTGAGGCTGATGGGAGGAAGGTGCAGGCAGACTCAGACCTTGCAGGCACAGCAGATCCTCCAGCAGGTCCCAAACACTCTAACAGGTGGCCCGGCTTGGCAGCCATGGCACTTTGTGCTGGCAGCTCTCCACTTCCCTCTGCCTTGGAACCACGGTCCCGCTGTGCATGAGCAGGGACTCTCCGGGTTTGTCTTTGTTTCAAACTGGGAGCAAAACTACCCATTGGGACTGCAAATCCCAACGGGACCCACCAGCATCTCGGAGCGCTGTGGGCTTGCCAAAATGGGTGCTCCATTCCAATCCACACACGGCTTTCCCCGAGAGGCTGCTCCTTCACGCTGCTCATTCACATCCACACGAACCACCTGTCACTTTCCCTCCCACAGAAATATCCCTGCAAGATCCAAGTTCCACCACATGGACTCCAAAATCCGTTTCTTCGGCAGCATTAATTACACACCCTGAGAGACAGGCTCTTCCTTCCTCCGTACGCCTTCCCGGGATGAGGCGCTTGGCTGTTTACGCACGGTGTTACTACAATATTGAACAGCAGGAGCCACAGCGCTGCCAAGGGCTGCGAGAGAGGCATCCCCCGGCTCCCCGGGATCCCCCGGCTCCCTGGGATACCCCGGCTCCCCGGGATCTCCCTCTCCCCGGGATCCCCCGCTCCGCACAGCCCAGCCAGCCCTGGGAGCACCGGCAGTGCCCGGGTCTCCCCGCGGTGGTCCCGGGTGGGTCCGCCGGGGCATCCTCCCCAGCACGGGGGGCTGGTAACCAGGCAACGGTGGGATCAGGGAAACCGCGGTACCCGGCGTTGCCATGGCAACCGCCAGGGCCGGGAT
>VXBR01007201.1:1056495-1095557 GCA_013400215.1 Cisticola juncidis
TTCACCTGGAGAAGAGAAGCTCCAGGGAGAGCTCGGAGCCCCCTGCTGCACCTAAAGGGGCTCCAGGAGAGCTGGAGAAACAAGGGATGGATTGGAAAGAGGAGAGGGAATGGCTTCCACTGCCAGAGGGCAGGGTTAGATGGGATATGGGGAAGAAATTCTTCCCTATGAGGGCGGTGAGACTCTGGCTGCCCAGATAAGTTGTGGGTGCCCTTGGATCCCTGGAATTGTCCAAGGCCAGGTTGGATGGGGCTTGGAGCAACCAGGAATATTGAAAGGTGTGTGAGGGATTTGGAACTTGATGGCCTTGAAGATCCCTTCCAACCCAAGCCATTCTGTGATTCTGTGGTTCTACAGAAGTCACGGTGCCTGCAGGGTACAGGTGTGGAGGGGAGGCACTCACCTGGCTGGGAACCTCCCACAGCAGAGCAGGCCTGGGCTGTGCCCTGAGCTGTGCTCCGGGCCTGGGGAGAGCGAGGATCAGACTGGGAGCTCCTCTGGGGCCAGCAGAAAACACACCAGATGAATTTGGGAACAATGCACAGGAGCCCTGCTGTCCTGCTGCCTCCTGAGAGCTGGGAAAGGGCTGCCAGGCTGCCAGGCTGCCAGGCCAGGGGCCCAGCTCACAGGGCTTCAGTCACATCACTCAGCCACTGGCAGGGTCCACCCAGGTCAGGGTGGGCAGCAGGGCCCCTTCCAGCCTGGCCTGCCTTAGTTCCAGGCACACCCAGGACCTGGTCCTGCACTCCCTGCCTGAATCCACCAGAATTTGGCAGCTTCAGGGAACCAGACATGCTGGGAGTGACCCAGGGCTGGTCAGGAACCAGGGCAGGCTTCAGCCAGCCAGGGCAAAACGCTGTGTGACAGAAGGGCTGGACAAAAACCCTGTGGGAAGCTCTGAAAGCCCTGCCACAGAGCTTTCAAGCCCCAGTTTGTTCCCACCAGCCAGCCAGGCGAGTTGGGAGGAGCGGGATGGGCAGGGAGCTCCTTGCTCAGGATGTCAGATGGGAACAAGGTGCTGGGGGCACTGCCAGGCAGCAGCTGAGAGCCATGGGCACCACTCCTTCCTGGCAAACCCCTGTGTCCCTGGCTCCTGCTGCTGCCCTGGACAGCCATTTCTGCTTGGAAAAACACCTCAGCACTGCTGCCACCCCCGAGCTGGCTCATCCCCTCTTAACTCCAGAGCATCTGAAATGGAAATCAGGCAGTGATGGCACCATTCCACAGCCATCTCCCCGGTTCCAGTAAAACATAAAAAGAAAATAAACCAGCAGTGGCATTTCAAGGCAATTATTCAAAGGGTCAGGACATACAGACCAACACTGAGGAGCTGGAAAACATCAAGTCCTTCTAATGCAGAAGGATAACAGAATAAGGCTGTCAGTTACCCTGCAGAGAGGGAGGCAGGGATCAAGCCATTATAATCAAGTTTTGGGCTTCTCTGACCTTATCTGCTTCTCAGCTGTCACCCAGAGCACACAGTAAAACATTCAGGTGTGACCATGCCCTGGGGGCTGCAGCAGGCACAGTGGGGCTCTGCAGGGCCCTGAGCACAGATGCCCCATGCAGCAGAGCCAGGACACAGCTGGATGTGGCTGGATGTGCTCCATGCTCTCCTTCCTTTGCTTCTTTATTTACAAATTCCCAAGGAGCTGCCCAAAGTGAGTAGAATAATAATAATTAAAAAAAATCAGCATTATTTTTTTTCCTGTACAAGGTCAGGTAAAATAAACACCTGTGTGTGAATGTGGGAAGGGAGGAGGAAAAGCAACTCCAGCTCATGGTAAACATCTCCTCCCCAGAGCTGTGCTGCTGGAGAGGCTGTACCGAGCTCCAGCTTCTCTTCTGGAGAAACTGGGCCAAAAGTAAAGCAGAGGGCAGGCAGGAGATGCTGATTTATGCTCACAAAGGGGCTGGGCTGGTCCTCAGCTGTCAGAGAGCACAGGAGCACTGCCAGTCACTCCAGCAGGGCTTGGTTTCATCTGAGCCTGTGTCCCTGCCCTGCAGCAGGCGTCTCTCCCCGTGGGCTTGGGGCAGGGACAGAGCCAATCGCTCTCCAGAACTTTTCCCCCCAGTTTTAAGTCTCTCCCTGAAATGCCAAGTTTGGAATTGCCTGTTCAGCAGCAATGCAGCCCTTGGCCCCATCGGGGCATGGGGGAGCGGAGCAGTGACAAAGCTGTGTGCAGCCACAGGGCTGTGTTCACCCCAATGACACCATTTCCATCGGGTCCCTCAAGTCCCCCCTTGTGCCCTGGATCCCTGCAGGAGCGGGGAGGGAGCAGTGGCTGCCCTGAGGCTCCTGCACTGCCCCGTCCAGCACAGCTCCAGCTGAAGACCAGAGACTCCGTGCCAAGTGATGATGTTACCGACCGTGGAATGGAACCAATCCCCAGCTAGAGGAAAAGAATTTTTGCAGAGAAACATCATGGCTGAAACCTTATAAACAAATCTGTTTTGACACAGCAGAACAAAGAGCTATAAAAGGAGAGATCGGGAAAACCACTGCTAATGGGCGGTAATTCACGTGGTGCCTGCCAGGCTGTATTTTTGTAATTCCCATCCCTTTGGGATGCTGGCCTATGATTTTCCAGAGCACAGAGAACTTTGGGAATGGCCCAGCCAGATGTGGAGCCGTGCTCAGCACCCCTTGTCTCAGAAGGTGCTCTGGAGCAGGACATTGAGCAAGCAAAGGGTTTTAGAGGAGCCACAGGAGATGGCCTGGGCTGTCCCGGGAGCTGCTCAGGGCTGGGCTGGGACTCACCACAGCTCTGCTCCCCCAGGAGCGGAGGCAAAGTGGTGTCCAAGGCCTCTGCTTCATCTGCACAGCGTTTGGGGACAGCACAACAGCCTGGCCAGGCTTCACTAGAAAATAATCACTCCTAATCTGCTTAGAAAACTTCATCCCTTGGGAAAACATAGCCTACCTGCCTGTGGGCCTGGGGGGAGACACTGCTGGATGGCAGGTTTAGAAGAAATAAATTAAATTTGTCTTAGGGGCTGAAAGCGTTTCTCTGCTGTGACAGACTTTCAGAAGAACAATAGCCCCTGAGGAGGAGAAATCCACAGCAGAGGAACAGGTCCCACATGTGCTGAAATCTTACCATTATTGGTCCCAGGAACACAGCTCCAGCAAGATCAGCTCTCACTGGGTTCTAATTTTTGGGTTATTTCTTCTCAAAAGATCAATTTCTCTGGTAATAAACCACTTTGAGCTGCTGCTCTGACTTAGCCACAGAAACCCCCAGATCCCCTCTGGACAAACCTAAGCTGGGTTTGACTTAAGGCCCACTGAATTCCCGCTTTACCCAGACCAAAACAAATCAGGGAAGCCAGGGCCCCGTCTCTAACTCAGCTGCTTCTGATTGTGGAAAATTGTGTTGCCTTGCACACTCAGGGCAGTCACTGCAGCATGCCCAGCCTCAGTTCCAGGGAGCAGATCCCCTGCTCCTCCCTGGAATTCAGCAGGGCTGCCCAAGGCCCTTGGCACAGGGCATGAGGTGGGAACAGCCCCCTGGCCCTGCACACTCTGCCCTTCACGGGCGGCTCCTGCGTCCACGGGAGGTTTCTGCTGCTCTGGGAAGGGATTTGAGGTCAGGCTGACTTGGAGCTTCCCCAAAGGCCCCGACTCCCTCCCTTTGTTTCAGTTCAGGTCCGGGGCAGGCACCCAGCCCTGCTCCAAACCCAGGAGAGGCCAAGCAGAGCCAGGAACTCGCCCACCCCTTCCCATCAGCGGGCAGGAGGCAGCCCCGGCCCCGGGAGAGGGAGGTGATTTCTGCACACCCAGAGCCCGGCCAGACCTGCTGTTCCAAACCCCAGCACAAACCACAGCTGCCCATAACCTTTTCCAGGGGAAGTGGTCAGTGCTGGGAACCCAGGGGGTGTTCCCAGGACCTGAACAACCTAAACCATCCCTTTTCTCCCAGCCACGAGCAGCAGCCCAGAGGGTGAGGGGCAGGAAGGGTCACCCCATCACAAGCCCCACATGCCCGCTCCCCATGAATCCTTGGCACCTTGGCACATCTCTGCTTTCTTTCCAGCCCGTCCCAAAGAGCCATCTCCACGTGGGGCACTACCAAAACATTTATTAGAAGAGTGCAGGGGTGGGCAGGCTCCACAGGACCCCCCTGCAGCTGAGCACAGGGCTGGGGAGGGGAGCAGGCAGCCTCTGCTCCCCCTGGGGATCTCCTTGTGTGCCCCAGCATCCACCAGGAGACACAGGCAAAAAATATCCCTGCTGGGGCGTGGGCAGGGAGGACAGGCTGGCTGTGCCATCCCTGCGGGCAGCAGGCAGCCCTGGGGCACTGCAGGGCTCACAGCAGGGAGATCCAGGGCTGCCTGCTCTGAGCCACACTCTGGTGTGGCCTTTGGCTGCCGCTGGTTCCTGTCACACCTCCCGGAGCCACCCCCGAGGCACAGAGCGGCCCCACAAACCCTGCCCGGAGCAGACCGAGAGCGGCTGCAGCGCTGGGAGGGAGCGCTGGCTCCCGGCAGAGCCGCGGCACGGCAAAATAAACAAACAGGGATTGCTCTGGCAGGGAGGGACGTCCCGTAAAAGGCACTTCCTAAATCCCTCCGCAAACACGGGAGCAGCGGCCACCCCTCCCAGAGGGTGCAATATCCACCCCTGGGGCTCCCCTTTGCAGCAGGGCTGCCAGCGTGGCCCCGGAGGTGTGGGCAGCGTGGACAGAACTGCCACACCCGGCACCCTGAGGTGGTGACCTGGCAGAAGGGGAGAGTTCCCTCTCCACGGGCACTGCTGGCAGCCCCTGCCGCCGAGAGTGCCACGGCCCTGCCAGGAGGCACTGGCACAGCCTGTCCAGACAGGTCTATTTACAGGAGAAGAGCCACAGGCACGGGGCAAGGAGGTGTCCCCCAGCCAGCACGGCCAGCTGCTGGCATGGGCTGTGTCCCCCTGGGTGGGTGCTGTGCCCGTGTCACCCCTGGCACCAGGCGAGGGCAGGGTCACTTTGCAGGTGCTGTTTTCAGAGTTCTGGGGCAGCCACACGTCCCTGGCTGCACGGGCAGTCCAGAGAGAGGTGGGGGGTTGGCTGGGGCCGTCGTGCCCTGGCAGCAGCCCGGGGCAGTGGCCCGTGCCAGTCGGAGAGGCACAGCCCAGGGAAGCGTCCATCCCGCCCTTAGTCGTTCTCGCTCTGCAGGACAGAGAGGAGGGCAGGGTGAGGTGCCAGGGCTGGGCTGGGGGCACAGCCCCTCCCCAGGGCCACCCTGCCCAGGCCCAGCCCTGCCACCTCACCTCCATTTTGCTGTATATCCAGCTGAGGAGCTTTGTCACACGTGTGTACACTCCGGGCTTGTTCTTCTGGCCACATCCTGTCCCCCAGCTCGTCACCCCGGCCACATACCAGCGGCCATCGTCCTCGCAGACCAGGGGCCCTCCGCTGTCACCCTGGCTCAGAGGGGCACAGCAGTGAGGGGGGGAGACAGGAGACGCCCCTCTGTGGGTACCCCAAATCGGGCAGCCCCCCTGCTGTGCCCCAGCTCACCTGGCAGGCGTCCTTCCCTCCCTGCAGGTACCCGGCGCACATCATGCGCGGGGTCAGGTAGCCCTCGTACACCTTGTCGCTGTTGCAGATCTTGTAGTCGATCAGCTTCACCTCGGCCTCCCGCAGCTTCGGGGATGTGTTATCTGCAAGGCAGGAAGAGCTGTGGGGCAGGGGGGGCCTCGTCATCCCCACCGCCCCCGGCCTCTCCGCAGCGAGGGAGGAAGGGGGCGCTTCTCACAGGTCTCGTTTCTGCAAAGCCTCGCAGCTCGCAGGGCAATCCCGAGAGTTTTCCCCACGGGAAAGCCCTCGAGGGCCGCGGCAGGGCTGTGCCCGTGGGCAGGAGCTGCTGCGGGGAGCCGCAGCCCTCCCTCACCTTCGTTCTCCCTGGTCTTCCCGAAGCCGGTGATGAAGCAGGACCGGCCGGTCTGGAATCGCTGGCCGTACATGGGCAGGCAGGCGGGGCGGACCTGGGCTGGAGGAGACGGGACGGGAGCGAGGGATGAGGGAGGAGACGGGATGGGAGCGAGGGATGAGGGAGGAGACGGGATGGGAGCACGGGATGAGTCACCGGGACAGAAATCGTCACAGCCCCGCAGCCGGGAGGAGCGTGGGGCGCAGGAAGGGCTCCCCTCTCTGCCCATCCCAGCAGGGTCGCCCCGGCCCCAGGTGGGGCTGGTGGCACGGCTGAGCCCACGGCTGCTGGTGCCAGGCCCTTCCTGGCCGTGGCACAAGCAAGGTGGCTGCAGCAGAGCTGGATGCTCCAGCTGGCAGCAGCCCCACACAGCCCGTGGTTCCCAGGGGCCCGAGCAGCCTCTGCCCATCTCCCTGTCCCCCAAACACCACCCAGCCAAGCCCAGGTAAGCTGAGAGGCCTCACCTGAGAGCGTCAGGGGCCTGGAGAGCTTCATGAGGGCAATGTCGTAGTCGTCGTGGTCGTCGCTGTAGTTGGAGTTGATGATGACCTGGGACACAGGGACGCCCTCCATGGGCTGCTTCAGGTCCGACACCCCTCCGTACACCTTCCAGTCGTCCAGGATCTTCATGCTGTTCCTGGCAGGGTGAGAGGGGGCAGAGGAGGTGAGAGCCGGGCTGTGGGCTGGGCTGGGTGCCCGGGCTGGCAGCAGCACTCACATGAAGAAGCAGTGGGCAGCCGTGAGCACCCACTGGGCGTCGATGATGGTGCCGCCACAGATGTGGATGGGCCCGTACTGCACGCTGACCTGCCATGGCCATTTGTTCACTGAGGTCTCCTTCCCACCGATGATCCGGCCAGAAATCCTCTGCCCACAGGCTGGGGGGAGAGCAGGGCTGGGAGAAAGGCTCAGGAGGAAGGGGAGCGCAGAGGGGGACACACACAACATCCCCCCACCCACAGGTAGCAAACTTGTTGCAGGGAATGCAGTGTTGGTGGTGTCCTATCGCCCAGAAAATCTGCTGGAAAATGTCCCATTTGCCCAGCCCTGTGCTGAGAAGGGGGCAAAGTGCTCCCAAGCCTGTGAGAAGGGGGCCCACCCTGGCAGTGACCCAGCTCCTTACTTGTGCATCGCAGGGACACGAACTTCCCGGTGAGACACTGGGAGCTGCAGGAGAGAGGAGGACACCCAGCCTCAGCCCTGTCCCTGCGGCACCAGGGCAGGGGCGGGCAGGAAGTGACCCCAGTACCTGTTGAGGCTCTGCTGGATGGTCTCTCGCTCATTTGTCACCGTGAGGCTCTTGCCAGAGACGTGCAGGGGGATGTACTCGGTCTGTGACGCACTGGGAGGGGAGAGGACAGCAGTGAGGGCCCCCACGCAGGTACTGACCCCTTGGTCCCTGCATTGTGCCCAGAGCAGTGCTGGACACGCCGTCTTCCAGTGGGAAAATGCTGGGGAAAACAGCACAGCAGACCCTGCACACAGTCAGGGCAGGGATCTGGCAGAGCCCCAGCACCCGAGTAGAACAGCCCACCCTCCAGGAATTACTTCTGAAATCCCAGCTGCTGGCAGGTTTTCCTGGAGAAGGACTCGTCCCAGTCACTGCTGCACACCGGCAGCCACTGGCCCTCGGTGCTGGAGTAGACGTGGAGCAAGGACTCCCCGGAGGAGAAGCGCACTGTGGGATGGAGCAGGAGGGTCAGGGGTGCTCCCGGGGCTCCCCTCATTCCCACCATCCCAGTGCTGGTGCCTCACCACAGCCCAGCTCGTCGCTCCTCTGGGAGCAGTCGACGACGCCGTCGCAGCGCACGGCGCTGTCCCTGCAGCTCTCTGCCGGCTCCTTGTACACAATGCCCGTCTGCGACCGCCAGAACATGACTGGAAGCGGGAGAACACCACGCTGAGGCCGGGGCTGGCTGTGGGTGAAGGGCTGTGACCCACCTGGGGGGGCATCTGGACGCGTGCCGGGCACAGGAGCATTCCCAGTCACTGGGTGAGCATGAGGTGTGTTTGAGCCGAGAGTCAGGAGCTGCTGGGCACAGGGCTGGGGGAGGACTGCCCACCCTGAGCACCCCCCTGTGCTGCCCAGCTGCTGCAAGCCCCTCTCCCTTCACCTGCAGGAAATGCATTCAGCCTGTGAGTGCTTCAAGCCCACCAGCTGGAGAGTGGCAGCTGGAATTCACCAGGATTAAAGGGATTCCCTGGTGGCTGTGCCTGTTCTGCCCACGGACCATGATTTGTCTTGGGGAGGGCAACAGTGGGTGCTGCTGGGTGCCCTGCTGCCCACCAGGGTAAGCCCAGCAGAAGGAAAACACTGCAGCCCCCACCCCCCAAATACTGCCACAGGCCCAGGCAGAGATCTCCTCTTCTCCTTTTCCCAGCTCCTGTCTCTCCACCAGATGTCAGGAACACTCAGGGAATGGGAAAAGCACATCCCTGTCTCTGGGCCAGAGTTTTCCCTCTGGCACTTCCCAGTGTGGGTATCCCCAGACTCTGCTGACCCCCAGCTCCTCTGAGGTCCCCTCCAGGAGCCTGGAGCCCCCCTGGGCCAGGGCCCCACTCACACAGCAGGATGAGGGCGACGAGCAGCACAATGAGGATGGAGACGCAGAAGATGAGCGCAAGCCGCCGCTGGCTCATGCAGGGAGCTCTGAACATGGAGGATCCTGGCAGCAGGGCAGAGGCAGGGTCAGGGAGCAGCTGCCTCCAAGGGGCACCCAGACCCTGCTGCCACCTCTGGGAGAGCAGGGCCATGCACAGCCCAACCTGCCCTGTGGTCACTGTCCTCTCCCTTGCCCCCACACCCCTCACGCACCAGGGAAACACCAGCCCGTGGCTGTCTGTGACATCCCTGCCTCCCTCCATCCCTCCCCATCCCGAGAGGGCCCAGGGCCATGGATCACCCTGGGCCCCATCCTTACGTGTGCTCTCACAGGCTGAGCAGGGGCTTGGGGCCGTGCCGGACTCGGGGCTGTAGGGTTTGAAGCTGATGCCCAGGACGTTCTCTCGAGGCTGCGGAGGTCGGGCACCGAAGATGCTGCTGACCTTGGAGACATGGAGGAGGCTGGGGGGGACACTGCTGGGCGAGGCAGTGGTCTGTGGGCAGAGGGGACTGTCACCAGCAGTCACTGCTGCCCACCAGGGTCCCCCAGCTGCCACCCTGCCAGCTGTGAGGTGAAAGCAACATGGAGACGGAGCTGAGCCCCCCTGGCACCACAGCGAGCCTGTTCCTCACAGAACCATGAGCCTCATGGAGAATCACCAGCCCAGTGCCTCTCTCTGTGCCAGCACCTGAGCCATATCTCACCCAGGATGGCCAAAAACCTCATTGTCACACACTGGGTTTTCCCCCTTCAGGCAGCTGAACTTCCCCAAGCCATCACCGTGAGCCCAGCAATCAGCCGGGTATTTGGCACGGTGACAGTCACGCTGTGGCCCAGTTCCGCGGGGCCAGTGCCCCAATTTATGCATCTATCCTTAATTAGCCATTTGAAAAATACAGCGCAATTTCCAGCTGTCATTTAGTAACACTTAATAATCAGTGTTTTCCAAGCCCTGAAACGTCCTGCACCCTGGAATGCTGCTCTGCAGTTGTGTCACTCCTGATCCATGAATTCACAAAAGAATATGTATCTGTTTCCTTTCCTTAAAATACACTCTTCCAAATGCTCCTTTGGTGACAGAAGCCAGAGCCTCTCGTTTTCCTCCACAGAGGACCTGCAAACAAATCCCAAAATAAATGCTGCTTCCTCTGCCTTTTATAGGATAGATGGGGCTTGGAGCAACCCGGTCCAGTGGAAGGTGTCCCTGCCCATGGGAGGGGGCTGGAACTGGGTGAGCTTCCAGTCCCCTTCCTTCTGGAGGGAAAACCAGGGAGAAGTGGCGCCACCACGCTGCTGGGACCACTTACACCCAGAGAGGGGCTCCAGCACATCCCTCTGGGAGCCGTCTCTGATTTTTGGCGCTGCACTGAGATCTCTTTCTCCATGACCAGAAATCATCGCTTTCCCTGCCCAGCCAGCGGGGCGCGCTGGGGCTGGAGCACAGCTCTGGCACGGGCAGGACGGGGACACGGGGACAGCGGGGGCATGGCCGGCAGCCCCCCTGGCCCTCCCAGCTGGGATTTCTGTCCGCTGGCGTTTCCTGCCGGGAATCAGAGCCCTAATGAGCGGGTGGCGATGCTGCCGGGGCCGGCGCTGTGCGAACGCGGCTGTCCCCGGTTGGCGGAGCGCTGCCGTAACTTCCTGGGCATTATCCGTGAGTCACGGCCCGAGCGCAGCGAGCGCACCGCGGGCACACCCGCGCTGCTGGGCTGGCCCTGCCCGGCTCAGCCCCCCGAGCCGGGAGCAGCACCCCGGGCTCCGGGAGCGAACCTCCCCCGGCACGAACCTCCTCCCACCCCCGCGGGCCCTCGGAGCAGGCACCGCTAATGTCCCCCGGTCATGCGGAGCCACCTCCCCACTCGTGGGGAGCTCCCCGGGCTCCTGTGCTTGAGGAGGAGCAGAGAGAGGCACTTTCTGTTTCACTGCATCAGCCCCACTCTCACCCCTTCCCTGCCAGGCAGCAGGAACGAGCCTGGATCTGCTCCAGGTTTCCCTAAATTCAGATTTCCCCGCAGTGCTGCAGCCCTTGGCTTCTCCCAAAGGTGCCAGGGAGCCCAGGAGAACCCTCAGTGTTCTCCTCGAGGCTGGGAGGGCTGGAGGGTGCCCTGCAGTGCCCTCCCCAATGAGCCTGAGAAGTCCCAGCAGTGATTTCAGTTCTCATGTGCCCACACTCTGGGGCATCCCTGGGTACCCTCAGTGCCCTCTGTCAGTGACAGCCAGAGCTGTGGCAGGGCCTGAGCAGAGCAATGTGGGGACACCAGGAACCCTTCCTGGGAAAAGAATTTCTGCTGCCTACGTAGAAATGAGGTTTTTGTAAATACCCTTTTCCCTGGCATTTGTGTGCTACCCCACACGTCTGATGTGTCACATCTCACACTGCAGCAGCTGTAACCCTTTGTGTATCAGACCAGCAGAACTGCAACCCTCCAAAGGAGAAACCTCTCCACCACACAGAGAAAACACAACCCAGCTTCCCCAGGGAGGCAGCAATGCTGGATGCACAGCACTCCCACCTCCAGTGTGCAAATATATCAAATTAACACCGAAACGTGCCACAGGTCAGACTGCCCTGAGTGCTGCTCAGCAGGAAGCTCATGCCCTTTCTTACTCTCAGACGAACTTTCAGCAACTTATTTCCTTAAAAGTCCAAAGTCTAAACAATTTTGGGCGCCTGTCACAGAAAGGCAACAGAGCTCTTGCCACGGGTGAGCAGTGTAGGGCCTCTGCAGCACAGAAAGCAGTGGTGTTTTTGCAGAGGTGTTTTAGCAGTGGTGTTTTTGCAGAGGTGTTTTTGCAGAGGTGTTTCTGTTGAGGAGTCCGTGTGACCCCGGTGAACCAGCGCCAGCTCCTGCCCACAAACCCTTTACTCATCCTTCGCTGGCTTTTGAGTAAAAGTCAGAGGCAGAGCCCAGCCCGGGGCACACGTGCCACTGCGGTCTGAGCCCTTTCCCCGACACCTCTCTCTCTGCAAGGGCTCCACCAGCCACAGGAGTGCCCCATGCCCAAGCAGCCGTGGGAGAGGGGCAGAGCCAGCCCCTGTGTGTGGCACAGATGTCCTGTGCTGTCACAGGACAGCCAGGAGGGACACTGGGGACCCTCCTGGCCTGCTTTGCTCTCCGTGCAGGCAGTGGGCACTGCCTGTCTGCAGTGTGAGCCCTCTGCTGAAGCTGCCAGGAGTGCAAACACCACCTCACTCCCTGTGCCTGCTCTGGGCAGAGCTGGGCAAGGCACCCAAACCAGGACAGCGCTGCCCGTCCCCTTTGCACCCTGAGCTCACGTGCACTGACCTGCAGCTCCACACCCTGCTGTGGAGAGAAGGCCCCCAAAGCCCTGGCACAGGACAATCACCAGGGGAAAGGTAATCCAGGCTGGGCTGGAGGCTCAGCATCCAGGGAAACCAGCCAGCACTCACCCGCAGTTTCGGAGTGGGAGGGGAAGCGGAAGCCAGGGAACACCTGGGTGTTGCAACCAGACCCAGGGCCCAGCCATGTCCTGGAGGACACAGGGACTCCCAAAAATCCAGAGCATCAAGAGGGGAAAGAGGGAGGCAGCCTGGCTTAAGTAAGCTGGAGGGAGCTGCCTCAGATCCTCCTCCCCAGCTGGGCTCAGCTGCCTGCCCTCAGCTGGCTCCTGCTGCTCACAGCCCTGTGTGCAGCCTGGGAACTCCACCTGGCTGGGAAGCACCGATTGTCTGTGCAGAGCAGCTCAGCCAGCACACAACGGGGACATTGTCCTCGCCAGGGACAAAGGTGTCCCCAGCCTGAGAGAGCCCCCAGTCCCTCTGGGTGACAATATCCTGCTCAAGTGCCACTGCTGAGTGGGGCCTACCTGGGAGGGGACAGACCACAGCACCAGAACAGGATGAGATGACACTGCCAAGACCCTGATACCCACAGCAAAGGAAAATCCCAAAGCCAACCAGTGTCACTTTGCAAGTGCAGGTGACAGACTGTGACTGAGACAGCCATGGCCAGGGACAGGCCATCATCATCCTGTGCCAGTGTGAGCACCCTGTGGGGACAGACCCGAAAATGTTCCAGGGGCTGAGTTACACTGCTCACCTCACTCTGCAGAGGGGCAAAGAGAGGCCTGGAAAGACAAGGAGACGCTGCTGCCACTGCAGAGCCAAGGGTGGCTCCTGGCATCCCTGATGGCCCATTTAACCCAAGTGACAATGACAAGGTGGCCCAGTGGGGCTGCCCAGTATTGGGCAATTGTCTCTGCATGTGGCCATGCCAGTTTCTGCCCCACTATCCCCCAGATGCAGCGATGCCACCCTGCTTTGGGGACATCCAGAGCTGGCATCAGTCTGCATCTCCTCAGAGCCAGCCAACACCCCCTAGCACGAGCCCGCTGTGCCCCCACTCCTGGCCAGCACCCCCACGCCAAGGGGAGGAAGAGGACGGGGGCAGAGCTGGCCCTGCCTCCCCCGGAGCCCCATCCCCGCCGCCGCCTTCGCTCCGGATGTCGCTGGCACAGCCGGCGCTGCTCGGCACGGTAATTACTGCCTGCCTCGCCCGGTGCCCGGCCGGGATGGATGTTTTCCCCATGACAGGATGCTCAGCAAAGCCCCACATCCAGGGCTCAGCAGGCCCCAGCCAGCCCAGCCCAGAGAGGGCACAGGGAAAACTGGAGAACAGGGGAGGGGGGCAGCAGAGCTGTGCCCACCAGTGCAGTGCTGCTGGAACGTGCCCGCGGGCTCAGGAACGTGCCAAGCACCACCAGACCCCTCTGACAGCACCAAGTGGTCCCCTCAATTCCCAGCTCCGGTGTGGAAAAGTACCCGAGAGAGCATCGAGCCCTCTGCCAGCACAGGGCAGGCACCAGGGATGCTGCTGGCTCTGAGTGCCAAGGGGTGCTGGAGGCAGCAGCTCCTCAGGAGCTCCCCCGGCTCCTTCTCCCTCCGGCTGCTGTGAAGGAGCACCCCGGAGAGCAGGAGGGAGAGACCGGTCCCTCCACCAAACCCCGAGGGGAGCAGGGGAGCCCCGGAGCGCCCCGCGCCCCGCGCCGGGGCCGCCCGCACTTACCGGGGAGGTTTTGCCGTCCATGGGCCGGGCTCAGGCTGGGCTGGGCTCAGAGCTGCGGCACGGCCATGCCAGCAGCGCGGTGCCGAGCAGAGCCAGCTCCGCGGGGCCGGGGCAGGAGGTGTTTGGCGAGCGGGCTCGTACGTCAGTGGCAGCGCCAGGAGCAAACCTGTCGGACCTGCCCGGCCCCAGCGCCGCCGGTTTCCCAACTGCTCCAGGCGCAGCCTGCAAAACACCTGCCCAGCTCCGGCCAGGGATGCGGGGCAGGGCCAGGGGGCCCCGGGAATGCGGGAGCAGGGGAGACCCGGCCCCGGGGAACAGCAGCATCCCTGGGGCTCCCCGCTGCCCTCCGAGCCCCCTTCCTGCCCTCTGTGCCCCCCACTCACTCACCCACAGCTCTCCTGCCCAGCTGAGTGCAGAGGAGGGGATGCACAGCCATGGCCAACCCCAGGAGAACCTCGCTGTGTGACTCAGAAGTCAAGAATGCCCTGTTCCAAAGGAAATAAAACACTGTTTCCCTCTAGTTTCTCTGGAGGCCTTTTTACCCCTTTGCCAATGCCTCTTCCAGGAGCCAGCAGCAGCCTCCTGCCTCCCCTGCAGGCACAGCCTGGGGGCTGCTCTGCTGAGCCCAGAACTCAGGCAGAAACAGGTGAAAATATACAGATTAAAGGAGAAAGGCCCAGATTCACCCTGCGCTTTCTGCCAGCCAGACCCATGACCCTCAGTGCCAGGTCTCTCCTGGCATTATTCAGAGTAGAAGTCCCTTATTCATCCAGTTCCTCACCCACACCTGCTCATCAAAAGGGCAGGAGATAAGAAGGGACATCCCAGCTTGGAGGAGCCCTGCTGCAAAGCCCCTTCCTTTTGAGGCTGGACAGCTGGGGCTGGATCCCTCTGAGCCCTCCTGCTTCAGGATCCCAGCTCAGAGAGGGGTTCTGAGCTAGCCCTCACTCCACAGCGAGCTCCTGTGTAGTTTTCACAGGCAGGAGTGGTTTTTGGGGTGTTTTGTTTGCTTTTTGTGCCTCTGCAGGCTGTGCCTGCTGAGTGCCAGGGGTGGCCAAGCACTGAGCTGCATCCCCAGCCCTGAGCCAGCCGTGCCCCCTCAAGCTGCTGCATCCACTTCCAAAAGGGATTCTCACAAAAGCTCCAGGAGCCGTTCATTGCTTGCTACAAAGCCACCTCCAGCCAGTTCCAGAGAAAGGGTGTGTGGCTTGACCCCACAGCCTGATGGTAAATGTCAGCCTGCACACAGCTCCAGGGTGAAATCCTCACCTTTGCTGCTGCTAACGCTGCTGTGAGCCCTCCCTGCACCCTCCTGCCCTCCCAGCCATCAAAGAGCAGCTAAACCACACAGCCAGAGCCGGCTCCACCAGCCCAGGAGAGCGGCTCCAACCTCCAGGCAGGAGGGAATTGGGGTGAGGATCACCCTGCTGGCTGTGTCCTGCGGCAGGGCCGTGCAGAGCCAGCCCTGCGGCCCCATCCCTGCCCTGCTGGGTGCAGCATCACCTCCCTGACCCTGCTGGCACCCTGGGAGAGCTCCCTGAGGGACAGCAGAGAGGGAAATGCCCAGACCCAGGGGCTCCTGGGCTGGGTTTCTTTGTGCTGTGTCCACAGGGAGGCATTTCAGGGTCAGCCACACTCCCCAGCTCACACTGTCCCCTCCCCAGCCTCGCTGGTGGCACCTGGCAGTGCCCTCCCTGCAGAGCTCAGGTGTCAGCCTGAGTCTCACTCTCCAGCCAAGCATTCTGCAGAACTCTCATTCCTCCTCAGCCTCTTTCATTTTCCTCTAAACTGCCAGCCACTTCTCCCAAGACCCTGAACTGCCTCACCCTGGGGCCAGCCCCACGGTGGCTTTTCCACAGAACTCCCATTTCCCTGGGTTTTGGTCCTTTTGCTTTTAATTGTCATTACCTTACACAAAACACAGCCTGTGGCTTTGTGTGGGACTGGCTGTGCTTCATCTCACACTCCTGAGCTCTGTGGCTGTCAGATCTGAGTCAGGGGCCCAGAGCAGAGTGGCAGGACTGCTGGTCTGCCCTGGGTGGGAATAAACCCAGGGCAGGGAGGGGATCTGCTGCTGGTGCTCCAGCCAGGCTGAGAGCTTATGGAAGCCCTTGGCCTTTGTCAGGAAGGATAAATCAGGAAAAACAGGAGAAATCCCCCACTTCGAGCCTTTGAGATGGTTCTTCAAAGAGGAGCCTGCATGTCTGTGCCCACCATGAAGCTCTCTGTGTCTGTCCAGAGCACTTCTGGTTTCTCTTGCTCTTTTTATCTGTGTCCTTTCCACGAATTCCCCAGTGGGAAATTCCTCTTTTTGAGGAAAATCACTCTCCATCACACGAGGGCCCCAGGAAAACCCTCAAGCGAGCTCTGAGGCAAAGCAGAGCACTCACAGTCTGCTGGGCGGGGATTCAGGTCCCAGTGTCACCAGACAGGCGGGACATCGCCCTGGGGCCAGACCCCCCAGCCATGGGATCACAGACAGAGCTGGGGTCTGCCAGAGCCCTGGGGACAGCGGCAGCCCCTGTGTCACCCTGGATTTCCAGTGTCACCCCTGTGTGAGGGTGTGTGCAGGACACAGGACAGCCCAGAGGTTGTCACTGGCCCCAGAAATGGAGGAAGGGGAACTGCAGGCTGAGGCAGGGGGCTGAACCTAAAGGAAGGGGAAGCCAGAATCCTGTCCTGGGGCTCCAGGGCTGCTTAGAACCCGGCTGGATTCAGCTCTGGCAGGACAGGACAAGGAAAACCCCTGTGACAGGTCACCCTCGGTGCTAACACTCACCTGTGCCGTGCTCCTAACATCTCATTTCACAACAAAGCAGCAAAGGCAGAGACGTCACTCACTCCTACTTGCCTTTCTCAGCACGGCCCCGCTTTGCCCAGAAAAGCCCCCAGAATTCCTCTTCTCAAGCTGTGTCGGAAAAGCCCAGCCCAGGCTGGGGGTGAGTGGGTGGACAGCGAAGAGAAGTGGAAGTGGCAGCTCAGTGACTTTCCTGGCGCTGTTCAAACGCCTTCCCGACGTCACTGAGCCAGCCCCCAGGGGAAAAACGAGCGCTCGGCTCCCGCCGGGGCACAGCCCGGCCCCGCGCTCGCCCCGCGGCCACGGAGGATGCTCAGGGGCCATGGTCCACTCTGCCACCGCCCTGGCGCTGTGCCTGGCGCTGCTCCTTGCCTGCCCCACGCACGGTGAGTCCCCTGTGCCGGTTTGCATCTCCCTGCTGGCTGGGGCTGGCTCCGGGTGGGCTCCTCGGGGTGGGGGATCGGGTTGGAGCCGCAGCCTGGACAGCTTTGCTGGGTGCTCAGCCCCCGGATCAGCGCCCTGGAGCAGGGCTTGGCCAGGGCTCCCTGCTCACCGCTTGCCTTTCTCTGCTGGTTGGGAGCCCACAGGCTCAGCGAGGGCCACCAGCCTGGCTTGTCCCCCCGCGGTGTGCCCACGGTCCCTGGGGACGCTGTGCTGGGCTGGGCTGGGTGTTTGCCAGCAGGCAGCAGATGCCGGGGAAACCTGCAAGGCAAAGGTGTCAGATGTTGTCAGCAGGGCTTTGCTGCCAGGTGACAACACCGAGATCAGGCAGGAGGTGTGAAAAAGTCTGGTTTCACCCAGGCAGCAGATGAGCAAAACAGGAAAGCCGAGTCCAAACAGAGCTGGTGACAAATGGCAGGGGATGGGGGATGCAAATAGAGCTCCTTTCTCGGGGCAGGAAAGCACCGACAGGTCTCAGATGGGCTGTCCCTAAAGAAAGAGGAAGGAGAAGAGGGAGCTGAGCAAATCCTGGAAGTTGGAAAGAGAAATCTGGGCAGAGGCTGGCACGTTTTGGGTGGTCAGCACTGTTACCTCACCCATCATGGGGTGAAGCTGCAGGAGGCTGTCCCGAGGCTCCGTGGGGCTGGCGGGGCAGGGCCGTGCAGCCCCCTGAGCCCCTCTGTGCCCGCAGGTGAGGGGCTGGCCAGGCCCCGGGGCGTGCGCTTCGCCGCCGAGGTGGCGCGGCACCTGCTGAGGTGGGAGCCGGGCCAGGGCAGCCCCAGCAACGCCCGCTACGACGTGGAGTACAAAGTGTGAGTAACACCACGGGGAACACGGGGTCCTGCCCTGCCCTGGTCTGATTCCAGCCCTCTGCTCACCCCTGGTGCTCCCCCCACAGCTATGGCTCCAGCATCCCCTGGACAGCCGTCCCAGAGTGCAGGAGGACCTCGCAGCACTCCTGTGACCTCACCCACTACACCCTGGACCCCGAGCAGCGCTACTACGCTCGGGTCAGGGCCGTGTCCGGGCACCACGCGTCCCCCTGGCAAAGGAGCAGCGCCTTCTCCCCACAGGAAGGTGGGTTGGGGTCTGCCCGCACCCTCTGCTGGAGCTGGCAGGGCAGGGCGCCAAACTGCCTGGAGAGAACTGCAGGATGGATGAAGCAGGGGCATCTCCCTGCACCCCTTCCTGCGCAGGGGGATGGGGCAGCCCGAGGAGGGTGGGACAGTCACAGCTCCGTGCGGTGCTGCGGGGGCAGGGAGCTGTGAACAGGAAACAGCCCTGACCCGCTGCTGTGACTGATTCGCTTCCAGTTGGCCTGGGCCTGGCGGGCCAGAGCCTCTCCGTGATGGGCAACTCCATCCAGGTGCGGCTGCAGCTGCTCCTGCGTGCCGGGAATGTCACCCTGCGCTACAGCGACATGCAGAGGGCCATGAGCCGCTACCATGTGCACGTCCGGAGGACTCGGGACAACCACACGGTGAGAGGAGCTGCTGTTCCCGTGTTGTCCCCTCTGTCCCACAAAGAGCTGCTGTTCCCGTGTTGTCCCCTCTGTCCCACACGGTGCTGCTCAAGTGGAAAAGCAGATTGTTAAAGCAGTAAACGAGTAAATGCTGAGCTTTCCCACAGCCACGGCAGCACAGAGAGGTTTCTCTGCGTGTTTTATGGCAGGGTTTTCCAGCCCTGGTGGGGATTTTGGATCTGGCTGCTGCCATCATTATCACAACATGCACTGGGGACTTACCATAGGGGACAGAGGAGGAGGAGGAGGGAGGGAAGCAGGAGCTGGGGGCTCCCAGGGGTGCCAGCCCGTGCTGTTTGTTCAGTTCACAGTGGTGGAGAACAGCACGGAGTTCACCATCAGGGAGCTGTTCTGGCTCACCGAGTACTGCCTGAGCGTGGAGCCCCGCATGGCCAACAGGCCCGTCCGCAGCACGCGCACCGGCGAGCAGTGCGTCACCACCGGCCACAGGGACAGTGAGTGCGCCCAGGGAAGGGAATCCCGGCATGCAGACCCCCCCTCCCAGCCTCCTGGCCCTGGGAGTGCTGGGGTCTGCGCCAGGGCAGCCTCTGTGTGCTGCCTGCACTGAGGAATCCCCTCTCCCCCCTCACCTGGTCTCATCCTCTCTTGCAGGGAGCTCAGAGCTTCTCCCAGGCATCCTCAGCTCCTCCCTCATCATCCTGCTGCTGCTGGGGCTCCTGGGGGCTCTGCTGGCCTGTGCCTACATCAGGAAACCTGTGAGGACACCGTCTGTCCTGGTAAGGCAGGGACACTGCCCTGCCACCCTCTGGTGCAAGGGGGCAGGATTGGAGGGTGCTGGGAGAGGCAGGCACCAACCAGGGATGAAGCACAGCTCACTCCCCTCCTTCTCTCCCTCCCAGAAATCCTTCATGAAGCAGAGCTCGCTCTGGGTGGAGCATGAGCCCCCCTCCTCGGGCAGCCTGGACGCAGACCCCATGCAGCAGCTCTTCCTGAGCCAGAAGGAGCCGGACAGCAGCCCTGGAGGCAGCACCAGCACAGCCCAGCCGCCCCTGGAGCGGGGCTGGGAGCTCCCAGCATGGCCCAAGGACCTGCTGTGCCTGCTGGGGCCCACGGGGAGCAGGGACAGCAGCGGCACCAGCACTGACAGCGGCATCTGCCTGCACATCCCCTCCTCCTCCTCCTCCTCCACCTCCTCCTCCTCGAGCTGCTCCACAGGCCCCGAGCCCCAGGGCTACAGGGAGCAGCTGCCCATGGCTGAGGACAGTGGGGTGGGCTTGGAGAGCCCCTGCCCTGCTCCNCTGCCCTGCTCCTGGCTGCTCCTCTGGCAGCCCAGGGGAGCCTGAGCTCTCCCCTGCCAGCGGCCAGGACGATGTGGAGTTCCGGGGGTACCTGCAGCAGTCCAAGGGCATCGTGGGGCCAGAGCAGGCCCCGGACAGGGGAGGGCCCCTCCCGGGCTGTGCAGGGTCCGTGCAGGGCCTGGGCAGCACCGACACCGTGCTGGACATGGAGTGCCCCGAGCTGCCGGTGTCCAAGGGGTACCTGAAGCAGTCAGCCCCCCAGCACCCCCTCACACAGCACCCTGCTCCAGGGGGAGCCCCTGCCTCGGACTTCTCCAGCCAGGTGGGGCCCCAAGCCCCCACTCTGCTGAGCTGGGCAGCTCCAGGTGCTCCACTGACCTCCAAAGGCAGCCCTGATCTGAAAACTCCCTTTGACTTGGACATCTTCAGCACCACTGCCTTCCTGGGCATGCTGCCACTCATCTCCAGCCTCAGCTCCAGCTGGATCCCACCACCCCTGCAGCCCCTGAGGCAGCTCAGTGGGGACAGCAAGGACAGCAGGGACAGCTGCCTGTGACCTGTCCCCTGGGCCACCAGCCCTGAGCTCTGACCCAACTACCTTGTCTGCCACTGGATAAGCTACCCCCGACCCCTGAATGTTCACGGTGCCAGGCCCAGCCATGGCCCAGGAGCACCAGTTCAGCCACTGGTGGGGCTGCTTGGGCCCAGTCCTGCTGTGGGCAGCCCCCAGTGCATCCCCCAGCCAGTCCAGCTAATGGGAGACAGGGATGGGCTGTGCTGGAGGGGCTCATCCCGCCCTCCTCGGGCCACCAAGGACACACAGCAGGGCTGCAGGGCACCCTCGGGACCTGGGGCAGCCTGGGCTTCACTTCCCCCTTCCCTGGGCCAGCTGGGCTCCTCCTGCTGATGTCCCCACTCCCGGTGCCATCCCAGCCTTTCACAACACCAAGAGCAGACGTCAGCCTGACATCAGCCCCTGCTGCTGGCAGCACAGGGCTCCTGCCCTGCCTGGCCCCACATGGATGGACTGAGAGACTTTCCTGACCCTACAGAGACCCTTCAGCACCCACCCCCCTGGGACAGCCCCAGGACAGGGGATGGGATGCACCTACGAGCCCAGCATGAGCCTGGGCAGTCCTACCCACACTATGGTCTGTGTTCTGCTGCTGTTAGATACAGATGTTATTTATTGTGATTCATTTATAAATACAGAGTGGATGTGGTGTTATTTATTTGGTCTGTTTGTCTGTCCATCCTCTCCTAGGGCCAAGCTGAGCTTTCTATTTCCAGATTTGGACATTCCCCACCAGCAAGAGGCAATGTGCCTTTGCCTCATGTGGGGAAGAGCATTTCCATATCACAACTGGGAAAAAAGGGAACCAAGCCAGCTCCCCAGGAGCTCCTCAAGCACCTGAGCTCCTGGGTGGTTTTCCCTGGGGAATCTGTGGGAGCAACCACCAGAAGAGCAGCAGGGGAGAGGAGCTGGGCTGCTCACAGTGATCCCACAGGGATGCACATCCCTTGGGACATCAGCAGGGAAGGGCAGGAGCAGAACAAGACAAACCCAGGGGTGGAGGAAAGACAAGAACCAGGGCTGTGCTGAGCAGCGTGGTGCTCAGTCATAGGCTGGGCTCGATGACCTCAGAGGTCTTTTCCAAGCTGGTTCTGTGACGCTGCAGGAGCTGTCGTCAGAATGGAAACAGGATGAGACCGAACAGCTCAGCCTGGCTCAGCTCAGGCCACAGGGAAGGTTTTCCAAAAGTGTTTCCAGGAACCTTCATGGTGGGAAGTAAAACTGCAGGCAGAAACCCTCCTCGGGGAATGTGGCTTTCAGGTGAAGGTTTTTGGGTTTATTTTCAGCTTTTCCAGCACGGGCAGGAGGAGGGGGCTGGCCCCTGCTGTGTTTCCTTCTCTTGCACCTCCCGTGGCACTGCTCACACGTGAGATCCATCCCTGCATCCCACAGGGACGTGGAGGGCACTGGGAGCCTCCTCCTGCCCCTCCACTGGCCCCATCTCTTCTGCCTTTCTGTATTTTGGGGGTTAGAGCTTTTTGCTTTCTTTTTTTATTTTTTTCAGCTTCCTCTGGAACACAGAGTCATCAAAAGCGTGGCTTTTTTTTGTTGTTTTTCTTTTAAACACCTCTGACGTCGGGCCCCACGGCCGGATCCTGCTTTGTGCAGGGCTCTGCTGATCCTGCTCCCCACCGAGGGCTCCCAGGCCCCAGCAGGGGACATTTCCCCCTCTCCAGGAGCAGTCAGAGATCTCCTTTCAGCCTGGAGAAAGCTGCAGACCACAGGGTTCAGCTTTGATAGCCGAGAGCACAGATGGTGCCTCTGACTCTCTGGAAATCCCACTCTGTCCTCACTGGTTTCCCTACACACAACCATGTAGCTCTCGTGAGTTTTTCTTTCTTTTTCTTCTGGCAGAAACTCACAAAGAAATGGTCCCAAGGTCCTCCGTGCCTCACCAGCCCCTGCTGGTCAAGCAGGGCCCCTCTCCACGGCCACAGAGTCTCCCCATGGCTGCTCCAGGCACTCCCACAGCCGCTTGTTCTGCTGAGACCAAAGGCAATTGGCACAAAAACCCAGGAGGAACTCCAGAGGGGCTTTCTGAGGCTTTTCCCTGCACTGGAAGGGTGGAGAACCAACTTTCATGTCAGATATTGCATGTAGAGGAGCAGGTCTGAGACAGATCTCCCATTTCCTCACGGCATTTTCCAGAGCTGCACAAATCCAGTCACCCATTTCTGGGGCTCCTCTGGGGCTCAGTCTGGTGCTGGGTCTCTGGGCGGGCAGGGAGGTCTCTGAGCCATGGGGAGCGTGGCTGCTCTCTCCAGGATCAGTGCTGGGAGCCCTGGGACAAGGCTGCATCCTCTTCCTCCATCCCAGGCAAGGGGAGGCTGCTCCAGTGCTGGCCCAGGCACCTCCTGTGCACCCCTGACTGCAGAGGGCCAGCGAGAGAACTGCAGATGGAGGAGATGCCAGGGAATCCGTGGAGTTTCCCTGTCTGGAGACATTCCAAACCCACCTGGGTGTGTTCCTGTGTCACCTGCTCCAGGTGACCTTGGGCAGGGGGGGTTGGACCAGGTGGTCTCCAGAGGTCCCTTCCAGCCCCAACAGTTCTGTGATTCTGTGGAGCTTTTTTAGCAGCAGGAACTCTCTGTTGCCATTTTAGCACAAGTCCAGCACATTCAGGGGCTGTTTCATACAGAAGTGAAAATGGAGGAATTCCCCTGGCCAGTTTTGGTTGCTGTTTCTGTGGGTGCTGGGCTGTGAGTGAGAGGCAGTGGGAGGAAGCACGGCCAGAGCACGAGGGCTCCAGCCCCGTGCCTCTGTCCCTGTCCACACGTCCCATCCCCAGGACAGAGGGGAAGGAAACGCAAACCAAAGCCTGTGTGGGGAGAAACCAAAACCAGAGCTCAGGGAAAGCCTCTCCCCACAGCCACAGGCAGGACTTTTGCTGGGAAAACCTTGGGACTGTCCTGAGGGAAGCTGGGGTGCCCAGGGGCTACAGGGCAGCGCGGAGCCTTTGGGGACAGCACGGTGGGCCAGGAGGGACAGGGGTGTCCTGCCTGCTCAGCAGCTCTCACCTCACGGCCCCTGGCTGTGGAAGGGCTCGTAGCCACTGCCCGAGGTGCCCAGCGAGCCACTGATGCTGAACGGTGGCACCAGCTCCAGTGCCACTGACCCCAGCCCGCTGCAGGGAAAGCAGAGAGGTCACCAAGCTGCCTGTCCCCCCCCAGCCCCTGCCAACAGCAGAACTGCAAGGATTTGGGACTGGAGAGGGGAGGTGACACCTTGGCACTGCACGAAGGGAGGTGCCAGCCTGCCCCTGGTCCCCTCAGGGCATCACTCACCGCGAGTGGTAGAGGTTGAAGACAAAGTCAGGCCCTGGGGAGGCAGGAGGAAGAGCAGGGAGAGGTGTCAGAGCCCTGTGCTGCCATGAACCCACCTCTGCTTTGCCGTGAGTCTGCGTGGCAGGGTGGGGACAGAGGGGACAGGCACCAGGACATCACTGTGCACCCCCTCCTCACCTCAGAGTGCCCCCTGCTTGGCCCAGAGCCCCCCTGCACCAGGGTTTCCCCATCTCCCGTGTTCCCCACACTCCAGTCCCTGCAGCCCCGTGTTCTGAGCCCCCCTGCCCTGTCCCCCTGTGTCCCTGTCCCCTGTCCCCCTGTCCGTACTCACGGTGCCGGGGGTGGCCCCGCCGGTACCACCGGATGAAGGTGTAGCCAAAGCTCGCCAGGACCAGCAGGGCCAGCCCGATGCCCAGGACAACCCCGATCACCTTGATGGGCTCCTGTCCTGGAAAACAGAGGGAGGGGGGCTCTGCAGATTCCCCTGGCAAGCTGGGGGTCCCGATTGTCCCCTGCAGGGGACAGGACACCTGGGAGTGGGGGTACAACTCTCCGGCCTGTGCTAGAAGGGACTGCACCCGGCAGGGCTGCCAGGACTGTGACACAGATTTTACTGCCCCCGAAGCCCCTTGGCGGGGCCCGGCGCTGTCCTCAGGTGAGCTGGCAGGTGGGACGGTCAGGGGGAAGGGTCACCCCGCCCATGCTGTGTCGCCACTCCTGTCCCGCTGACGCCCTCGCGGGGCGATGCTCCTTTCCTGGAGCCGGAGCCATTTCTGGGCCGGCGGTTCCCTCTAGAGGATGCTCGTGTCAGCTGCTGCCGCCAGCGCCGGGCTGGGACGGGGACACGGACGGGGCTGTGCGGAGCCTCTGCGGGCTCTGCACCCTCCGTCCCTGCCCTCCGTGCCCAGCAAAACCCGCACCAACCAACGCTCCCGCAGTTCTGGGGACACCGAGGTGCCCGGCACAGCCCCTGAGCACCGATTCTGTGCCGACAGCACCGCTGGGGCTGTGCCAGGAGGGCACGGGGGGTTCGGGCACTGCCCCACAGCACGGCCGGGGGAGGGCACAGGGACGGGACTCAGTGCGGCACCGGGAGCGAGGAGACAGCGGAAAGGGATGAGCTAAGAGCAGCTAAATTTAGGCAGATGCCAGCGGGGTGAGAGCACTTCCCCTGTGGTCACGGTGTTTACACAGTGAGCAAGGTCCCTGCAAGCCGCAGCTCTGGCTCCACCTGACGGGACGGACAAACAGCCGGGGCCGCCGGGCATCGCCCCCAGCTCCCAGGGCTCCCGCACAGGAGCAGGACCTGCCCTGCCCCTTCCCTTCCTTCCGCCCGGCCCTCCCGGCAGGACACGTGGTGGGCAATATTCCTGCTGGGGCAGGGGGGGGCTGCAGCCCCGGGACCCCCAGTGTGGGCGAGGCCGGGGAGCTGCAGCAGCCGTGAGTCACTGCGGGGCAGGAGGAACGTGGTGCAACAGCCTCCCTGAATCAGCCGCTGCCGAAACTGTCCCGTCCCCACGCCCACTGCCCGTGGGAGGCCGACGTGCCCAGGCCCTGCCCCGTGCCGTGTGTGGGTGGCATCCCTGCCCTGGCACCCTCGGAGCAGGGATCCCCACATCCCAGGGGATGGCTCTGAGCAGCTCAAGGGGCAGAGGAGAGGAAGGTCACCAACCCAATGCCCATGCCATGAACACCCCACCTGCACCCCAGCTGGGGGAAAATGCCCCCCACTCACCTGTCTGGGGGTCCATGGCCCAGTGTCGTGCCACGGAGGCTGTTCTTGGTTACCCTGGGCTGGAGCTGCTGCTGCAGAGCCCTGTCTGTGCTGGAGCCTGGCACGTCCTGCCTGTCCCCTCGTCTCCTGGTGACACAGCTGCCTCCCTGAGCAGGGCTGGGCACCAGTCCTGGCTCACTGGTCTGACTGGTTTGCAGGGAGAAAGCAGAGGAGCTGCAGCAGACACGTCAGGCGGCACAATCGCCATGCCCAGCCCGCCTGCGTGGGCAACTCTGCCCTCCCGCTGCTGGGAGAGGCTGAACTGGGAGTACTGGGAGCCTGAGGGGCAGGGACACCCTGGACACAGGTGTACCCAGCTCTGGCAAGGTACCCAAGTGGCCGTGTCCTCCGATTGCCACCTCCTGGCAAAGACCAGCAGCCAGGAAAGGTGGCAGAGCCCAGGCTTGGGGCATCAGGCAGGACCCCAGGGGACAGGGAAGGACAGGGGTGACCTTCACCAGCCGCCCCCAGTCAGACATGTCCCAGAACGACACTGAGATGACCCAGAATGGCACTTACAGCTCTATTTGATCACCTTCTCCAATTCTCAAACCAGAGCATCACTTGGGAATCCACTCCTGTTTGTACAAAGAGAGAAAACCCCCTCCCGTGGCTGCAGGGGACAGTGACAAACAGGTACCACCCTTCACAGCTGGGAACTGGGCATCCAGGGACAAAACCCCTCCTTGCTTTGTGCTGCTGTGCCAGGCACAGCCCCCCACCCTGCGGTGCCCCCATCAGTGGCCCTGGGCGGGCAGGGCAGGAGCCAAGCCCTGAGCAGCCGTGCCCGGGGTGAGACCCTCGGTGCCAAGGGCAGGGGCGATCCTGGGGCCTGCGGGGCCAGCAGGACACCGAGGGGACAGGGGAACTGCAGCCCCCCAGTGGCCGGGAGCGCTCCGTGCCTGACAGAGCAGGGGACAGCCCGGGGGTGTCCGTGTGCCTCGGGGTCACTCAGAGCCCCGGGCCAGCCCGGCCTGACCTCTGCTGGCCCCGGTGCAGCCCGGAAACCCTTCCCAGGCTCTGGGAGCAGGGAAGGGCGGCTGTCTGCAGAGCAGCCGCACTCCAGGAAGCAAAGCCCCGGAGGCGCCCGGGGCTGTGACACAACTCTGCAAACCTGAGCTGCTTCCTCAGAGCCTGCGGATCCTCGGAGGAGCTGCTCCTGCCCTGCCACCACTCCGGGGCTGCTCTCCCTTCCAGGGCAGCGGGGCTGGCACTGGGATGCTCTGGGGGACCTGCCAGGACCTGCCAGGGAGCCAAGCTCTGCCCAGCTGCCGCTGCTGCAGCCCGTTAAACATTTTTCAATCTGAAATCTGCCACAGAAGCACAGGCAGCCCCTGGCTGGACCCTACATCCCACATTCTCTGGTGGGAGAATTGCATGGACCATGAGGGCCGAGGACGCAGCCAGACAAGGTCCCCATGTGGGGAGGGTGTCCCTTACCTGCACAGCCACAGGTGGATCCCTGGCCAGGCTGTGGGAGTGGGCAGGATCCTGCTGGCAGCGTGAGCTGGCACAAGGATGGCACAGCTCCCTGAGGAGTTGCAGGTCGTGGGTGCTCTGCAGTCTCCCGCTGGCACAGCCACACTCCTGGCAGCAGCAGCAGGACCGTTGGGAAAGCTGGATTTCCACAGGAGAGGGGGGTAATTATCTGCTGGGCACGTCCTGCTCACCCAGCACCTCCAGCATGAGTGTGCAGAGGGTGCCAGCAGCCTCCCCGACCCCAGCCCACTCCCTGGGCCCCCTCACCCCGCTGGGGCACGGGCACCCCTCAGCCTCTCTCCTACCCTGCCAGGCCAAGGCAAACCTCCCATCCCAGCGGGATTGATTATTCCTGGATGATCACAGATCCATGACCCTCAGCCGTCCCCGAGGTCACCCCACGGTCCCCCCTTGCAGCCTGGGGTAACCTTCCATGGCACCAACTGCCCTCCCTTTGACTTCCCCAGCCCTGCCAGCCGTGACCTGGGGCTGGCGGGGACACACAGACCGAGTGACCCGAGAGCACAAACTCTCCTCCTTTCCTCCTCCACCTACTCAACCCCGGCTTTGACAACAGCCCAGCGCAACGCGGAAGAGCCGGACAAAGAGCGGGATGGCAGCGGATCCTCTTATCATCAGGAGGAGCAGGAAAAATCAGTCCGTTCACTTCTGATAAGCTATTTGGTGACAGCAGCCCCGCGGGTGAGTCACCTGCAGTGGCAGATGCTCGGGAGATTACCGCAGGTGGTGGTGCTGCTGATAGACAGGTGTTGTATTACAATACAAACCCTAATTCCTGTTTCACAACTCCCCCCGTGGGTTTTAAGGAGGGCCGGGGCGGTCCTGCCCCAGTGCGAGCGCGGTGTGGGCACCGAGCGCAGGCTCAGGGCTGCGGGAGCATCGCCGGCCGCCTCCGGGGCACCGGGGCAGCCGCAGCCTCCCCGAGTCCCGCACCGGGGACAGCGGCCGCGTTTCCGCAGGCGGAAGGAGCGCTCGGAGCTGGACAGACATGGTGAGTCACTGGCAGCGCCCCCCCGGCCCGGGGCTGGGCACAGCCCCCCACTCTGGGCAGGCTGGGCAGCGCTGCCCCCGGCCCGGCGCTGGGCACAGCCCCCCATGCCCCTGCCCGGCTGCGGGTCTGAGGGGATGGGGCAGCCCAGGCCCAAGGAGCTGCTGCTCCCCGGCCCTGGCAGCAGCCAAGGAAGGGTTTCCCCCTGTTCCTCACATCCCTCCGTGGCTGGATACGGTGCTTGGGTACCCCCATGAGCTCTCGCTCCCAAATTTCTGGGGCTGCCTTTCCCACTCCCAGCCCAGGGAGCTGACGAGCAAGGCAGTGTCCCCCGTGCTAAGGGGAACAGGACCTTCTGAAGGGTCCAATCCCACTCCTGGGCACTGCCTGGGTGAGAGCCAGGCCCTCCCAGCCCCAGCACAGCTCCCACCGTGGCACTGCCGGTCCCTCTGCTCAGCACAGGGGACACACCTGCAAGGAAACCACGGCCACCAAACCCCAGCCTGGCATGCAGTCCCTCCCTGGGAGGGAGACACTTCCCCAGGAGGGCAGACACGAACGACCAGGCTCTCTGGGCACTGCCAAACCCTCCACCAGCAGCACACCGGGACATCAACCCCTCCAGGGTGGGGAGCTCACTCCCTGCAATGTCCACACACACCCAGGGTTAAATCCCGCAGCCAAGGAGCCTCCCTCGGAATGTGATCACCCTGAGAAGCCTGGTTTGGTGAAGGAACAAAGCCTGGTTTGGTGAAGGAACAAAGCCTGGTTTGGTGAAGGAATGTCCCTGAGGGAAGGACAAACCCAGCTCAGCACAGCCTGCAGCCCCCAGCACAGATTCCCAATGGAAAGGGGTGAAGAGGTTCAGCTCCAGGCTCTGGGCTGGCACTGGCACAGCTGGAGCCTGGAATGGCCGTGGGGACTCGAAGTGCTCCAAGGAGAACACAACAAAGGAGCTCAATTAGTTCTGGTAGCGTTGAGTTCTGCACGCAGGGGAGGGCACGGCCCTCGCCTTGCTTTGGATTTAACCAGTGCAGCTCTTGCTCGTGGGTTTGAGAGGAGCCATGGAGAGGCAGCACCAAGCTCGGAGTCCCTTTGAAACAGAAGAGCTTCATGGACTGAAGAAAATGCAAAAAACCCCAACCAAAACCAAACCAAAAAACTCAATAACCACCCATCTCATCTGCATCCACACCAGAGCTTGGAAAGGAGCCCAGCAGTGATGGGGACAAGCGTGGGCAGTGTGGGGACAGAGGGACTTGGTGCTGCTGCAGTGGGGCCGGGAGGATCCATCTGAGCTGGACCGTTCCCGCAGGGAACCGTTAGGATCCCATTATCCAGGAGGTGCCTGGACCAGGCCTACAGTGACACAGGAGGTCAGCATGAGGAAGGACCAGCCCCACGTGCCCTGGGCTGCCTGTGCTGGCAGAGGTTGGTGCAGCATTACAAAACTCCCAGGCCTCCGGGAGCTCTTCCCTTCTCTGCAGGGATGTGGCTCAGGAGGGGCAGCCGAGGTGGGAGATGCAGGACCCAGCTCCCCCTTCCCGTCCAGCCCTCCTGCTCCCAGCAGCTCCCTGCCACCAGGAAAGGCACCCCAGTACAGCCCATCCAGGGATGGGAAATTTGGCAGAAGCTGCCCACGCTCAGCATGGGTGCCAGCTGAGCCTGGGTTTGGGAGAAAGGCTGCTGGCATTTTCTCAAAGAGCCAGACACCAACGTGCTGGGACACAGCCACACGGCACCAGGCAGGATCCAACCCTGCCCTGCACAGGGCACTTCTTGTTCCCCAAACCAGCAGCCCCAACCACGCTGCAGGGACACGAGAGGGAGGCAAAACTTCCTGGCTCACGAGGCCAAGCTGCCTTTGTGAGCTAACCCAGGGATAATGGCTTGGCACTTGCTGTAAAATCTAAAATCTAAAATCTAAATCACGCTCTGGAAGAGCGCGTGTGCATGGCTCAACATGCCCTGGCACAGCGACCCGGGCAGGGAGGGCTCACCCCTCCTCTGGCCTTGGCACACAGGCCCCTTCAGCTGTGCCACATCCCCAGTGCCCCCACACTGCTCTGCCGAGTCCCAGGTCTGAGCCCTGGGGTGGCACAGGGACCTCTGCCCTCATCTGCCATGGCAAACACCATCTCCAGACCTGTGCTGCTCCTGCAGTGCAGCACTTGGAGCAAAGGCTCCCAAAGCCCAGACCCTCCTGGATCTGTGCACCTCCATCTGTGGGTTTATCACAGCGGGTTTAACCTTCCTCACCTCTGTTCATGTAAAAATCTTGTCTTACCTGCAGTGGCAGAGTCCAGAAGCAGCAGCACAAGAGAAGAGCTGGCTGGGGCGGGCAAGGCGTGGAAGGGACCAGGCTCGGTGCAGCAGGAACACCTTCCCAAATGGCTGCTCTGTGGCACGGCCCAACCAAGGCTGGAAAACACGGACCAGACCCCAACAGAGCCCCCCTGAACCCTCCCCAAGGGGCTCTCGGCTTCAGCCCACCCACCGGGCACGGGCTCGCAGCCCCTGCCCTCCCAGCGCCGGGGGTTTCTCGTGCAGGGAATGGCTACAGCAGGGTAATTTGGAGGAGCTCAAGCGGATCGATGCCTGACTCATCCCCACTCCAGCCCTGGCTGTGTTTATCCCGTGTCTTAGCAGCGGCACAGCCCTCCCTGCCTCCCCGCCCTGGGAGCGCTGCTTCCCCCGGCTCGGGCTGCTCCTGCAGCCCCGTGGGGATCACCGGGGCTGTGCCCCCCCGGTTCTGACCCCGCTGCAGACACAGCCCCTCGTCGAGGCACGCCCGTGCGCCACAGCCCTCGGGCGTGTGTATTTTGACTCAGGGTTTCTCTGCGCATCCGAAAGCGCCTCTTTCGCAACATCGGAGACTTTAAGCCTCTGGTGTGTTAATGACGGTAACTGCACCATTGAGAGGCACTTACTGGAAGTGCACAGGTGGCGTCTATGGGAACAGGCGGCAGGTGACCCCAGGTGACAGCAGAGCCGGGCGTTGTCACGGCAGGACAAGCCCCATTCCCAGCAGCTCTAAAGCCACCTCGGGCCGGTCTCCTGCTCATCCCTGCTGCCCTCCCTGGGCTGAGCTCACCACAGGGCCAAGCACCCTCACTATGGCTGCCCCTCCCACCTTCCAGCTGCTTTCTGCCTGCAGTCCCAGCTCCTGACTGGTTCTCCCCTCTGGTTTGCAGGACTCGGCCTCGGAGCGGCTCGATGGCAGAGGTAACAGCGCTGGGAGCTGGGGAGGTGAGTGGGGCCAGGCTGAGCCCGGCCATGCAGGGCCACGCTCCTCTGTGTTGCAGGTCCCTGCATGAGACCCAAATCCTCCAGGGCACCAGGGTCCTTCAAGAGGGTTGGGATCCTCGTCCTGGCCGTGGTGCTCACCCTCGCCTGCCTGGTCGCCATCGGGTTCCTGGGTACAGGATCTCTCCCCCTCCTCTCCCATGGCTCAGCAAACACAGACCCAGCTCCTTGCTGAGCCCCCCGAGCCTGCCCAGGAGCTGGAGCTCTGCACTGAGCCCTCCTCTCCCTCCAGTGAAGATTTACCTGGACAACCACTACCTGTTCTGCAAGCAGCCCCTGAAGCTGGTGCCTCTGAAGCAGGTGTGTGACGGGCAGCTGGACTGTCTGCAGGGCGAGGACGAGGCCAACTGTCCCCAGTGGGTCCCCGAGGGGCCACCAGCCGGGGGTGAGTGCAGGACACCCACCAGAGCTCCAGGGCTGGGCTCTCAGCTACTCCATGCCAAAGCTGACTTTGTGTCTGCCCCCAGCCCGTGTTTCCAAAGACAGATCCATCCTGCAGGTGCTCAACAGCCACACTGGAGCCTGGTCCTGTGTGTGCCACGACCACTTCAGCCCGGAGCTGGCCAGGGCTGCCTGTGAGCAGATGGGCTACAGCAGGTACTGGCTGCCTCCCCCTGCTTCACCTTCCCTCTGCCCTAAAAGCTCCTCTGGAGTGGGGCTCTGCTTCTCTGTGAGGCACTCACAGCTCTGCTCTAATGGTTTCAGTCCATCCCAGCACACAGAGCGCTCTGTGAGTCCCCAGGAGGTGGCTCGAGCCCTGGCAGCCTCCCATGAGAACAGAGTGCACTGTCCTGCTGTGTCACAGCCCAGGGCACCCTGTCCTGCTCTGTCACAGCCCAGGGCACCCTGCCCTGCTCCTGCTCTGCCTCCATCCCCCCTACCTGCAGCCCTGCCCTCCCCAGGGCAGCCCAGGGCAGCCCTGCCAACACACCTCACCTGTGCAGAGAGGCTCAGGGCCCTGCACTTCCCTTTCCCGATGGGTTCTGGTGTTTGAGCCACTGTAGGAGCCCAGACTGAGTCAAACCTGGCATTCTCCAGACCTAAAAATCAGTGACTGAGGCTTTGAACACAGGCCCCAAATATCACAGCAGCAAGGACCCCCCTGAGTTCTCCAGAGCCACCTGCACAGCAGGGAACACTGTCCCCTCCTTCAGTTGCTCCTGTCCCTGGGCTCAGTGTCCCAGCCCTCTGGGGCTGTGCCATCCCCACTTTGGCATTCCTGTCCCTCAGAAGCCTCTTTTCCCTATGGGATCCAGGCTCCCGAGGTGCTGGGGCACCAGTGCCTGTCCTCCCCCTCCCCTGAAGCCCTGTCCCCCCGTGTCTTCCAGCACCCCAACTTTCCAGGGTGTGGAGGTGAGCGCGGGGCAGCCTCTGCCTCCCCGCGAGGTCGTGCTGAGCAACGGGAGCCTGCAGGTGCTTGAGCCAGGCAGGTGAGTGGGGACTGTGAGGAGCCCGAGCAGGAGCCTGTGGTACCTGGCAGAGGAGCCAACCCCGGCTCTTTTCCTCCCTCCTGCAGGAAATGCCTCTCGGGGTTGGTGGTGTCGCTCTTTTGTTCCAGTAAGTACCCGGGTGGTGGCTGGACCTTGTGGGCACCGGGGCCTCGCCCTGCTGCAGGTCCTCACTCCTGGCACGGCCCCGTGGGAGTGTGGCTCCATCCCAAGCCCATTTAGCAGTGTTTGCACGAGGAAAGGTGGATTTAATTACTGCTAGCCTCGTTAGCACAAACCTCCCAGAAATGAAACACCTCAGGGAGCCTTACCGAAGTAAACCCACTCAGGTGAATTACCGTGATTAAACTAATTATCTCGGGGGGCTGGAGCAGGCAGGGCATGGCTGGACCCTTCCAGCAGGCCTGGGGATGAGGGTGACAGCAGCGCCCTGAGGATGGGGCACCCTGGGGTCCCAAGGAGCCTCCGCCTGCCCTGTCCCTGCCGTGTCCCCTCCCAGACTGCGGGCAGAGCGTGAGGACTCCGCGGGTGCTGGGGGGCAGCCCGGCCGCCATCGAGGCGTGGCCCTGGCAGGTGAGCCTGCAGTACAGGAAGGAGCACATCTGCGGCGGCAGCATCATCGCGCCCGGCTGGGTGCTGACGGCCGCGCACTGCTTCAAGTGAGTGCGCACCTCCCCGCCGGGCTGAGCCGCGTGCTGCTTAATTGTCCTGCAATTAACAGTGCCGGCAGGGCTCTGTGCCTGTCCCCGCTGTGACAGCGCCGTCTGTGCACAGGAACAACCCCATCATCCAGAGCTGGCGGGTGAGGGCCGGCTCCGAGCTCCTGTCGGGCGCTGCCACCTTGGCCGTGGAGAAGGTGTTCCTGGCAGAGGTGACACCTGCGTCCCCCAAGGACAATGACATCGCCCTGGTGAAGCTGCGCTCCCCCGTGCATGACTCAGGTGAGCCTGCTGGGGGCAGGAGTCACGAGTGGCCCCTGGTGGCACTGAGCAGAGGGCTGGGATGGTGATGCCCGATGTGGCAGCGCTCCATGGGCACGCAGTGTTGGAGCAGGGGTGGGGTGCCCAGCTGGTGGCTGTCCCCAGCCAGGCTGGTCCCTTCCCTGTGAGATCCCCTCACATCTCCATTCCAGACAGCACCAAGCCCATCTGCCTGCCCTATTTTGACGAGGAGCTGCTGCCGGGCACCCCCCTGTGGGTGATCGGCTGGGGCTACACAGAGGAGCACGGTGAGTGCCACAGCGGGGGGGGTGACAGGGACAAGGCAGAGCCCCCCAGCTCTGCTAGCGGGGGCAGGGGGGCAGAGGGCTCTCTCCTGGCCCCGGGTCCCCCTGAGAGGCCGTGTGTCACCCAGGGAAGCTGTCGGAGCGCCTGCAGCAGGCCGAGGTGGAGCTCATCGACGAGCGGAGCTGCAACCTGGCCGCCTACCACGGCGATGTCACCGACAGGATGCTGTGTGCCGGCCTGCCCCAGGGCGGCGTGGACACCTGCCAGGTGCGGGCCGGGCTGGGGCAGGGCGGGCCCGCAGCCATCCCTGCGCGGCTCCTTTGAGGGAAGAGCTGTTCTGGGAAGGGTTGCTGCCAGCACGGTCACTGTGGGGCCATCCTGGGGTCTGTCCTTCGCAGGGGGACAGCGGCGGGCCCCTGCTGTACTCGGGGGGACACTGGCAGGTCGTGGGCATCGTCAGCTGGGGCCAGGGCTGCGGGACCCCCAGCACTCCCGGAGTCTACACCAGCGTCCGCGCCTACCTGGACTGGATCTACGCCGTGCGCAGGGTCAGTGCCGGCCTGCGGGGGCAGAGGCAGTTCCCTTGGCTGAGCTGCCCCCTTAAGGGCACAGCCGCTTTCCTCTTGCTTTTGGCTGCCCTCTCAAAGCTTTCAATTCCTTCTGTGCTCGCAGTCGGAGCTCTGAGACCTGCGGGAACAGGTCCCTCCTCGTCCCGAGCCTCCCTTCCCATCCCTGTGCCCCTGCTCTGGCAGCAGCAGGGACATGGATCTGCAGCCACGGAAGGTGAGCAGAGGCTCCCAAACCCTCGCTGGCAGCTGTGATTTAGGGTGCCAGAGCCCAGCCAAGGAGGCAAAGGGTGACCCGGAGTGTCAGCCACTGATCCCATGAAGGAATCTCACTGGCTCAAGCTCCCTTCCGGAGAAAGATTTATTTATTATCCTGTGCTGACCCCGCTGTGGCAGAATGGCTCCTGGGGGGCCAAGCTGCTGTCAGCTCACTCCTGTTGTACAGAGAGAATGATGTTTGTGCTCTAGAGCATCGCCCTATTCCCATTAAAGGAAAGGATTTGTTTTTTCACACAGCCTCCTGTGTCTTTGTCCTGCTTCCTCACAGGGTTATTCTTACCCAGTCCCCCACCCAGACCTAAACAGACACCCCCAGAAAACCACGGCGAGTTTCTCTAGTAAACGTAAACTTTATTTCATTCAAGGCAAAGCTAACTAAACCTCTACAGTGCAAAGATGTGCTGTAAGTCATCACACAGCCCGGCGCACACACACCCTGTGCTTACACGCAGGTTCCTCCCACACAGCTCCACACCAGCTGGGACACACTCGTGTCTGTGGCAGCACACACCCCTGGGGGCCTGGAAAGCCTCTGCAGCCCCCCAAAGCCTCAGGGACAGCAGGGACCCCGCCAGTGCCGGCACAAGCCCCCGAGGCAGCCTCCTGGAGCACCCGTGTGCACATGGAGTTACATTCCTAGAACTGCTTGTGTGGATTTTCCATGGAGCCAGAGGAGTCACCCATGCATAGTGCAGCATTGCATATCCGGCGGGAAGTGGAGCTGCGTCCACGCGCCGGCTAAAAAAGGCCAACAGGTTAGGACAGCTAAAAATATTCTTTAAAAAACTCCCTCGCCTCGCTGTCCTCCCCCACGGGAGGGCTCCCCCAGGGGCGGGCCGGGGTCTCTCGGGGTGACTGGGAGGTCTCACCCTCCTCCTCCCAGGCTCTCGCGTGTCCCACCCCGGGACTGGGGCAGAGCTGTTCAGGGCACCTCACACCTCAGAGAGGTGGCTCAGACTCACTGTCCCCGGCTTACAGATGGGACACTGAAGCACAGAGAGGTCAAGTGATTGGCCTGAGGGTCCCACAGACCCTCAGGGAGAGGACCAAGATCCTGACTCCCACTTGCCTGTCTTATCACCAGCCAAGGGAAACTGCCTGGGGCCAGTACCTGTCCCCTGTCCCCTGTCCCGAGCACATGGCCCTGCTCCAATGGGTGTCCCCAAGCCCAGCCTGGGATGCCCAGCCCGCTGTGCACCAGCATCTCCAGAAAAAGTAGCACCCAGCCTTTCCTTGTTCACCTTGGCCCCAATCCCTGCCTACCTCCCACTCCAGCACCTCTGCCAGGGCACAAGCAAACACAGCGAATGAGTCCCAATTCACTGTGGGGACACGGGAGCTGCCAGTCCTGCAGCTTCACTGTCAGCACCCACAAATTGGAGAAATAGGGAACAAATCACATTTTAAGGGAAATCATCAACCTCAGTTGTAGCTCGCTCACTTTGTGTCTCATGTCTTTGTGAGTGCACCCACAAAGACCCCCTGGTTTTCTGTGGCACCCCTCATCCCAGAGCACTTCACCATCATAGCCAAGGAAACCTCCCACCCACCCCGTGAGGTAGAGCAGTATTATTGACCCCATTTTACAGATGGGGAAACTGAGGCATGGAGAGGCAGAGCAACTTGCCCAGGGTTGCCCAGCGGGCCGGTGGCACAGCCCTGGCCCAGCTCCCCTCGCCAGGGCTCGGCTGTGCTCCCTCCCTGCATGGCTATGGGCACCACTGCTAAAGGGAAATGTAATTGGCTGCTTTTCCCTGGAATCTCATGCAAAACCATCCACGGAACGAGTTCAGCCTTGGCACCAGCATCAAAAGCATCGCTGCTCCAAGCGCCGAGCTCCAGAGAGAGGGGAGGGGGCAGCACAAAGCCCGGGAGCGCTCCCGGGATGGCTGCCTGGGGAGGGCCCCCTGCCCCCAGGGATGGCCCTGCGCGGGGACAAAGCCAGGGTGCAATGTGGCACTCACCCCATCACGGGTGGGTCCCCTGGGACACAGCCAGGGCCCGCAGCCCTGCTTGGGAGGGACCGAGGCACAGCCAGGGGCCCCTCACTGATTTGGTTCTCCAGTGTGCTTATCACAGCCCTGCATCCTCCCGTCCTCCTGCGCCTCTCCATCTGCACGGCCCGCTCTGAGCATCCCCGCCCTGCTCCAGAAACCTTCAGGGTGCAGCAGGCAGCTGCCAGCAGCCCCAGCTCAGCACCGACAGCACCCCACGCTCCCCCCGCCGGACCCGCAGGGACCCTCGGTGCCAGCACCCGGCCCCTGCCCTGCCTGCCCCGCTCCCTCTTGCCTGTGCTCAGAGCGGAGCGGGCGGCTCCCTCCGCCCCAGCAGCCTCCCAGTCCGAGTCCGCGAGAAGCTCTCAGTCCCCCCGGCAGCCGCAGCCTTGTCCGAGAAGCAGTGCAGGTTGCAGGCACGTGTGTAATAGAAACATGTCTCAAGCGCTGGCAGTTCGGAAAGAAAACAAAAGGGGAGGGCTCGTCCCGTGCCCGGGCTCCCGCGGCGGGGCGGGGCGGGCGCGGGGCGCCGCCGCTTCGTTCATGCCTTTGGTGGTGCTTTTTGTTCCGCCTTGGAGCCGGCCAGGCCGTTCTCGGTGTTGTCGTTCCCTGACGAGCTCACCAGACACTCCTTCCTGCACGGGGAGAGAGCACGGGCAGCTGAGAGACCCCCGGGCCCGGACCCCCGGCCGCCACCCCCCGGCAGCTCCCCCGCACTCACTTCCCATCCTGGATTTTCTTGATGATGAACAGGACCACCCTCTTGATGAGCATGAAGAGGATGAGGAGGCCGATGAGCCCCCCCACCACACTCAGGATGATGACTGTGACGGTGTTGTCTGTCTCCACCACTGCGGGAGAGAAGGTGCTGAGGGGTCTCGGGAGGGGGAGCAGGGAGATCCTAGCTGCACATCCCACCCCAGAACCCATAACCAGAGGTTTCCAGGGGTGCCATCCACCTCTGAGCACCACCACAACAGCCAAGCAAGGAGCCTGTCACCGTGTGTTGGCATGTCCCCAGCCCAGTGCCACCCCAGTGCCAGCGCTCACTCTTGTGGACCACGGTGAGGAAGATGGTGGCGTTGTGCTGGGCGTTCTTCTCCTTGGGGTTCTTGACGTGGCAGGTGTACCTGCCAGCATCGCTGAACTCCACACTTTTCAGCACGATGGAGATGTTCTTCTTGGCGGTGGAACCCACGAACTCCACCCGCGGGTTGTGCTTGATGGGCGTGGGCTCTGTGGCTTCGTTCTTTATCTTGCCCTGGTAAATCTGCAGAGGCAGCAGGGGCAGGATCAGTCGGGTGAGGGAATGGCTCAAGTCCTCCCAGTGCTGCCCAGGCTCAGCTCTGCACACACAGACACCCCCACCAATGTCCCATTGCACCCCATTAGAGCAGGAATGGCCATGGGGAGGAACCTGATGCCCATCCTGCTGGGAAGCAGCAGGTCTGACCTGCCCTGAAGTGATGGAACTGACCATGCAAAAAGTGGGAGATCCCCAGAGAAAGTGAGCTGCTTTGCTGATTAGAACTGCTCCAAAGCAGCCCTCCTGTTGAGGAATTGAGGAGCCAAATATTCCCAGCAGGAAGCAAATCTATACAGAACCTTTCATATTTCAGACCAAGTGAGGGAGGATGAAATGAACCATATTTTGCCCTAAGTGCAGATTTGCACCTGAACAGCCAATTTATGAAAACAAATGAGCCTGCAGGCAGCAGCAAATCTAGAACAGACTTGTGCCAAAAGCACGATGTTCTGGGGTGTTTGAGTCACTCCATTTGCACTCATCCCTCCCAGAGCTGGTGACACTGGGAGAGAAGGGCATCCTGCACGAGCAGAAAGGGAACTGCAAGAACTGCAGTAGGGAAGCACAACAGGACCTGCCAGGAAAGCAGAGGCAGAGCCCAGAGAGCCACCCACCAGCTCTGTCGAGTTGAAATACCATGTGAAGACCAGGTCCTGGAAGCCTATGCAGGTGGAGAAGACACAGGGCAGCAGGACATCGGAGTTATTCAGAGCCGTCACCGTGTTGGTCTTCCCCACCGACACCTCCAAGGCCAAGGCGATGGCAAAGATGTGCAAACCTGGCAGGGAGAGGGGAGCAGAGAATGAGGCCAAGGCTCTGTCACCTCTTGTCCCCTTTGGCACACCAGGCTGCCGTGGCAGAAGCAAAGGCGCCTGTCCCCAGCCCTAGCAGGGCTCAGTGACAGAGGGGACCTGCTCCTGCAGGAACTGGGGCTGTGTCACCCACAGAGACAGCACGGGTTCAAAGGGAACCAGAATATCCCCAGGAATAAAGCGTGCAAATGAGAGCCCTGATTTGCATGTTATCCACAGGCCTCCGGCTGGACCTTAAAGGGGGAGAAAAAAGCCAAGGCGAAGCAGAGCTTTGTGCTGGAGGCGGGAGCTGGAGCAGTAATTAGCGTGGCTGTCCTGGCCGCCTGCCACCCGCTCGCCCTCCCGCGGCCCTGCCCGCGCTCTGGAGCAGCCCCTCACGTCCCGCAGCCACAGCCCCGGCTCCCTCTGGAGCTGCCAGGTGACCTTCAAACTGCAGCCTGCAG